>CM076574.1:536046516-536646516 GCA_034641835.2 Pinus albicaulis | reverse complement strand
CAGTTCCAACAGATGCAACGACAAGAAAGAAATATGAAACAAATGCAAAGGCAGTCAATGCACTACTAGGAGTCTAACAGAATCAGAATTTGTCAAGGTCATGCAGTTGAATACAGCAAAGGAAATATGGGACAAAATTATTCTAAGCTATGAAGGTGATACAAAGGTAAAAAGTGCTAAACTCCAAACTCTTAGAATTCAGTATGAAAATATAAGGATGCATAATGAAGAGAGCATTGCCAGTTTCTTTTTACGTCTAGATGATATTTTAAATCGTATGAGAAATTTGGGTGAAACCATAACTGACACTACTCTGGTTGAAAAAAATTTAAGATCTCTAACTTTAAAATTTGAGTCAAAAGTGCAGGCTATTGAAGAGAAGCAGTATCTTCAAAGTCTTACTATTGTTCAACTTCATGGCATTCTAACTGCATGTGAAATAAGAAAAGGAGGATCATCTAAAGTGAAAGAATCCGTCTTTAGAGATTCTACAAAAGGAAAAGAAGTACAAGAAACAAAAGGATCAGGGTATGTTTCAGAAGAAGATGAGGTAAATTTTGTAAAGAAGCTCCAACTTGGCACTATAAAGTTTAGAGGTAAGCTTCCTTTCAAATTTTTTTCTTCTGTAAGAGTTGGTCATTATGCTGCTAAGTGTCCTCATAAAGAAACACATGAAAAAGGAAAGGAAGTAGCAAGAAGAAATAAGAGTTGGTTTAACACTAGAAAAAGTTATTATACTCATGAAGATAGTGATGGGTTATCAGACAGTGAGGAAGAATCTGATCAAGATCTTAGACTTCTCATGGAATTTGAAAAAGAGTCTAGGGAAGAAAAGGATACCATTATGGATGCTCTAGAAGACAATGATTTTCTTGAAGAAATCAATCAGTTCAAAATACATTTGCAAGAGAACAAAATATCCATAGAAACTCTAAAAATCAGCTTGAAGAAAACGAGAAACACAATGAGAAATTAGAATGTGAAGTAGTAAGTCTAAGAAAAGAAATTGAGAAAGTAAAAACTTTGAATCTCATAATTGCTAAAGGATCTGAAACCTTAGATGAAATTATCAAGGTACAACATTCTCCTTTTATGAAGAAAGGTCTTGGATATGTCAGAGAATCTTCTTAGTCTTCAGCACCAAACTATCTAAAAGCAACTACACCCAACCTACAGCATTCTACCACTTAGCAAGGAAACAAAGAAACTTTACAGGTAAAACATGACCATCTCAATACAAAGAAAATTAACAAAAGTACCTTTCAGAGAAATATCAATCAACAGGTAAACACAAATAGAAGGTTCCATGATCGCATATATTTCTTTTTCAATGGACAATGTTTCTCATGTCATAATTTTGGTCATAAATTTGTTCAATGTGTTGCATACAAAACCATCATGACTAGAGAAGCAAGAAAGAAAAGAATTGATACGGGAATAAAGAAGAATAAATATAACAACTTTTCTCCTCTTCAAAATGAAATTGAATGTGCTTATTTCAATATCTTTGGTCATGAAGAATCTGAATGCAGGAGAAAAATTCAGCCAAAAGAGCATATACCTTCAACTTCCAAAGTATGGAGAAAGAAGGAATTACAGGTTGAGAACTGTGGCATAGCTCTATTTGAAGAAGGAGAAGAAAATCAATGGTACATTGATAGTGGATGCTCAAAACACATGATAGGTGACAGAAATAAACTTCTTGCATACAATGCTTTAGAAAGAGAAAAGAATGTTACTTTTGGAAATGATACTCCTATTTTCATTAAGGTAAAAGGTTTTGTTTTTCTAAAGGAAAAGGTGAAAGCTAACAATGAAATGTATGTGGATGTATTAAAGCATAACCTGTTAAGTGTAAGTCAAATGTGTGATCAAGGAACTGAAGTTGTCTTTAGCTCAAAAGAATGTGTGGTACGTGATCTTGATACATGAAAAACAATTATAAAAGGAAATAGAACACCAAGAAATTTGTATGTATTGAAAAGATGTAAAGAAAAATTTTACTTGGGTAAATCTTCAGAAAATTGGTTATGGCATAGAAGATTGGGGCATTTGAGCTTCTCTCAAATCAACAAATCTAGCAGACTCAAAGTTGTTCATGATCTTCCCAATATTACTCTACCTGAGAGTACCATATGCAAATCTTGCCAATTCGGTAAGAAAACTAGAGTGCAATTTAATTCCAAAGAAGGATCAGCAGTTAAGCCTCTTGAACTCATTCATACTGATATATGTGGACCTATGAGAAAAAGGTCACCTCGTGGAGAACAATACTATATTTTTTTTATTGATGATTTCTCTAGAATGTGTTGGATTTGGGTTGCTAAAACAAAAAGATGAAGCATTCAAAAAATTTCAGATCTTCAAAGCACTGGTTGAAAACGAATTAGATCTAAAAATCATGTGTCTTAGATCTGATCAAGGAGGTGAATATATATCATATGAATTCTTTGATTTCTGTGAACAACATGGCATAAAAAGACAATTTTTTGTAGCTGGTACCCCACAACAAAATGGCGTAGCATAAAGAGTGAATAGAACAGTTCAACATATGGCTCGGGCTATGCTTGATGATTCAGGAACACCAGACACATTTTGAGGAGAAGCAGCACATACTATTGTAAATATTCTTAACAAAGCACATGTTTTTGTAAACAATGATAAAACTCCATATGAGCTCTGGTATGGTAATATTCCCACTGTAAATCATTTTAAAGTTTTTGGAAGCAAATGTTTTATCAAGAACAATGATGAAAAACTTGGCAAGTTTGAACCTAGGGTAGATGAAGGAATATTTCTTGGTTACTCTTCTAGAAGTAAACCATATAAATGCTGCAATAAAAGACTTTGAAAGATTTTTGAATGCATTGGCGTTATAATTGATGAATCTCTCTCAACTCCAAAAGGGGAAATACAAACAACAAATGAAGATGGTGATGATGTATATCTTCCTGCATCGAATAGAGATAATATAGAAGGTGAACCCAATGAAGCAGTAGAAGAAGATCTATCTGAAAATGCTCCATCTAGGTATGTTCAAAATAATCATCTAGAATCTCAAATTTTGGGAGAAAAGGGATTAGGTGTCCAAACAAGAATAACTCTTGTAGGGTCTACTAGCTATCTAGCATTTTTATCCACCATTGAAGCACAGAATTGCAATCAAGCTAGCAAAGATGAATGTTGGATTCAAGCCATGTGAAGAACTTGATAAAATTGATCAAAAGAATCATACTTGGGAACTAGTTCCAAGACCTCATGATAAAAATGTTATTGGAACAAAATGGATATTCAAAAACAAGTTAAATGAAAATGGAGATGTTATTAGAAACACGGCTAGACTTGTTTGTAAAGGGTATGCTCAACAAGAAGGTATAGACTTTGAAGAAACATTTGCTCCTGTAGCTACACTTGAAGCCATCAGAATGTTTCTTTCTTTTTCAAGATTTCAACAAATCAAAGTTTATCAAATGGATGCTAAATCTTCTTTCCTCAATGGTGATCTAGAAGAAGAAGTTTATATAGAACAACCAGAAGGATTCATTTTGGGAAATGATGAAAAACTTGTTTGTAAACTTAAAAAGGCTTTATATGGTCTCAAAAAAGCTCCAAGGGCATGGTATTATTGTCTTGACAAATATCTTCATCAACAAGGATTTTCAAAGGGTTCTACTAATAGAAAATTATACACAAAAACTAAAAATGATAAAATATTGATTGTGGTTGTATATGTTGATGATATCATTTTTGGAAAGATTCCATGAGTCAGAAATTTTCTTCTGTTATGCAACAAGAATTTGAAATCTCTTTACTTGGGGAACTAACATTTTTTCTTGGCTTACAAGTGCAACAAGCAACTGATGGCATATTTTTATCTCAAGCAAAATACCTCAAGCAAATTTTGAAGATGTAGGGGATGGAAGACTACAAACCTTTAAGTACACCAATGATAACTCGGTGTAACCTCAATTCTCATGATGATTCTCCTGTAGTGAATCAGCCAGAATACAGATCCATGATTGGAAGTCCATTTTATCTAACTGGGAAAAGACCAGACATTATGCATGCAGTTGAGATTGTTGGATGATTCCAAGCTAATCCAAAAGAGTCTCACCTTCAGGTTGTCAAAATAATATTCAAATATCTACAAGGAACTCAAGAATTTGGACTACGATATCCAAAGAATGTTGATCTCACTCTTCATGCTTACACAGATGCAGATTGGGTTGGAAATTTTGATGATCAGAAGAGCACTAGTGGTGGTTCATTCTATATGGGGCCCCGATTAGTATCTTTCTCTAGAAAAAATCAAAGCTCTATTGCCTTATCTACAACAAAAGCAGAATATGTGGCTACCGCATCATGTTGCACCCAACTTCTTTGGATGATGCAAACACTACTAGACATTCAAATCAAATTTTTACCTCCCATATCCATTATGTGTGATAATACAAGTGCCATAAGTATCTCAAAGAATCCTGTTATGCATTCCAAGAACAAGCACATTCCTATCAAGTATCACTTTTTACGTGAACAAGTGCTTGAACAAAAGGTGAAATTGGAGTATGTTCCCTACAAAGAACAAGTTGCTGATATATTTACTAAACCTATTCTCAAGGATGACTTCGAATATCTCAGACAAAAGCTAGGAGTTGTTTCTGTCTCTTAGAAGATGAAATCTGCTTAAAGTTAGAATATTAAATTGGATACGCGGATTTCATAAAGGACAGTCGTGTATATACACGAGTTTATATGCAGAAATCCGCGTATGGGTTTTTGCTGACATAATTTTCTGGGTATGCATATTTAGAATAGTTGTGATTCTCTGGCGATGTTCCAGTTCTTAAATTTTTGTTTCATTCTCTAATATATTGTTGATGAAGCGCCTTGATGATTTTCCGTTGAAAGTGTTCAGGATGCACAAGCTAAGGGGGGCACTTGTCCTATGGGAAAGGATGCATTGTTGGCATTATAAGTGTTTGTTGTGGTCTAATCTCATGATTGAGATTCATTGATCTTTTTTATAAACAGTCATTTGATGAAAAGTTCATGTTGAGACCTATGCTATAACATTGTTATATTTAGTCATGTAAGGACTTGGTCAAATTTGTAAACCCACTTGGTTGGGTAGTTGAGTCAAAATTTGTAAACCCACTTGGTTGGGAAGTCCAGTCAAATATGTAATTCCACTTGGTTGGAACATTGATGTAAGTATGAGTCCTTGGTGATAAGAATGGTCATACTTGTTTGAGTTATAGAGTCATGTACTTCATTGAAAAATCTGTCTCAAGATTCAACATGAACTTAGGGGGAGCATGGTAAATTCAATGCATTTTAGATATAGAGAGCTCATCCCTCTACAAGGGAAGAGAAACCTTGTTTTGGTTTTGATCCGTCCTTTTCCCTTTATGTCAAAGGGGGAGAGTATCATGGTGTTTGAATAATGGTTATGATTAATGTATTTATCTATTGTGGTGATCAAACACCATCGTGGTTTCCATCAAGTCCAAAGGGGGAGATTTTTGGCAATATGATGTAATGTGTTGTCCTTGATGGCAACCTACTTGATGAATTTGTCCTTGATGGAAACCTACTTGATGAGTTGCCTATGATAAACAACCTATGTGTTAAATATGTAAGAATGATATAGCTATATATTAGTTTAGATGTGACAGAGAAAATAATTCCATTAAGTACCAAAGAAATGATAAATATAATATTTCACAACATATACGCTAATTTTGTGAAGGAAACCCATGTATGGATGCAATGTATATGCTACTTTTGTGAAGGCAAACCACGTATACATTCAGGGTTAGCATATACACAGTTTCTATGAAGATAAGTTGCATATACACGCGGAAACGAATGCTCCAAGTCGCGTATGCCTTTTGCACTCTAAAATTATGATACCAAGGGGCATTACCATGGTATTAGCCCACAATATTGAGCGTTGTATTGTCTATTTTATTCCATCTAAGAATACCATCGGAAGTTGAGTGCTTTTGACTCATGGTATTGGTAAAAGCTAAATATATTTAAGGAGAAGAAGATCATAGTGCAAGGTGTGCATGAGTAAAGGTTGTTATTGAATAAAATTATCTAAGGAATATATGTATGGATGAACTCTACTTTTCATTGACAGATGTTGGGTATGTGTTATATTCTTTCCACGACTAGCCCCATGCGTTGTACGTTGTGCCGGGCGTAGCAGGGGGGTCAAAAGGGGGGAGGCAGCCCCCAATGTTGAAAGATCAAGAGCGTTCTTGGTGGCCTCCAGGCACACAGTGTGCAAACCACTCTGGCGGACCCACCCATGTTTTGTGCATAAGGTTAACACATGGTTTTGAGAATACTGATGGTTTATTTTGGTATTTTGGATACAGTGGCTCCTTTATAAAGTTATTCTAATACGGGTTAATGGATTAGGGTTTAATGTATGCTTCGACATATATATATATATATATATATATATATATATATATATATATATATATATATATATATATATATATATATATATATGTTGTAACACTAAAGAATATAATGAAAAATCAAGCTGGTCATCCCGATTTTGAGATCAGAGGCATCCTCTGCATGTTTATCTGCGGGGTTTTTTTTTTTGCTCGGGCACAGTGGGCCTGTTCAGTGGGAGATCTGCAGGATCTATTCTTGTGGTGAATTAAGATGGCGAGCAATGGAAAGATAGAGATCGAGAAATTTAATGGTCAGAGTTTTGAGTTGTGGAAGCTCAAGATGGAGGATCTGGTGGAGGATAAAGATCAGTGGATCGTGGTAGATCCGGGTACTAAACCAACGAAAATGTCAGATGAAGATTGGAATAAGTTTGATCGGAAGGCAAAGAGCAAAATACGGTTGTATATCTTAGAGTCGGTATTGTTGAATGTATCTAGGGAAGCTACGGTGAAGACTTTGTGGGAAAAACTTGGGACTTTGTACCAGTCTAAGTCTCTGGTGAATAAGTTGTTCCTGCAGAAAAAGCTGTATAACCTAAGGATGAAGGATGGAGACTCGGTGACAGAGCATCTGAATGCCTTCAATGCTGTGGTAAGTCAGCTGTCATCTGTTGATATTAAAATCTCAGATGAAGATAAGTGCATCAGTTTGTTCTGTTCTCTACCAGACTCGTCGGATACTCTGGTTATTTTAATAGGTAGAAATACAACTACCTTGAATTTTGATGACATTGTCTCAGCCTTGCTGTCGAAGGAAATGAGACAGAGAAATATGGAGGGCCGGAATGGAGATGCCTTATCTGTACGAGGAAGGTCACAAAACAAAAACAAGAATAAGGTTTCGAGTGGGAGATCCAAATCTAGAGGGAGATCTAAATCTCTTGGAAAGTTTGTAAAGGTATGCTGGAAATGCAGAAAGGAAGGGCACTACAAAAAGGACTGCAGATCTAAAGCTCCTGAGAAAGGAAAGGGATATGATGATGCTCCTTCTGCAGAGGCAAAAACCACCTCGGATGAAGGTGGGTATGTGTATTTGGCTTCTTCTTCGAATACACATGTAGATCATGAGTCATAGTTGATTGAATCAGGTGCATGCTTTCACTTCACTCCCCATCGGGAGTGGTTCTGTGAGTATGAGAAATATGATGGTGGTGATGTCTTCCTAGGGGATGATAGGAAGGCAAAAATATTCGGATGTGGAAAGGTCAAGCTGAAGCTGCAAGGTGGAAGGATTAGAACACTTCCTAGTGTTCTGCATATTCTTGCATTGGCCAGAAATCTGATTTCTGTAAGCAATACGGATGATGCATGTGTAAAAACAGTGTTTGAGAAAGATGCCTGCAAGATGGTTCGGGGAGCACTGGTATTAATGCGGGGAGTTCGGACTGGAACTCTGTACAAGCTACAAGGTAGCACTGTTATTGATGGGTGTAACAGTTCTATGGTTTACGAAAGTGGAGGCGAAAGCCTAGCTATCTGCAGGGAAAAGACCATCTTGTGGCATCAAAAGGCTTGGACATATTGAGAGAAGGGCCTTCGGATACGCATAGAAATGGTATGGTAGAAGGTATATCTAATTTCTCTCTGGATTTTGATTTATAAACGAACATTGTGTATATGGGAAGCAGAATCGGGTGAGTTTTCCTTCTGGTGCTAAGAGGGTGAACAAGATATTAGAACTTGTGCACAGTGATGTGTTTGGACCTGTGTCAGTTCCATCACTGGGAAAGTCTGTGTACTATGTTTCATTCATAGATGAATTCTCAAAGAATACATGGATATATTTCTTGAGGAAGAAATCTGAAGTCTTTGACAAATTTAAAGAATTTAAGGCTCTGGTGGAAAACCAGACAGAGAAGAAGATAAAGGCATTGAGGACAGATAATGGTGGGGAGTTCTGCAAGAAGGAATTTGAAAAGTTCTGTAAGAAGTGTGGTATAGCACGGCAGAAGACTACTCCATACACACCTCAGCAAAATGGAGTTGCAGAAAGAATGAACAGAACACTGATGGAAAAGGCAAGAAGCATGCTCAGTGGTACCGGGTTAGGACAAGAATTATGGGCAGAGGCAGTGGAGACTGCATGCTATCTGGTTAACAGATCACCTTCATCAGTGTTGGAGGATAAGACTCCACATGATGTATGGACTGGTAAGAAACCCTCTTTTTCACATCTAAGGATATTTGGATGTGATGCATATGTACATGTTCCAAAGGATAAAAGGACCAAGTTGGATAATAAATCTGAAAGGTGCATCTTTATTGGGTATAAGGATGGTTTAAAAGGTTACAAGCTTTGGAACCTGGAAACAAGGAAGGTTGTGTACAACCGAGATGTTGTGTTTGGAGAGGTGAAAGATGTTGTTAAACATGAAATCATACCAAAGGAACCTGAGAAGATAGAGTTTGAGCTAAAGGAGTATGAATCAGACTCTACAGCAGAAGAAGATTCAGAAGAGGAAGAGCCACAAACTCTATTATTGAAGAAATCGGTTCGAGAAGAAAGGAAACCGAGGAAAGGTATAGTCCATCTGCTTTCTGTTCAGGTTTTTCCTTAACTATAACTGATGATGATCCCAGAACTGTCAGGGAGGCAGTAGATTCAGAGGATGGAAAACTCTGGAAGGAGGCTATGGTTGATGAAATGGCATCCTTGCACAAAAATGAGGCATGGGATCTGGTTGAGTTGCCGGCTGGAAGGAAGCCCATAGGGAGAAAATGGGTGTTTAAAAAGAAGATGAGTGTAGAAGGCAAGGTGGAGAAATACAAAGCTCGGTTGGTAGCAAAAGGTTATTCCCAAGTGCCGAGAATTGATTTTGGTGATATTTTTTCTCCTGTTGCCAAGGTTACTTCTATTAGATTACTTTTATCTGTTGTTGCTGCATTTGATTTTGAGATAGAATAGATGGATGTGAAGACAAGATTTCTTCACGGGGATCTAGAAGAAGAGATCTACATGAAGCAACCTGAAGGCTTTGTGGTGAAGGGTAAGAAAGAACTGGTGTGTAGGTTGAAGAAGTCTCTGTATGGGTTAAAACAGTCACCAAGGATTTGGTATTAGAAATTTGATACCTATATACAGGGACTTGGCTTCACCAGAAGCAAGGAGGATCACTGTGTTTATTTTAAATTAATTGGTGGCCGTGTTATTTATTTTGTCTTGTATGTGGATGATATGTTGTTGATTGGAAATGAAAAAGAATTTATCCAAGATTTGAAGACCTAACTGTTCTCCAAATTCGACATGAAGGATCTTGGTGCTGCAAACTATATTTTGGGCATGGAAATTAAGAGAGATCGGGCAAAGAGGATGCTCTGGTTAAACCAGAGGAAGTATGTCGAAATTATATTGCAGAGGTTCAATATGCAGGATAGTAAACCGGTGAAAGTTCCTATTCCTGTAAGTGTAAAGCTATCTGATGAACATTGTCCCAAGACACACGAAGAAGAGGAGGATATGTCCCGTATTCCATATGCAAGTGTAGTGGGTAGCCTAATGTATGCAATGGTATGTACTAGACCATACATTGCACATGCAGTGGGAGTATTGAGCAGGTTTATGTCAAACCCAGGGAAGGAGCATTGACCAACAGTGAAGCGGGTTTTTAGATATTTACGTGGCACTAGTGATTATGGCTTGTGCTACCAAGGAAGACCAGGATTGGAAATAATGTTGGACATTCGTGGTTTTGTTGATACAGACTGGGCTAGAGATCTGGACCAAAGAAGATCTACAAGTGGGTATGTGTTTAGCCTATTTGGAGGCGCAGTCAGTTGGATGAGTAAAAGACAGTCTGTAGTGGCTCTTTCAACTACAGAGGCAGAATACATAGCAGCCACTCATGCAAACAAGGAAGCAGTTTGGTTGCAAATATTGTGTTCAAGTATGGGGTTGGTACAACAAGCTATAAGGATAGACTGTGATAGCCAAAGTGCAATTTTCTTGGCTAATAACCCTGCATATCATTCAAAGACAAAGCACATTGATGTTCAATATCACTTTGTTAGAGATATGGTTGAGGCTAAAAGGGTGTTGCTGGTAAAGGTGGACACTTTGAAGAATGTTGCAGATGCATTAACGAATTCTGTGAGCACTCAGAAGTTCTCTTGGTGTAGAGAAATAATGGGTGTTGAAGAATTGGCCCAATGACTAAGCTCTCCTGTGGCCCCCTGTGAAAAGAAAAAAACAAGCGGGATAATGTTGTGTATGTGTTATATTCTTTCCACGACTAGCCACACGTGTTGTACGTTGCGCTGGGCGCAGCAGGGGGGTCACAAGGGGGGAGGCAGCCCCCACTGTTGGGGTCCGGAGTAGCGCCCCAGCGAAAATTGTTTTCGTGTGCGGACCCACTCATAGGCGAACCCACCCATGTTTTGTGCATGAGTTTGCATGTGGTTTTTGGGTACGATGGTTTTCGGCCCCTAGTGTTTTGTAGATCTGGTCAAGGGAACTACGGTTATGTTCTAATCCAGGGTTAATGGATTGGGGTTTATGTATGCTTCGGCATGTATATATATATTTGTTGTAACACTAAAAGGAATATAATGAAAAAATCAAGATGGTCATCCTGATTTGGGATCCAGGGGAAAATCTTTGTGTTTATCTGTTTTATGTTTTATGCTCTCGCTATTGTTTATTTTCTGTTATAAGATTCGTGTGTAGATAATTTCTGTTCAGGGTTAAAACCTACAATAGATCTGGATATATGATGCACCCATGGATATAATGATGATTCAAGATCTTTAGATCTGAAGATGATGAATTTCTAGTTTGATCTACTGAAGAAATGATGAAGAACTAGCGCAAGTCTGCTGAAGAAAATGAATAAATCTGGATAAGTTTTATAGATCTGGCCTGTTCTGTAAAATATAAATTTACAGATCTATACACTAGTTGGTTTCAATAAAAGCATGTATATACGTGGGTTCTCTTCATTACAAGCACGTGTGGAAGTTATGGTTTTCTGAAGAATACACAGAAGTATACACAAGTTGGTGTGCAGAAAAGCGCGTATATACGCGGCTTCAGTGAAGCAAAGTAGGATATGCTATTTGAATTAATGAATGTTCAGGGTTGAGTTTGTATCTTCATATCTATTCTGAAGTCTGGGTTATTCCTGAAATTATGGTTACATTTTTTTTACTATTCTAATTAAAGTATCGGGCAAAGTTTATGATTGATGATAAAGGGTTGCATTGATGTTGTTTGATCCAGTATGAAAATTGATGAAACGTGGTCTACAGTGGGTCTGAGGGTTTAAGCCTTCAGTATGGAAGTAGAAGCTTCCTACAAGTAGAAGCTGGTGTTATGTTCAGGGGGTTGAAGCTCCCTTCCAAGAGTGGCTGGTAAACGAGATCAGGGGGTTGGAGCTCCCTTCCAGTAGCAACTGCTAAACAAGTGAAGGTTGCAGCCTTCTGTAGGTAGAATCCTATGTACTAATATGAGTCTACATCTGTACAATGTTGTAAAAAAGTTTTCCGTATAATAAATATTGAAGACAGAGAAGACAACAGCGGTGGTTTTCTCCAAAATTGGGTTTCCACCTTAAATACTGGTGTTCATGTGCGTTCCACTTGTGTGATCTTTTATACTACTATTACCGCACATATTTTCTACTTATCTAACTTGATGCATAACTGGTAAATCTGTTTTAAATTTTGTTTCAGAGATACTTTATAAAATAGAAATTTATATTAGTATATGCGCGTTTCTTCCAGCATATCTACGTGTATACACGAGTTCAGTTCATAAAAGCTGCATATGAAATTATGCAAAATAAAAAGTTAAAGTTATAGATATGAACTCTAAATACTGATTCACCCCCCCCCCCCCTCTCAGTATTTTTCCCAACACTTCTATGCCAATGGAAGTCTCATCGCAAGACCATATTTAAAAAAAATATCTTGCGATGACAATGTCATTGTTGTGAGATTTAGGATTTGGTAAATCCCATTGTAAGGCCTACATGATCTATAACTTTACAAAATATGCTGCGACGTAATACATACATAGCTGATAATTTAAAAAAGAAAGAAAAATCAGAGAGGAGGCTTGTTATATGCATACTATTTGGATTATTTGCAGCAATTAAAGCTATAGAGGAGGAGTATCTTCCACCAAATAAATTTTGTGTAAAAAATGTGCAACTTTCGTGAATATTTTCCTTCGATCTAAAATTGAATGTCAAGTTGCCAGGTGTTGGAATCCCTCCCTTGGTTATAGGTTAAGGGAAGGGGACATGTCACACTGTTCTTTTGGAAAATTTTCGATCATAGATCCAATGGATACTATTCATTACCACACCCCTTGTCTCATTTCCAAAACTTCTAAGGGGGGTGTCAAAACATGCTAAATGGTTTCAGAAAACCACCTTCCACCGCAGTCTCAATGGGATAAGCATTCAGTCAATGATTAAACTAGTTTCCATCTAACATGTTAAGCGAGTGAGATTCGGGTGATAATGTCCTACCACATCACGAGTCAATGTCATCCATCAATTTCGACACTTCACATCAGCCTTATACATCTACATACTTTTATAGCCAAAAAAATTCTCCCAAGTTAAAATAGCGTAAGGGATATTTAACACTTGGTGAAATGTTAAATATGGTTTTGTATGAAGTCTCCTATGTTATGCTACCAGCTACATATATTTATTCATTCTTTCATTCCTAAAACAATTGATAACTTCATTCCTTTTTTAATTCAACTATGCACCTATTACACAATGGAAATTGAGAAAATCTACTATGTTATTTATTGAATCAAAACTACAAGAATGAGGAATTAGAAATCAGTGAAGAACAAGGGTAAATCAAACCATTACTCTACAAAAATTCAAACTAGAAATAAATCAAGAACAACCTGAGAAAGTGTTAACCTTTTTTAAGTGTCCCGCGCCCATTAAAAAACTATATATTCTAAAATAAGAATCAAAAATCAAGTAACAACAAGCTCTCTCTAAGGAACAACATGTATGCTCTAAGGAAACATCAAGTAAAAGGAAATAATTATATACTTCTTTGTATAAAATAAAACGCTAAGAACTATCTATTGATTAACTAAGAAACCACACTAACAAATCCAAGTAACAACATTGAAAGAAATTACATTTAATCGAAAACTAACGTATTTGTATTCTGCAAAGAGATAATGTTTGTCCAGGGAAGCAGGGCCAATTTCCTAGGAGTCAACCTACCTATTAAAAAATAAAATAAATGAATACACAAATAAACCTTAGAAATAAAAACGAACTTTCATTAACCAATCTTAGAGAAAAAGTACAAGATGTAGTATTTTTTGTCTCATATTTCCAATTAAAATCCCAAATATCCTAGTTAGAGGAAACTCACCCTGTTTTATAGCATATGAAAGATATATATTAAGGTTTTACAAGATAAATAACTACCTGAGAATTGAATATTATTGGGCTGTTCTTTCTAATTCATAAGAAATCTAAAATCCTCAAATAATCCAAATATCTGCTAAGAAAAAATCATATCTCATTATAGGAAAAATTCGTGATTAATCTTTTCGGTCCTCGCTTAAAATCATCCTTAAATGCAATCAATTCACACCAACCTTTCACATTCCTATTTTATCACAATCTTGTTCAATATTTAGTTAGATTAATCATGAATAAAATATTTAATTTATTTTATTATAATATAAATTTATAAATAAATGCATTTCATAAAAAATTAATTCATGATAAGTAAGAAAATAAATATTTCGATCTAAAAAATATAATGACTAATACAAGAAATGGAAAATGAAACAAAGAAAAATGACACAATTATACCACCAAATTGAACTTTTGGATGCATGTCCTCATGCAACCGGTCACCCGGAAAAGAGATAGTTAAGATGCAGTGCAGTTAATGAGTAACCCTCATAAGTAGCCTCCCGTCTAAGCCTAAATCTTACCCTCGCTCTGATTTCTCCAAAAGGCATTTGTTCATATCTCTTAGAAAATTATTGGTTAGATTGGTATACTAATGTTGGGCACCAAATAAAGGGAGTTTAGTATATGCATCCTAGCAAGTTAACACCAACCCTCAGGACTATAGTAGTGTAATTAAATATCCTTAAAAGGTCTTATTGGAAATTACATACACCAAATAGTTCTTTACTCTTGATAATGTTTGAGGATTGTTTCCATCTGAATTTAACTCCTTTCAATGTATCCTATGCAATATCATTTCAATACTCAAATCCCAAATTCAATATCCTTAAATGGATTGGAATAAGTCTAGCAGGAACATAAGGCTACCAAACAATTTTTAAATTCTTAAGAAATGTTTGATAGGCAGACTCAATATCTACCCTAACCAACAATTCACAGTTTTTTTTAATTTTTTGCAAAGATATGGTAATCATTTTGTCCTTAATATTATTTATGGAAAAAGAGATGAAGGCTTGAATTTTTACCTATCACAAAAAGGGTAAAATAGTTTCATCTTTTTGTTCCATCAACAATAAGTTATACATGTATAAGTAACATAGGAAGTATTTTGTGGGTTCATTGTGCTTGTGATAAATGGTTACAAATTCAAAAATATTTGAGAACTCATAGGGTAGGTGTTGTTGTATAGCATTGAACTTAAGAATTAAGTATTTTTATACTAAAATTAAGCATAATTTTAGGTTGGATCTTGGCAAGGCATAATATCTTGAATGATAGAGAAAATTTGGTCCTTTTCTTGAATTATCTTTTGAACTTTTCCATGTAACTTTTCAATTTTCATTTGAGAAATATCCAATTCATGGGTTCTTTCTAACTCCACATTTGTTAATGCATCAAATTTCTTAACCAATTTATGGTTATAACTATAAGGTTTGGTCTCCCTTTTATATTCATTCACAATTCATATTAATTTCTTTATTTCAACTTCTTGAATGAATTATGAGTATGGGGATGCATATTCAGTTTGATCATATTTCTCAATTAAGGCCTACTCCTCTATTTGGGTTTCCATAGTTTGAAATTTAACAAGCCTCCTTATTTTATTTCTTTTTTGGTGTTTCTTTGGTGCAAATTGTATTTGAAATTGTCATATTCTTCTTTTTAGATAAACGTTCTCTTTTCTCAAAGAAAAAAATTCTCTTAGACAATAATTTATTATTTTCTTTTTCCTTCATGACTTAAAAATTCAATGATTCATGTGTAGAATTTGAAGGAGAAACATGAGGGATTTGAGCTACATTTTTTGTTTCTTCTTCAATGTCCATAGGTTCCAATGGAATATGATCTACCCCTTTTGATGGTTGAAATGCTTCACAATTTTTGGCTTCCTGATTTAAATCCTTTTCTTATGATTTTTAAAAATCCTTAAAAGTTTGTACTCCTTATTTTGGTGGTCACGTTGTTGATATTTCTTCATCCATGACTATATAGGTGCCTAGTTGTTCCTGATTATGCTAATATGTGTCTTTTTTCAGTAAAATCCACTAAATAGGTAATTTATTTTGTTGAACATTGTTTTGATGAATATTTTTCCAACTGGGTTGAGTGTATTTTACCTCGAGGTAGAATGACAAAAAATGAAGCTATCTAGTTTTTAGTCCTATTAACTATTGTAATGTGCACAGTATCATATAAAATAGGATGGGCTACAGGGTATCTACCAGGAAAAATTTGGTTTGATGGGATTTTGGCTGTAAAATTTCAAGCTAAACTGAATTTTTCTCGCCTTAACAAACTTTAGAGTTTAAGGTCTCCCGTTGAAAATATTCCTCCTGGGTAGCTTCAAGGGCTACAATTTCTGGTTGAAAGGTTTCCTCCTAGATGATCCTCACATAGGAAACATTATAATTTAATGTCTCTAAAATTATATCTAGCATATAAATCCCCTCATCGAGGCCAATAAGTTTTCATTATTCACCTTGTTCCTCATTTGGTGGAAGAATTGACAAATCAAGATTTTTTTTTCCTTATAAGGAACTTCAAAACTTTCCCTTCTTTCCTCTAAAACTTCCTCTCATAAATTTTCATTATTATAATTTTTCTCTTCTTTTTTTTCTTTCTTTACCCCATTAAATTCTTCCTAGGTTCTTTTGGTTTGTTATATGCTTCTTATGACCAAAATTTTAATCAACCCATGGTGCGATATAATTACATAATGTTCCTTGGATTTCCTAACTCTATCATTTTTTTCATGTAGAATAGAACTCAATAATAGAGAGATGTTTAGGATTACCTTCTACTTCAAATGAGCCATCAACTTTGAATGATGGGCATAGACCACGTCAAATCTTTCATTACAGGCTATGTACCACTGAAAATTTTCTACTATATCTCCTAGGGATTTCAAGTGAGGTAGGATTATAAACTTTTCCCTTATTCACCATATAAATCCACTAAATAGGTAATTTGTTTTGTTGAACATTGTTTTGATGAACATTTTTCCAACTCGGTTGAGTGTATTTTACCTCGAGGTAGAATGACCAAAAATGAAGCTATCTAGTTTTTAGTCCTATTAACTGTTGTAATGTGCACAGTCTCGTATAAAATAGGATGGGCTACAAGGTATCTACCCGGAAAAATTTGGTTTGAGGGGATTTTGGCTGTACAATTTCAAGCTAAACTGAAGATGTCTCGCCTTAAGGGACTTCAAAGTTTAAGGTCTCTCGTTGGAAAGCTTCCTCCTAAGTAGCTTCAAGGGCTACAATTTCTGGTTGAAAGGTTTCCTCCTAGAGGATTCCCACATAATTATAGCATTGAACTTAAGAATTAAGTATTTTTATACTAAAATTAAGCATAATTTTATGTTGGACCTTGGCAAGGCATAATATCTTGAATGATAGAGAAAATTGGGTCCTTTTCTTGAATGATTTTCTGAACTTTTCACTGTCACTTTCCAATTTTCATTTGAGAAATATCCAATTCATGCGTTCTTTCTAACTCCACATTTATCAATGCATCAAATTTCTTAACCATTTTATGGTTCTAACTATAAGGTTTGGTCTCCTTTTTATATAAATCCACAATTCATCTTAATTTCTTTATTTCAGCTTCTTGAATGAATTATGAGTATGGGGATGCATATTCAGTTTGATCATATTTCTCAATTAAGACCTACTCCTCTATTTGGGCTTCCATAGTTTGAAATTTAATAAATCTCCTTATTTTATTTCCTTTTTGGTGTTTCTTTGGTGCCAACTGTATTTGAAATTGTCATATTCTTCTTTTTAGAGAAACATTCTCTTTTCTCAAAGACAAAATTCTCTTAGAAAATAATTTATTATTTTATTTTTCCTTCGTGACTTAAAAATTCACTAATTCATGTTTAGAATTTGAAGGAGAAACATGAGGGATTTGAACTAGATTTTTTGTTTCTTCTTCAATGTCCATAGGTTCCAATGGAATATGATCTACCCCTTCTGATGGTTGAAATGATTCACAATTTTGGGCTTCCTGATTTAAATCCTTTTCTTATGATTTTTAAAAATCCTTAGAATTTTTTATTTTTGTGGTAACTATTAGTCATTAGTAATTTTTTCCTTTATAGATGACTAAATGCTTATCCTAGATTTCTAGAAACAAAATTCATGAATCTTGTGAGTTCTAGAAATATCATTGCCTTAATTATCATTAGGATATTTTTTTTACTGTTCTAATACTCTATCAAGGCATGGCCAGTCTATCACTCCCAGAAGACCAAATCATGGACTTATGTCACTCACTTTCACTATGTTTGACACCTCTGACCTTACTAGTTTGTTTCAATTTTCCTAGCACTTCTACTCACACCTTGGATTGCCAAGTAGCCTAAACATTTTCCCCTATTCACCAAGTGCCTTAAGCAGTGGTGATTTTAAACTACCTTTCTAGGCTCTTTAGATAAATCAAAGTTATTAGTTTCTAGGATTGCAATGCATAAACATTTTTCAAAACTCTTTTTTACACCTCCAAACCCTGATTCAAGTTTTCAACCAAAGACCAAGTCCAAAAGATATCCCAATAAGTCATGTAGGGTCTCCTAGGTTATTCGTTGTTTTGGCTTTTTAAAATCACTGTTTTACATGTTCCCAAAGATGAAATCAAATGAAAATGTAGGTGAGATCATGATTTCCCAAAGGGTACCAAAAAGCTTTCAAGAAAGGACCTCCTAGATCAAAGCATAAAGTATGCAAAAGGACAATTTCCTATCTTAAAACATTTCTACAGGAATGGTTTATGATGGTTATCAGCAGAAAAAATGGCAAGGTGAGAAGCCAAAATCATCACAAAGGACATTCACAACAAAAGAGAATCAGTAGGCTTATGAACAAATAAAATCAGGGTTTTATGAATAATTGGTTTAAAGGTGTTTCCCATTAAGGATTCCATGCAAAGGATCACAAGGAAAAAGGTACATTAGTGCCACTGAGCATAAATTGAAGATTTTTTGAAACAAGGAATGAAGGTGAGAGACCTCCTTAATGATGGAAAGTAGAGGTTTGAAGGATGATGTTAGATGGTCACCTTTATGGCTTGTCAAAACAACATTTTTCCACTGCACCAAGGGAGAAATTCTAAAGAGTATCAGTGAAGGCAACTTAAGTTTTCAATTATAGTGAAGGGATTGTCAAAAGTAGTAAGAGGAAGAGGAAAGTTGCATTTTCAAAAATCACCCACCAAAGAATCATTTTTCACCTCCTATATAAAGAAAAATAAATATCAGTGAAAGGATGAAAAGTCCAAAGACAAAAAATTATTCAAGGTCGGTTTTTTATTTTAATTTTTTCAAGGGTATAAAAGACAAAGTATCTCACTCATCTCATTTTTCATGTACCAAGAGGAGAGAAAGCCTTCAAGCAAAAAATCAGGGTTTTATAGCAAATTTTCAGGCAGAAGACACGGATTTGTGCTCCTAGATCACAGTGCATAACCCTTGTCCATTTTTTCACAGAGAGTTGCGCTCTTGTAGCGGTGTGCTATCCGTTTACCATGTGCACGAGCACCTGACCACACTACCCTGAGTTTCATGTTTTTGCTACACGTTGGGCTATGCAGGGTTGACCTGACAACGTGCAGGAGCCACCCGACGTTGTACGCTAGACCGTTCAAACAACGTGGAGGAGACGCCCAACCGTCGTCCAGCCCTCAAATGACATCATGTAGGAGAAAGGCCCGACTTTCCCGAAACTACGTGAAGGCTCTATTGTACCACGTGCCTTCCCATTCAGGTGTTGCATGAATCATAATCTGCTACGCTTCTGCGCTGTGTTCATGACCGACCCGACCGCCCATGCAGGGTCGACCTGACTCACCCGCGTTGCACTTTTGTGTTGTGTGTTCAGCTAGGAGCTTTTCATGTTGATTCCAAGCCTCCAAATTGCTCAAGATCTCTCCAAATTCTTTCTTAGCACTCTTGAGGATTTTCATAACAGGTATTTAGGCACTCTGCCCCCTCTCATGCTATTTTTAAAGGGTGAATTTAGAAAGAAAGCTAGAAACCCTAAAGGAATAAAATGTTTGGTCTCCATGCTAAGAAGTAGCTCTTCTACCAAATAACCTCTCCATTTGCACAAACTAGCCTCCACACTGCCAAGCCTTGTGTAATATTCCCAATTAACCCAAGCTAATGGGAATATACAATTTTGTTTCGTTTTTCTATTTCATGAATAAAATTGTAAAGGAGGATCAATAAAACTCAAAATTAGAAAAATAAATCAATGCCACATGTGAACAAAGTTAAATCTGGGCTATTTACATAATCACACTTAGGTGTGAAAGAGGTTAGATCATTTGAACAAGTCAACCATGACCAAATCAACAGCGTTGTCTAGATACAGTGAATCTCCTAGATGCATAGCACAATTTTAGTTGGAGGCTCCAAATGTGAAAGGAGCTAAATCATTGAGATGGTTTAGGGTTTGGTAGGAATTTCATATTGTAAAAGGAAGAGGAGGAAAACATAAGAAGGTTTTTGATTGAGTATATTTCTGAATATATTGTCTATTTAGACATATATCATTCTCTTGTTGTTCAACTGATAATAGTGTTGTTTAGCACTAGGGTTTTCCTGATCAGGAATTTCACCTCTTCCATTGAGTAGCTCTTGGAGGAGTCTTATTGATATTTTCATATCAGGCATTTGGCCAAGCTCGTCTTCCAACTACAACACAGATCCTATTGAGGGTTTGGTTGTCCTTGTAATTTGCAGCAAGTGGAGGCTATATCTACTCAGATCTAGGCCAATCTAGTGCCTCTTTTCAGTGGGAAAGCCTTCTATCCCCTTAAGAAGAGATTATTAGACCTTTGGAGCTTCATTTTCAGATCTAAGCATCAGTCCAAACTAGTTCTAGAGCCTACAATGTAGTTTACCTTCCAGGACTGCGTTATTTGCAAGTGTACAGTTGCAGGGTGTTTTGACACACTTGTGGAGGAGAGATCTCTGGTGTTTGGTTTCTACCCTTCACTGTGGTGATTCATGGATTACATATCTAATCCATGTTCTTTTTAGATTTGATCTACTCACTATTGTATTTATCTTCAAAAATTTCTGAATCTTACTGTAGATCTACAACTTTAGATCTTAGATCTACTCTTTGTGTTTCATGTTTTGCTCGAAAACCGAAGGGGAATTTGTAGAGGAGCTATTCTAGTGTACATATATAATATAGATCTAATATTTTGTACACAGATCTACTCTATATCTGAATTGTAATATAAAGTTTCTATAGCTCTTAAATATAATGTTGTCATGCCTTCTTTCAGTCAATACATGTGTTGCAACACCTCTTTTTGAGGAATTTATTCTATTCTTGTCTTTTCTTTCCTGTTATGCATTGTATGGGCTTCATTATGGATGTGATTTAATGATGTATACATTAATTTTGAGCATTCTTATTGGCCTCCTGGTGTTTCTCAGTAAAACTACGCAATTTTCCTGTATTATTGTTGCATATTGTTGCAGCCCCATTCTTGGGTGTTTTCCAGCCATACTAGGTGTGGGAGGTCTTCTTACCTCACCTAGTTTGATTTTTTTTTTCTCTCCCCTTGGATATAGATGCTAGATCTCCAGATCTAAGGGATCCATGAGATGAAAATTCATTTCAATGCACATACTTCTGAAAAATGCATTATTCTAGTAGGTATTTCTGAATCTTCCCTTTTGGGGATATTACACCTTGACACCACTGTCTCCCCAGCATCCCACTCACCCTCTTCATATCATTACACAAGAAGTTTCAAGTTTTTGATTTTAAGACAAGGGTAAAAGACAAAATTCCTAGAGAAGGCAATGTTGATAGGGGCGAGGGAGGCCTAAAGAAAAGCAAAGAAAGGGTGGGAGAGAAAACAGATTTAATCCTTAAAGCACGAAGGAGTTAACAGCCTCCCCTATCATAGTTTCATATTTCCAAGAGGTAGGGTGCTATGAATTCTCTGAAAAAGTACAAAAAGTCAAAAGTCACCCTAAGTTGACCATACTTTTCATCCTAGACCTCCATAACCACCAAGTATGCCTAGATGGAGTGAAGTCTTAGCTGTCCACCAATGAAATTGCCATGGCCAATGGGATACCTTGCATGGGAGAAAAATGGTTCAAATAGGTGAGTTTGGACTTAAGCCATTACCAACCCTTTTTGAAACCGAGATACAAAGCTGATTGCAAGACCATTTTTCCCTTCTCCCATCTGTTGGAAAGGTATGCCCCTTTAATGAAAACCATCATGAAATATTTTACCTGTGAGGGTAGGTGTCTAGGCTCTATTCCTACCATATAAGACTTCTTATGCATTTCACTAGGGCCAAGATATTGCATTTTCCTTATTACCTTTATAGAAGTATTGATAAGATTTCATACATTGTAAAAAATAGGCATCCTTCACAACAAATGCAAAGTCCTTTCCACCATTCTCACATCAAAATGATTGTGTTGCATCAATTAGAGAAACATGTTATCCCATGGGAATTTTTCCTCACCCATGATGTTTTCACAAATCCACATCCTCTTCCTCTACAAAGTTTACCCTCATCATCTCATCCACCTTCCTCCACTCCTCCATCACCCCCCACTGACCATGATTCATCCTCTCCATATGAATCTTCTCCCAAAATAAACCTCCCTCTTTCACCTTCTCCTAAAGCCTTAGAACAAGAAGAAAGTGTTGAAGAACATGAAGAAAAAAGTGACAAAGAGGAACATGACAGTCACCAAGAAAATTATAGTCAAGAGGAAGAAACAAGTGACGAGGGAGAGGAAAATGAAAATGAAGAAAGTGATGATGATGAAGTAGAGACAAAAAACAATGGGGAAGAAGAAACAAGTGGTGAGGCGGAAAGTGACAGTCATGAGGAAACAAACCATGATATTCATGATGAAGACACAAATGATAAGACAGATCATGAAGAGGGTGATGAGGACAAATGAGATTAACAAAACAATGAAAAAGAAGAAGAAGGCAGTGAGCCAAATGAGGATGAAAAAGAAGATGACATGGCAGAATATGAATAAGATCATGACAGTGATCAAAATAAAAACAATGATAGTGATGAAGACATTGATGAAGGTCCCTCTACCAGTGACCCCACAGAAGATAAAAATGAAGAAGAAACAGATGAGGAGACAAGTTAAGAAGACAAAGATAGTGAGCATAGAAATAATGAAGAGACAGAAGAACAAATAGAGACAGAGAATGATGAGGATAATGATGAAAATCAAGAAATAGAGGACAGTAAGGAAGAATATGACAGTGATCAAAATGAAAACAGTAAAGAGGAAACAAAGACTAATGAAGAAGAAACATATACTGAAAAGGAAGAGTTTAAAGACAGAGACAGTCATGAATGTAATGAATAAAACATGATGAATGATAGCCCTAATAATAGTAACAGCAGTGATCCCATGAACCCAAAGGGTAGTCAAGAGTTTGATGATAGTAATGAAGGTCAGGATAGTGTTGCTAGCATGGAGAACAATGAAAGTGCCTCTGAATAAGGCAGTCAAGAGAAAAATGAAGAAGACACACATGCAGGGATCATTAATGATGAGAAAAGAAGTCTTAAGGCCACCAATGATGAGGACATCCAAATGAAACTTATTACACCTTTCCCTCTTGCCTATCAAAGAGGAGAGAGGCATGTGTTTGCTCCCTCCTGTATTATCCCAAATCTGGAATAACACAGCAAGCCTGCCGAAATAATGCACTCCTGGGAGATTGATGTATAGAAATGAGTTTACAGCCCTTGAATCCCTTAGATCAGAATATCTGGAATCTAGATCGAAAAGGGGAGCAAAAAAAAATCTAACTAGGTGTGGTAAAAAGATCTCCCACCACCTAGTCTAGCTGGAAAACACCCTAAAGGAGGGGCTACAGCTATGCACAAGAAACTGCTTCAGAAATAATACAGTCTTGGACAGTATGAGAAGGAGGCCATAAAATATGATTAAATTATGAGTATACAGTGGAAAATCATAATTATAATGAAGCTCTTTCAATATACAGTAAAATACAGGAGAAAATAGAGCAAGAAATCTTCAGGAAAGAAGGCTACAACACATATATAACTGTAGAAATGGCTCAACATTGTTATTTTAAGGAGCTAAAGTCACTCAATATTACAACTTAGATCTAGGACAGATATGTGGACAAAACATTAGATCCATTTCAGATCTGGAAACTATATAGTCTTATTTACATGATCCCCTTGGGGTTTTGACCAAATCATGCATAAACAAGAGTAGATCTGATTTTTAAGTTGCAGATCTGTAAAATATTTTAGAACTTTCTGAAGATGACTTTTCATTAAAATATATCAAATATAAATAGAAAATGTACCAGCAAGCTAATCCATGGATCACCAAAGTGAAAGGCAAAGCCCAGCACCAGGGATCTCCCATAAAAAATGGGATCAAAATACCCTGAAGAATATCATATGAAAATAATGCAGTTCCTTAATGAAAACTGCATTGTAGCTTGAATAACATAGATGGACAGCTTCCAAGATACAGATCTGAAGCACAAACAGTAGAGGCACTCTTCCAAGAGGTTAAAAGACACACTCCATGAGAAGAGATTCCAATACAAGCTAGATCTCTGCAAATCTAGAATCCCAGTTTTTGCAGCTTGAAAAAGTAGAAAAACCCTCACTGGATCTGCATTGCAATAGGAAGTAGAGATTGGCCTCAAGCCTGATAGTGGATCAAATCAGAAAATACTCCTCCAAAAATCCTCAAATGAAGAGGTGAAATCCCTGCATAGGAACTCCAAGTGCTAAGTAGCACAATCCTCCACTAAACAACAGAGAATAGTATTTGTCTAAGCAGATAAGATACTCAGAAATATAATCAATCAAAAACCTTCTCTTGTTGCCTTCCCCTTCCTTTTATAATATGAAAGCCTTTTCAAACCCTAAACCACCTTGATGAGCTAGCTCCTTTCACATGAGGGCCTCCTTCTAGAACTGCGCTATCCCTTCATGAGATACATTGAACCTAGACAATGCTGTAGATTTGGTTAAGGTTGAACCAGTCTCACAGCTCGACCCCTTTCACACCTGCAAGTGATTTATCTACATGGCCTTGATTTATCTTTGTTCACATGTGCATTTATTTATTCAGTATTTTCAGGAGTTTTACATTTCCTCCTTTATTCATTTATTCATGCAACAAAAAGTAAAACAAAAATGAATATTCCTCTTAGCTTAGGCTAAGTAGGAATATTACAGTCCTCCCCTACAAAATGTTGCTTGTCCTCAAGAAACTGATAGGGTAAGAGCTATAGTATTTCTCCTCCTCCATTGATGGCATCATCAATGTTCAAGTCCTCATCATAAGACAAGTGCTCATCAAGCCAATACATCATGAATAGTTCCTCCAAGACCAACATAAGATGTGCATATTCCATCCCGCCAGGAGCGAAAAACTCAATAGAAATAAACATGGCTGAAGCAATGATACATCTAAAACATGTATCATGAAGTACAGGTAGAAGTTCCAAGCCATGTGGTACATACAAGCTGCCCATCTTCTATCCATACAATCCCATAAAAAATACAACTATATCATCGAAGTATGGAAGCAAGACTGCATATATGCAAACTGAAAGTTGAGCTTGAGGAGGTGGGTCAAAATCCCACATGTAATGCCAGCGCAGTACACCACCTACCTACATTAGATCAAGGTGTGGTAACTGGCTTTCCCACCACACGTTTGCTGCATGGGTCACCTTAACATGGCTGAAGGTGTTAGATAAGTTTGGTGCCTTTGGAAAGCACCCATCATGAGAAGGAATCTCCCTTTCCACAATAAGGGAGTGGCCAAGTTCAACATCTCTGTTGTCCCACCAAATTTCATGAGATCCACATGATCTCTCACTCCCTTTAGGAGTCATATCCTAAAAAAAAATGTCAAAAGAATCAGAAAATAAAGCTTGCTTGGCATGATCAGATCCTTTACCATCATAGTCCTTGATACACATGGAGTTGTGCATGAGCATTCCCCTCCTCTCAAGCCAAGGAAGAGCTGGCTGAGATGACTCTTGCAAAGAGTCCATTTTCTACCCCAATCCTCCATAGCTATTTCACTCTTGAAAGTGATGATGTAATTCCTCTCTCATGCCTTCCCAATCAAAGCTCCCCATGATCAGGGTATAGATCTTCATTGAATGCATATGGCTGAGGAATAATTCTTCATGTGCTCCTTGTAAGATCTTCTGCTTGAGCTTGGAAGCTCTAGCCAAGAATACCTTACCATAATAATAAATGACTCCTCCTGGGACTAAGTGGCCCTCTTCTTACCGTATGCCATCTAGTATCATACCTATGTGGAGATCTTTACAATACTCTACAAGCAGTTGATATTTCCAATAAGGATCCACATTGCTCAAAAATGACAATGTTGTTGATACGTCCATGGAATTGCCTATCATGTTGTTGATCTCCTTTTTGACAGTACTCATGCCAAAAAATTTTGTTGGAAGGCTGATCCTCCCATTCTTTTCCTCCCACAGTGCAGATTCAGAAAAGAGAGAGGAAGATAGTGATGCAGGAAGAAGATCTCCCTCATACTTGGGATTTTCCAAGCCCTCTAACATTGTGACTTGGTCTCTCATTGCTCCAATCCTTCCTTGATCTAGATTTGGAGCATCACTTTGTGAGGATTTCCCCACCAGATCTGAATCTGATGGCATTCTAGGTGGCTTGCCACTAGATAAGAATGTCCCTTGCAACATCCTCATGAACATGAGAGAAGGGACTGTGAGATCCCTACTTCCACTGTTAAAATCCATCTCTATTGTTTGTGTAGAATTACTAGGTGAACAATAAGTGTGCATGCCTTGAATAATTTGTGGTTTCCCACTCTTCAATTCCATCCACTCCATATACAAATATTTCCAATCAGTGGTAACCTTCCCCAAGGCAATCAACCATTGGACACCCAAAATCATGTTGGTGTCTGGTATGTCAACTACAAAGAAGTGATCCACCAGAGTGTAGGATCCCATAGTGATAGAGAGTGAGGGAAAATATTTCATGCATTGCATGGTCCTATCTTCTGGGACCAAAACAAAAAATACCTCAAAGGTATCAGTGGGGATTTCTCTCCTTTGAACAAGATGAGCATCAATAAATTTGTGGGTTGCCCCACTGTCAATCAGGACAAATACTCTTTGATTCATGACTAAACCTTATACGCTTAGAGTCAAGTACTTAGGAAATCCTCTCAAAGAAGAAAGTGTCCCACTTATTGGAGCAAAGGCTCCCTTCCCATCTCTGGATGGTATTCGATCTTCCTCATCATCATCAGAAATTTGACCTCTCCTAGGTTCATCATCTTCATCTTCCTCCTCAAAATCTGAGAAGACTTCTATGTAGTGTTCTTTTCTAGCAGCACATCTATGTCCCGGTGCCCATGATTCTTGGAAAGTGAAACACAATTTATTCTTCCTCAATTCCCTCCTGAGATCAATATCAAGAGGCTTCTTCAAAGAGCTCTCCTTAGGAGGAGCAGCTTTCCCTTCCTTCCCCTTAGAAAAGTGAGGGGCCTTGCTCTGGAAAGTTTCCTTTGATTTTGGAAAGGCATCTTGGAGGTCTCTAGCCCTCTCAATGGCATCATGTAAAGTGATGGGATTGGTATATTTGACCAACCCATGCAAAGGTTCCTCTAGGCCATCGATGAACATGTGGACTCTCCTCGCTACAGATAGATCAGGGACCATGACTGATAATCTCATAATCTCAGAGATATAAGTCTCTGCATCCCCTGATTTCTTCAGCTTTGCAAGGCTTATGAAGGGTGATTCAGGATCCTTCCTATCAAACCTTTCAACCAGAATTCTAGTAAACTCATAATAGGTAGTCACATTGATATGTCCCAATGTACACAACCCATGGAACCACCAATTGTGTACCTCACCTTCAAAGTGCAGCACTGCAATATTGATGGCTTTAGTCTCAGGGACTTTATTCAACTGAAAGTAAATATCCATCTTTTCTACCCATGCCTTGGCAGAATTGGAGGATGATCCATCAAATTTGGGCAAAAAGAATCTGCCCATAGAGTGGTGTCTATCCTGATTATGAAAGAACCCATCGTCTCTATACTGCTGCCTTGGTCATATTCTATCCTTGAGGTGACAAAAATCTTGGAAACTCAAGTTGTCCTTGAATATCTGACTCTGAGAATCATACTCCATAAAGTAATATTCAAGGGAAGCTTGCTCTTGTGGTCCTTCATTCTCCACAACCAAGAAATTAGGCATAGTGTAAAGTTGTGAAGCTTGTGGGGCTTATGGCTGGCTCATTGGTTGACTAGTCCAGTGATGAGACATGTTAGAGCTTTCCCTTGGACGAAATATTCCAGGATATTCCCTCATGCTGTCCATCCTCATCTCTTTGATCTCTTTTACAAAATCTTGCATCGCCACCAAAAGAGTTCTTGCAAACTCTTCTCCTTCTTTTTCACTTGCAGTCTCAGGGGCTTTACCATTGTCTTGATAATCAGTAGTATAATCATACTTCTTATGAATTTTATTATGATACCTCTTCTCCCTCTCAGTAAGAGGTTAATATTATTCTAAATGCAACATAGCTTTGATGCTCCAAGGAAAGCACAAGCTATGCCAAGAAAGGAGCTCTGATACCAGTGTAATATCCCAAATCTGGAATAGCACAGCAAGCCTGCTGAAATAACGGACTCCTGGGAGATTGATGTACATAAATGAGTTTAAAGCCCTTGAATCCCTTAGATCAGCATATCTAGAGTCTAGATCAAAAAGAGGAGCAAAAACAAATCAAACTAGGTGTGGTAAACATATCTCCCACTACCTAGTCTAGCAAGAAAACACCCTACAAGAGGGGTTGTAGCTATGTACAACAAACTGATTCAGAAATAATGCAGTCTTGGATAGTATGAGAAGTAGGCCATCGAATATGATTAAGTTATGAGTATAAATTAGCAAATTAGAATTATAATGAAGCTCTTTCAATATATAGTATAATACAGGAGACAATAGAGCAAGAAATATTCAGGAAAGAAGGCTACAACACATATATAATTGCATAAATGGATCAACAACATTATTTTAAGGAGCTATAGCAGCTGAATATTACAACTCAGATCTAGGAAAAATATATGGAAAAAACATCAGATCCATTTCATCTCTGGAAACTAGATAATCTTATTTACAAGATCGCCTTGGGGTTTTGACCAAATCATGCATAAATAAGAGTAGATTTGATTTTTAAGTTGCAGATCTGTAAAATACTGCAAAAAAATTTGAAGATGATTTTTCATTACAATATATCAAATATAAATGAAACGTGGATCAACAAGCTAATCCATGGATCACGAAAGTGAAAGGCAAAGCCAGCACCAGAGATCTCTCATAAAAAATGGGATCAAAACACCTTGAAGAATCTCATATGAAAATAACGTAGTTCCTCAATGAAAACTGTGTTGTAGCTTGAATAACATAGATGGCCAGCTTCCAAGATATAGATCTGAAGCACAAATAGTAGAGGCACTCTTCTAGGAAGTTAAAAGACACACTCCATGAGAAGACGTTCCAATACAAGCTAGATCTCTGCAGATCTAGAATCCCACTTGCTGCAACTTGCAAAAGCAGACAAACCCTCACTAGATCTGCACTGTAATTGGAAGTGGAGCTTGGCCTCAAGCCTAATAGTGGATCAAATCAGAAAAATTCTCCTCCAAGAATCCTCAAAGGAAGAGGTGTAATCCCCGCATAGGAACTCCAAGTGCTAAGCAGCACAATTCTCCACTAAACAACAGATAATAGTATTTTTCTAAGCAGACAAGATACTTAGAAATATAATCAATCAACAACCTTCTCTTGCTTCCTTCCCCTTCATTTTATAAGATGAAAGCATTTGAAAAACCTAAACCACCTTGATAAGTTATCTCCTTTCACATGAGGGCCTCCTTCAAGAACTGCGTTGTCCCTTCGAGAGATACATTGAACCTAGACAGCGTTGTAGATTTGGTCAAGGTTGACCTAGTCTCACAGCTCAACCCTTTTCACACCTGCAAGTGATTCATTTACATGGCCCTGATTTATATTTTTTCACATGGGCATTGATTTATTCATTATTTTTAGGAGTTTTACATGTCCTCCTTTATTCATTTATTCATGCAACAAAAAGTAAAAAAAAAAATGAATATTCCTCTTAGCTTAGGCTAAGTAGGAATATTACACCTCCAAAGGGCAAGGGGCCATGCCATCCTCCTCAACTCAAAATATTGACAAAGGTAAGAAAAAAGTGAAAGAAGAAGAGGAATATCATGAAGAGGAAAGAGAGTTTGAACATATTCACATATGCAGTAATGAGGAGAATGAATCAAGAATTTCAAACTCCCTCCTCCAAGACAAGAATTCACAAATTGAAGACTTGGAAGCTAAATTAGAAATGGAAAAAGATGTCATTCACTTCTATCATATGAAAAACAAGCAAATGAGTGCCCAATAGGCCATCTATGAAACAAGAGCACTCAATTACCGGAAATAAGCTCAAAGGGCACAAGTGAAGTTGAAATAGTTCATGGGCACTTATGAAGAGAGTGAGGATGAGGAAGGTAAAACTAGAAGGATACCTAGATCTATGGGTCTAAAGAAGGCCTTAGCAAGAGAAAGAGAGCAAGAATCAACCCTAGCAGAAAAAATTTCTCTCAATGAAATCCTTGCAATGGAAATTGAACATGATAGAGAATCATGGCTTGAGAGGGCTAACATATACCTTGAGGCCAAGTTGGGGAAGGAAAATAAAGACTTGGATTTACAAAGAAGAATGACTAAGAATTATGCCCAAAGAATTCAATTTGCAAGGGCAATACTTAAAAGGGCCCGAACCAAGATCCAAGAAAAAAAAGAAGAAAAGAGCCAACATAGGCTTGGAATCTTGGCACAAGCATCTGTACAGGTCTCTGAAAACCCATGAGGCACTCATCCACCAAATTTGGGAGAATTTTGACACGTTTTTGTTTTTTTCTAATTTTGAGGCCAAGGGGGTAGCACACCTTGTGCTATGCTCTTTTGTAGATCATATTTAAGGGGAAAGACTTACATTTTTTGGATATTCATCACTCATTTAGCATTCTCACAAGATTTTAGATCAATTGGAGTTTTTTTTATCCTCCAAAAGGGTTAAAAACACCCATTTTTCACCATTCAGCCTGCTTTTCAGGACATGTGCTGTGCCCTTACCAGCCTTGGAATTTTCACTTTTGGAACATGTTACAAAGGTCAGATCAAAGAACCAAGGGTAGATATGGAAATTAGACTTCAAGTGATTTGCAACGAGCCATCCCAGAACCTTTTATGACATCAGGAAGGCCTTCGAGACACTGTTGCAAGATGATCCATTTTTCTTACTCCTCTGCTACGCCCTTGGCAAGGAAATTCACTTCAAAACATAGTTCTGCACTCCTGAGGTTGAAAAGTAAAAAATGTATGCTTGGAAAGTTTTAGGAGGCTTTTTAGAGCCTAAAGGTCAATTTATTTGCTAAATATGGCCAAAAATATATTTATTTTAGATATTTTGTGCCTTGGGCCTTGCAAGGCCTCAAGGACAATAGAGACACTTCTGATTAGCCAATAGACTTCTAGAGACTCTATTAGGTTTTTATCCTCCTTGATTTTTATATAGAGCATGAATATTCAATGTAAATGTTGGCTTTTGATGACTTTTGAGAGCAATACATGGTTCTTTTAGGTTAAAGAGCATTTTGGTGTTGTGGAGATTGTGAATGATTTTCCTTGATTGATGATGATGAAGGCTTGCTTGTGGGATCCCTAAGTTTGGTTAATGGTGATGTGTCTCTAATTTTTTCATTTTTCTTGTTTATCATATGTCCATATTTCTATGTTGCAATAGCTCAGAAAAGTGTAGGTTGAGAAATGTTGTTTGAGGCACCTCAGTGCTCTTGTTTGATGTTGTCTTTATGTTTTCCTCTGCTGGGTTAGTTTAAGGAATTCTTAACTACTCCTTAGGCCCACCTAAGCTTGTTTGTTTCATTAATGGATTAATATTATAGTTTCCAAATATGATTTATGGTAAGCCCTGCTTATTTTATGCTATCTAAACTCTCTCTTGGAACTTCTCTTTGATGTATTGATTGTTAGGTTAAGTCAAAGAGGTATTTTTCGATATTGCCCTTTGTCCATGCATATCAGTTTGCCTAAAAGTTCTTTATAGTTTTATAGATGATGTTTAGGAGTTCCCTCTTCATTTATTAAAGCTATTTTTCATCTTATATGTTTTCAAATCTTGAAAGTAGAATCATGGGGAAGTTGAGTAAATGGTGTGCCCTATATCATGATTAGTATCTTTTTCTTATCAATATTTAAGACTTCCTTGTTCATAGTTATTTGAAGGATTCGTAACTTCCCTTTGCCCTACCTTGGTTCCCCAATTTAATGTCCATCTCACTTCACACATAACCTTAAAGATACATTGACTACACTAGATTTTCCCTGTGATGTACCCTGATTCATTATTGAGATATAAATGAATTTCATAGACTCCATAGCCCAATTTATTTGATGACCTTTCACTCCACCTATCCTACTTGATCATCTTACCCAACCAAACAAACAAAAAACCCTACACTTAACAACTAGCCTAAAACAACCATCTAAAGTGAAAAAATTTACATCCTTCACACACAATAGAGAGAGCCCTCTTTGAGTCCATGAAGGCTATGTCCTAGGATTCCAAAAAATGGTCTGATGTTACCCTATGCATTTGGTCTACCAATCTGCTAAATCACGGGTCCCTAACATAATGGCGATCACAGTGGGACCTTTCTGAGTAAGTACCAAGCTTAGACATCCTTAAGAAATTCAGAAGCCCTTGATTGAAATAGTATCCTATGATTTATATTTATCTCATCACTATCACTAACACAATGTTGATCGTGATGAAACCTCTGATGTCAGTGACAATCTAAGTATCCCTTAGGACTTCAAAAGCCTTCATCAAATCATAGAGAACTCAACTGATAGCCAAGAGTAGAACCTGGTTGTTTCACCATCCTCGAAAAATGATGACCCAGCGGTAGTACACTCGTAGAAACCTTCGGGCTACTTAAGAGAACTCAGAAAGCCGCAAAAAATTCCTAGATTGGTTTTTTGTCAATTATTGGTGGTGGACCATAGACATACATCCTCAAAACAAACTAAAAACAAACACCTGGAAACTACACTGGCCTCCAGTAGGCCTTCTAGCTTTACCAGTATCCATAGAATCCCTTAGGATTGTGTCAAATCAGCCCTAAGAAGTTTAGAGTTCTAGTCACACAATTGTGTGAGTTTAGAAAACACTAAGAGAGGTCAACTTTTCAAAAAAGTTAAAATAACTTTCAGCCTCTCTAAATTTTGAGTTTGAGATTTGGCTTCATGAAGAATTAGTACCAGATCTCATCTGGACCTAAACCCTCCTACTATAGTTGATGACCCAGAAAGGATTTTGTGGCACACTTTTGAAAATGGAAATTTAACTACCGTTAGGACCGTTCATAAAGCAAGCTCTATACCTAAACAACTCACAACCTTGCAAGATCCTCAGTTCGACTTGCACCATATGAGAAAACTTTTTAGAAACAAGTCACATAGTGAGATTGACCATACTAACCTTGAGCCCATAGATTTGCAGCAGAGTTATAGTAGAGAATATTCTCCTTCCACCCCACCTGATTTTTAGCTTCTCCACCACTTTAGCTCTTTCCATACCAAATCTTCTCAGAATCGGTCTACTGGTCCAAGTACTTCCACTACACCCATCCATATCACCGTTGCGCAAAGCACCCCTCTTCATCATACACCTCCCCTCACAAACCCTCCACTTGTAAATCGTCCATTAGCTCCTATTATGGCAGCTTGTTATGCCCCCTCATTTTACCACAACCTTTGGTACCTTTTCCAAATGAATACCAGTCTAGAATCGCTCACTTTACTGGGGTTGAATCTACCACTGCCCAACAACATGTATATAGAATAAACAACGCTTTTGACTACATGGAATTAGAAGAGTAAACCTTGAAGATGAGGATGTTTGCCCAAAGCCTAGGAGGAGAAGCTAAAAAATGGTTTAAGAACTTAACTCCCAACAACATACATGACCTCCCTTCCCTTTACCAAAATTTCATAAACAAGTGGGAAATCAAGAAAAACACCCTCCATATCCTTTCTGAATATAAAAATTTTAAGAGGAATGCGGGGGAAAGTGTCCAATATTATTGCACCAAGTTTAATAGTGTCTACAATGCCCTCCCGCCTCACATGAAATCCCCACTAGGCCTAGCCTTAGCTAAATTTATGGAAGGTTTTGACCTGGACATGGCCTATCAGCTAAGAGAAAGAAAGCCCCTAACTTTAGAAGACATGAAAAAGGGAGCTATAAGTGCAGAGGCCAACTTAAATGAAAAGAAAGCTAGGCTAATTTCATAAAAGAGGGTAACCTAAAAAGATGAAACCATGCCCTTAACCTCCTCATATGATTCAAATATTGAAAACATACTTATAACCATGGAGAGAATGATGCAGATAATAAGCATAAATGAAAGAAAACTTCCCAGGGAAAATCAACCAAATCCCCAAAACAGAAACTAGAATCAAAACTTTAGAAGAGACCCACCCCAAATCAAACAAAGGGAAAGTGACCAACATATTAGGCCCCGTTTTCAAAATAACTACGTAGATGAAGGGGAAAGAGATATTGAATAGCTAAAGGAAAGCCATGTAAATATGATAGGTTCTGATAATGAAGATGAAGTTTTTCTCACAGAAGAAGAACAAGGCCTCTTTTCCCTTGGTAAATCTGAAACAAACTATGAGGAGTTTGAAGACTATCAATTGGGATTTGAAAATTCCATCCTGGAAATCCGGAGGCAATATGACCTTAGGAGCAAAAGAAACCAAGAATCCTCCAAGAAAAACGAAATAGACACTGATGTTAGTGAAGCTCCAGAAAACACTCCTAAAAGATAGCAGACAATGTCAACACTATGGTCAAGAAAAATGATCCTAACAGAGAAAAAATTAGCCAACCAAGTGGCAACACAAGCTGCCCTAGTACCTCTACTAGTGGCCCTGAAAAAAATTATTGTCTAAAGCCCCAAATCAAAATAAATAAAATAAAAAATGTAGAAAAATTTATGGCTAATAAAATTGATGTAAATATGTCTAAAACACAGGTACCCTTCAAATTTGAAGGAGAGATTGCTAAAATCAAGATAACCATACCTGTCACTAAATTGGTGACTCGGGAAGCATACAAATATTAAGTTCTAAAAGTTCTAAACATAGGAAATGATACTGATACTTTACAGTTGGCTGATGACACATCTGAGCTGTTATTTGGACCCAAAATAGAAGGATCTTTGATAGAAACAAATTTGGGAAGCAAGGCTCAAAGTGGAAGTACCAAGGAAAGCATGAATTGTTTGAATTTTTTTGTAGAAACCCTTGTGCCATGTTTTCAAATGGAGGTGACTATGATCTCTATTTATAAGAGCTGAATGGACAAAGAATGTTAGGAGATCCTTTTGAGGATAGGATGCTCAAGTACCATTGCTAAAAAAATCCTTAGTTTAACATTTTCACTCATTGTACATGCCATTGTTTGATAAAATGTCGTTAAGAGAAAAACACAAAAACATGGAGAAAATAGAAAAAGAGGGCAGATTTGAATAAAATATATAGCCCCATACCCAAAAAATAGTGATACTGAAAGTGTGCAAGCCTAAATGCCACTACTTGTTCAAAAAGAAGGTTTTGTTCAGTCATCTAGCCTAATCATGGTTGAACATGTTTTCAATTTGTTCTTGATATTTTAGTGAAAGAATGATGGTCAAATCATTTAAGATTGACTTGTCAAAAGACTTAGGAATGAAAGATATTGATTCCACATGCTTAAATCTGGACCAAAGAGAAGGATAGGGATGATTAGCAAATGATGAAACACAACCCTCATACCTTCTAGTTTTGTTTTTTATGAAAAATAATGTTTGTGTGCAACTTGTCTCAATGCCACAACTCATGATGAATCAAATTATCTAATCATGGTTCAAATCATGTTTTCAATTTCTTGTCAATATCTTAGAGAATGAAGTCTGTCATACAGTTCAATCTTGATAGTAATTTAGTCTAGGTAGGGAATAAAAATAGTTCACTAGCATAATATGAACTCTTGGAAGCAATAAGGGTACAAGTAGATAGTTTGTTTTTGTTTTCAAAATAAAGGAATGCCAGTGGTTTTCCAGTTCAAGTGCACCCAAGGAAGAAAAAATGTTAGATAAATTAGACTGGGTAAGTAGAGATGAAGTTGGATTAATCATGTTTTTCAGATTATTGAGATCGCTACGTTAGAGAAGCAGCAGCAAATGAAAGAAGAAAAGTCTGCCCAATGGATAAGGCACTGGTCTTCATAAACCAAGAGATCTGAAATTTTGGACACCTCCTGAAAAGGAGTTGCCCTCCCTAAGTGGAGCCACTATTAATCATAGTAATTTTTTCCTTTATAGATGACTAAATGCTTACCCTAGATTTCTAGAAACAAAATTCATGAATATTGTGAATTCTAGAAATCTCACTGCCTTCATTATCATTAGGATAATTTTTTTACTGTTCTACTACTCTATCAAGACATGGCCAGTCTATCACTCTCAGAAGACCAAATCTTGTACTTATGTCACTCACTTTCACTGTGTTTTCCACCTCTAACTTTACCAGTCTATTTGAATTTTCCTAGCCCTTCTACTCACACCTTGGATTTCCAGGTAGCCTAAACCTTTTCCCCTATTCACCAAGTGCCTCAAGCAGTGGTGATTTTAAACTACCTTTCTAGGCTCTTTAGATAAATCAAAGTTATCAATTTCTAGGATTGTGATGCATAAAGGTTTGTCAAAACTCAGTTTTACACCTCCAAACCATGATTCAAGTTTTCAGCCAAAGACCAAGTCCAAAAGATATCCCAATAGGTCATGTAGGGTCTCCAAGGTTATAAAGTGTTTTGGCTTTCTAAACTCACTGTTTTACATGTTCCCAAAGATGAAATCAAATGAAAAGGAAGGTGAGCTCATGATTTCCCAAAGGGTATCAAAAAGCTTTCAAGAAAGGACCTCCTAGATCAAAGCATAAAGTCTGCAAAAGGACAGTTATCTATCTTAAAAAATTTCTACAGGAATGGTTTACGATGGTTATCAGTAGAAAAATGGCAAGGTGAGAAGCCAAAATCATCACAAAGGACAGTCACAACAAAAGAGAAGTAGTAGGCTTATGAACAAATAAAATTAGGGTTTTATGACTGATTAGTTTAAAGGTGTTGCCCAGTTCGGAGTCCATGCAAAGGATCACAAGGAAAAAGGTACATCGGTGCCACTTCACATAAATTGAAGATTTTTTGAAATAAGGACTGAAGGTGAGAGACCTCCTTAATGATGGAAAGGAGAGGTTTGAAGGATGATGTTAGATGGTCACCTTTATGGCTTGTCAAAAAAAAAAAATTCCACTGCACCAAGGGAGAAATTCTAAAGATTATTAGTGAAGGCAATTTAAGTTTTAAAGTATAGTCAAGGGATTGTCAAAATCAGTAAGAGGAAGAAGAAATTTGCATTTTAGAAAATCACTCACCAAACAATCATTTTTCACCTTCTGCATAAAGAAAAAGAAATATCAGTGAAAGGATGAAAAGTCCAAAGACAAAACATTAATCAAGGTGGGCTTTTGATTTTATTTTTTTCAAGGGTATAAAAAGACAAAGTATCTCACTCAACTCATTTTTCATGTACCAAGAGGAGAGAAAGCCTTCGAGCAAAAAAATGTTTTTTGGAAAATTTTTGGGTAGAAGACATGGTGTTGCACACTTGGATCATGAGGCTACGTGCCTGTGCGTAACCCTTGTGGATTTTTCCACAGAGCGTTGCGCTACGCGTTTACCTTGTGCACAATCACCCGACCACAATGTCCAGAGTTGCACATTTTTGCTACGTGTTGGGCCGTGCAGGGTCGACCCACAGCGTGAAGGAGCCGCCTGATAGCCCGACGCTACACACTAGATCGTTTAAACTATGTTGAGGAGATGCCCAACCATCGTTCAGCCCTCACCTAACACCGCGTAGGAGAAAGGCCCGATTGGCCTGAGACTACATGTAGGATATACCATGCCACGTGCCTGCCCATTCAAGTGTTGCACGAATCGGTGTGTGCTGTGTTCAAGACTAACCCGACTGCTTGTGCAGGGTCAACTTGACTCACCCTCGCTGCACTCTTGTGTTGCAAGTTTAGCTTGGAGCTTTTCAAGTTGATTCCAAGCCTCCAAATTTCTCAAGATCTCTCCAAATTCTTGCTTGGCACTCCTGAGGATTTTCATAACAGGTGTTTAGGCACTTTGCCCCCTCTCATGCTAATTTTAAAGGGTGAATTTAGAAACAAAGCTAGAAACCATAGAGGAAGAAAATTTTTGATATCCATGCTAAGAAGTAGCTCTACTACCAAATAACCTCTCCATTTGCACAAACTAGCCTCCGCACTACCAAGCCTTGACACCACTTTCTCCCCACCATCCCACTCACCCTCTTCATAGCATTACACAAGAAGTTTCAAGTTTTTGATTTTAAGACAAGGGTAAAAGACAAAATTCCTAGAGAAGGCAGTGTTGATAGGGGTGAGGGAGGCCAAAGGCCTAAAGAATAGTAGAGAAAGGGTGGGAGAGAAAACAGATTTGAGCCTTCAAGCACCAAGGAGTTGACAACGTCCCCTATCATAGTTGCATATTTCCAAGAGGTAGGGTGATATGACTTCTCTGAAAAAGTATAAAGAGTCAAAATTCACCCTGAGTTGACTGGAATTTTCATCCTAAACCTCCATAACCACCAAGTACACCTAGCTAGAGTGAAGTTTGAGTTGTCCACCAATGCAATTTCCATGGCCACTGGGATACCTCGCATGGGAAAAAAATGGTTAAAACAGGTGAGTTTGCAGTTAAGCCATTACCAATGTTTTTTGAAACCAAGATACCAAGCTGATTGCAAGACCATTTTTCCCTTCTCCCAACTGTTGGAAAGGTATTCCCCTTTAATTAAAACCATCATGAAATATTTTACTTGTGAGGGTAGGTTTTCTAGGCTCTATTCCTACCATGTAAGACTGCTTATGCATTTCACTAGGGCCAAGCTACTGCATTTGCCTTATTACCTTTATAAAATTATTGATAATATGTCATAAATTGTGCAGAAGAGGCCTCCTTCACAACAAATGTAGAGTCTTTTCCACCATTATCTCATCAAAATGATTGTGTTGCATCAGTTAGAGCAACAGGGTATCCCATGGGAAGTTTTCCTTTCCCATGATGTTTTCACAAATCCACAACCTCTTCCTCTGCAAAGTTTACCCTCATCATCTCATCCACCTTCCTCCACTCCTCCATCACCCCCCCACTAACCATGATTCATCCTCTCCATATGAATCCTCTCCCCAAATAAACATCCCTCTTTCACCTTCTCCTAAAGCCTCAGAACAAGATTTTTTTTTTGAATAACATGAAGTAAAAAGTGACAAAGAGGAACATGATAGTCAAGGAAAAAATGACAGTCAAGAGGAAGAAACAAGTGATGAGGGAGAGGAAAATGAAAATGAAGAAAGTGATGATGATGAAGTAGAGACAAAAGAGAGTGGGGAAGAAGAAACCAGTGGTGAGGTGGAAAGTGACAGTCATGAGGAAACAGACCATGACATTCATGATGAAGACACAAATGATAAGACATCTAATGAAGTAGATGATGAGGACAAAGGAGATGAACAGGACAATGAAGAAGAAGAAGAAGCCAGTGAGCCAAATGAGGATGAAGAAGAAGATGACATGGCAGAAGATGAAGAAGATCAGATAGTGACCAAAATGAAAACAATGACAGTGATGAAGACATTGATGAAGGTCCCTCTAATAGTGACCCCACATAAGATAACAATGAAGAAGAAACATATGAGGAGACAAATTAAGAAGACAAACACAATGAGCATAGAGATAATGAAGAGACAGAAAAACAAACAAATACAAAGAATGAGGAGGATAATGATGAAAATTAAGAAACAAAGGATAGTAAGGAAGAAGGTGATAGTGATCAAAATGAAAATAGTAAAGAGGAAACATAGAATAATGAAGAAGAAATAGATAGTGAAAAGGCAGAGTTTAAAGACAGAGGTATTCATGAAGGTAATGAAGAGAACATGATGACTGATATCCCTAATAATAGCGAAAAAAGTAACCCCATGAACCCAAAGGGTAGTCAAGATTTTGATGATAGTAATGAAGGTCGGGCTAGTGGTGCTAGCATGGGTAAAAATGAAAGTACCTCTCAAGAAGGTAGTCAAAAGAAAAGTGAAGAAGACACACATGCAGGGATCATTAATGAGGAGAAATCAAGTCTTAAGGTCAACAATGATGAAGACATCCAAATGAAACTTATTACACCTTTCCCTCTTACCTATCAAAGAGGATGGAGGCATGTTTTTTCTACCTCTAAAGGGTAAGGGGCCATGGCATCCTCCTCAACTCAGAATATTGACAAAGGTAAGAAAAAAGTAAAAGAAGAAGAGGAAGATCATGAAGAGGAAAGAGAGTTTGAACTTATTCACACAAATAGTGTTGAGGAGAATGAAGCAAGGATTTCAAACTCCATCCTCCAAGACAAGAATGCACAAATCTAAGACTTGGAAGTTGAATTAGAAATGGAAAATTATGTCATTCACTTCTATCAGATGCAAAACAAGCAAATGAGTGCCCAACGGGCCGTCTATGAAACAAGAGCACTCAACTACTGAAAAGAAGCTCAGAGGGCACATGTGAATTTGAAAGAGTTCATGGGCACTTATGAAGAGAGTGAGGATGAGGAAGGTCAAACTAGAAGGAGACCTAGAACTATGGATCTAAAGAAGGCCTTAGCAAGAGAAAGAGAGCAAGAATCAGCCCTAGCAAAACAACTTTCTCTCAATGAACTCCTTGCAATGGAAATTGAACATGATAGGGAATCATGGCTTGAGAGTGCTAACATACACCTTGAGTCCAAGCTGGAGAAGGAAAATAAAGACTTGGATTTACAAAGAAGAATTACTAATCATTATGCCCAAAGAAATCAATTTGCAAGTGCAAAACTCAAAAAGGCCCGAACCAAGATCCAAGCACAAAGAGAAGAAAAGAGCCAAGCTAGGCTTGGAATCTTGTCACAAGCATCTCTACAGGTCTCCCAAAACCCATGAGGCACTCATTCATCAAATTTGGGATAATTTTAACAAGTTTTTGTTTTTTGCTAATTTTGAGGCCAAGGGGGTAGCACACCTGGTGCTACACTCTTTTTCAAAACATATTCAAAGGGAAACACTTACATTTTTTTGATCCTCATCACTCATATAGCATGCTCACAAAGTTTTAGATCAATTGGAGTTTTTTTGATCCTCCGAAAGGGTCAAAAACAACCATTTTTTCACCATTCTTCCAGCTTTTCAGGACATGTGTTGCGCCCTTACCAGCCTTGAAATTTTCACTTTTTTAATAGGTTACAGAAGTCTTATCAAATAACCAAGGGTAGTTATGGAAATTATACTTCAAGGGCTTTCCAACAAGCCATCACGGAGCCTTTTCCGACATCGAGAAGGCCTTCAAAACATTGCTGCAAGATGACCCATTTTTCCTACTCCCATGCTACGCCCTTGGCAAGGAAATTCACTTCAAAACATAGTGTTGCGCTCCTGAGGTTGAAAATTAAAAAATGTACGCTTGGAAAGTTTTAGGAGGCTTGTCAGAGCCTAAAGGTCAATTTATTTGCTAAAATTGTTCGAAAAGATATTTATTTTAGATATTTTGTGCCTTCGGCCTTGCAAGGCCTCAAGGACAATAGAGACACTTCTGATTAGCCAATAGAATTCTAGAGACTATTTTAGGTTTTTCTCCTCCTTTCTTGTTATATAGAGCATGAGGATTCATTTTAAATGTTGACTTTTTATGATTTTTGAGAGAAATACATGGTTCTTTGGGGTTAAAGAGCATTTTGGTGTTGTGGAGCTTATGAATGTTTTGACTTGATTGGTGATGATGAAGGCTTGCGTGCAGGATCCCTGAGTGTTGTTAATGGTGATGTATCTCTAATTTTTTCATGTTTTTTTTTATCATATTTCCATATTTATATGTTTCAATAGCTCAGAAAAGTATAGGTTGAGAAATGTTGTTTGAGGCACCTTAGTCCTCCTGTTTGCTATTGTCTTTATGTTTTCCTCTGCTGGGTTAGTTTAAGGAATTCTTAATTGCTCCTTAGGCCCACCTAAGCTTGTTTGTTCCATTAATGCATTAATATTCTAGTTTCCAAATATGATTTATGGTAATCCCTGCTTATTTGATGCTATCTAAACTCTATCTTGGAACTTCTCTTTGATGTATTGATTGTTAGGTTAAGTCAAAGAGGTCTTGTTTCGATCTTGCCCTTTGTCCATACATATCAGTTTTCCTCAAATTTCTTTATAGTTTGATAGATGATGTTTAGAAGTTCCCTCTTCATTTATTAAAGCTAATTGTCATCTTATATGTTTTCAAATCTTGAAAGTGGAATCATTGAAGTTAGATAAGTTTTCTTTCTTTCATGGTTCCATTGGATTATTCATCTTAAATGTTTATTTGTTTAAAGTATTGTCATTGAGTAAATGGTGTGCCCTATCTCATGATTAGTATCTTTTGCTTATCAGTATTTAATACTTCCTTATTCATAGGTATTTGACAAAGGATTCTTAATTTCCCTTTTCCCTACCTTGGTTCCCCAATTTAATGTCCATCTCACTTCACACATAACCTTAAAGATCCATTGACTACACTAGATTTTCCCTGTGATGTACCCCGATTCATTATTGAGATATCAATGACTTTCATGGACTCTATAGCCTAATTGATTTGATGACCTCTCACTCCACCTATCCTACTTGATCATATTACCCAACCAAAAAAACAACAAACCCTAGACTTAACAACTAGCCTAAAGTCAACCATCTAAAGCGAACAAGTTTACATCCTTCGCACACAATAGAGAAAGCCCTCTCTGAGGTGAGGAAGGCTAGGTCCTTGGATTCTAAAGAATGGTGTGATGTTACCCTGTGTATTTTGTCTATGGATCTACTAAATCACGGGACCCTAACAGTAATGTTGTTGATATTTCTTCATCCATGACTATATATGTGCCTACTTGTTCCTAATTATGCTAATATGTTGCTTTTTTCAGTAAAATCCACTAAATAGGTAATTTATTTTGTTGAACATTTTTTTTATGAATATTTTTCCAACTGGGTTGAGTGTATTTTACCTCGAGGTAGAATGAAACAAAATGAGGCTATCTAGTTTTTAGTCATGTTAACCATTGTAATGTGCATAGTCTCATATAAAATAGGATGGGCTACAGGGTATCTACTTGGAAAATTTTGGTTTGAGGGGATTTTGGCTGTAAAGTTTCAAGTTAAACTGAAGATGTCTCACCTTAAGGAACTTCAGAGTTTAAGGTCTCTCATTGAAAATATTCCTCCTCAGTAGCTTCAAGGGCTACAATTTCTGGTTGAAAGGTTTCCTCCTAAAGGATCCACACATAGGCAACATTGTAATTTAATGTTTCTAAAATTATTTCCATCATATAAATCCCCTCATTGAGGCCAATAAGTTTGCATTATTCACCTTATTCCTCATTTGGTGGAAGAATTGATAGATCAAGAATTTTTCTCCTTATCAGGAACTTCAAAACTTTCCCTTCTGTCCTCTAAAACTTCCTCTCATAAATTTTCATTATTATAATTTTTCTCTTTTTTTTTTTTCTTTCTGTACCCCATTAAATTCTTCCTAGGTTCTTTTGGTTTGTTATAGGCTTCTTATGACCAAAATTTTAATCAACCCATGGTGCGATATAATTATAGAATGTTCCATGGATTTCCTAACTCTATAATTTGTTTCATGTAGAATAGAGCTCAATAATAAAGAGATGTTTAGGATTACCTTCTACTTCAAATGAGCCATCAACTTTGAATGATGGGCATAGACCACGTCAAATATTTCATTACAGCCTATGTACCACTGAAAATTTTCCACTATATCTCCTAGGGATTTCAAGTGAGGCAGGATTATAAACTTTTCCCTTATTCACCATCTCTTGAACTTTGTAAAGAAATAGCTGAGTTGCATGGTTTAGTGGTGTATACAGCTCATACCACCTCTCTTCACTAGTTTCTAATCCATTGACCTTGGATACAACCTCCTTTGACACTTCACTGGCAAATTATTTACCAATGTTATTTGATAATGAAAATTTTTCATAAATTCAAGGGTTATTTCATTATCAAACTCTTGGAATTTATTAAAATATCATGTCCATCGGGTGCGTCTTATGATTTATTTTTCCTGTGGTGTGACCCTTAGCTGGTGTGGTTCATAGAATATGGTTTGGCCTCCCATTTTTCTATTGGTTCTCTGCTTCGTACTGCTTAGAATGGATCACTACAAAATCCCAAAATTCTGCATGCATTCTACTTGATTTTCATAATACAACAAAGGTAAAAATAATGACATTATGGGAAGGTATGTGAGTGATAAAAAAAATTATAGATAAAATAATACTCTCATAATCATCCCCCTCTTTGTTAGATGTGTTTTTCATCCTTGGCCAATGTTTGAATTATTTGTGGCAAGAATATAGAAGTTGTTTTATGGGAATTGATGACTAGAAATAAATGGTGACAAACAGGCTACCAGATTGGGAATGAGCACATAAAAATGCGTAGAGGGTATAATGAATTAAAATTGAGGTTAAATGACTTCTAAGTGTCCCACTTTTTATAATATTCACATATTTTGCGATAAAGAGAAAAAAATAGGACATTATAGTTATAAGAAACTTTGAGCCATTCTCCAAAAGCCAAAGTATGAATTTATCTTTTTTAGCTCTAGTTAGAAGCCCAATTATGGAAGAAATTGATCAGGTCCCTTCCCAAGGTAAGTGATATTGTGCTATTGTATGTACTTTTACCTCTCTTAACCTGGCATAGCCTTGCTTCTAGTAGGAATGCTCAATACCACAATGGGTTTGCCTTAGTACAATATGAGCATAACCCCACTCCTTGTAGGCATGTTTAGCACATCGACGGGTTTACTTGTATTTATATATAGCTTTCTTGTAAAAGGTAAAAATAATAACTAGAGTGAGATGATACACCCTCAAAAAGTCTTAACGCACGAAACCCCTTATGCCCCAAGTGATCTCAGGATGGTAAGCTTCTTCAATTGGGGAATAGTCACTATTAAGGTACATGGAAATTTAAAGGATCATAGAAACTAATAAGTCACAAGAGACACAAATGTAAAGTGAATTAGAGGTCACAACGTTGATACCTAAGAGAACAATAATTTTGATTTGAGGGGACAACAATTGTTACTTGAGGGAATAACAACTGACGCATGAGGGAATAAAAATTTTTACTTGATTGAACAACAATGGTAATTCAAGGTAGCAAAAATTTTATCTTTAAGTAAAAAAAAATAAAAAAGGGTGGAAAATTAAACACAAAAACAATCGAAAAACAAATTAAAGATAGAAATAAACATAAGCATAACTAGGAAATATTTATTTATTTACGGGAGTCTTATATTATTAATCATGTTTATTTTTTTACTAGGTTGGGTACCAAAAAACATATTTAACTATGGTATTTTATTAATTGTTTTAGCGCGTGACATGATGGGTCATTTTGGAGAATAAAATAAAGGTCCTAAATAATCTTAAATTCCAATATTTCCTTTTTAAAGGTTATGGAGATATTTATCAATATTTTCTTCCATAGAAAGTCATATTACTAGCATTGATTTGGAAAGGAATACTCACTAGAGTGAAATGTAAAATTATACACACTAAAAAAGTTTTAACCCATGAAAACCCCTCATCCCCCAAGTGATATTAGGATGGTTAGGTTCTTCAATCTAGGCATAGTCACTATTAAGAAAAATAAGAATTTAAAAGATCATAAAAAATAACAAGTCGTAAGAGGCACAAATGTATAAAATAAAACTAGAGGTCACAATAGCTAAGACCTAAGGGAATAAAAATTGTGACTTGAGGGAACAATAATTGTTACTTGATGAACAACAACTATTACTTGAGGGAAAAAAATGATAATTTGAGGTAGCAACAATTGTAGCTTAAAGTAAAAGAAAATATAAAATGTGGAAAATAAAACACAAAAACTATCAAACAACAAAATAAAGGTAGAAAGAAAAACAAGCATAACTAAGCAATATTTATCTATTTACAAGAGTCTTATGTTTTTAAGAAAATTAATTTTGTTCATGGTTTTGGTACGAAAACACATATTTCACGGGGGTATTTTATTAACTCTTTTAATGTGTGACATGAAGGGACATTATGGAGAATAATGCAAAGGTACTAAATAATTATAAATTCAAACATTATTTTTTAATTGTTATGCATATATTTATAAAAATGGTCCTCCATAGAAAGTCATATTACTAGTGTTGATTTGGAGAGGCATACATGCATACATATATATATATATATATATATATATATATGTTTTTTGAAAAATGTAAACATAATAACTAAATTGAAATGATACACACTCAACAAGTTTTAACCCACAAAACCCCTTACCCCCCCAACTGATCTCAGGATTGTAAGGTTCTTCAATCTAGGAATATTCACTATTAAGGACAAAAATGATTTAAAGGATCATAGAAATAACAAGTCCCAATAGGCACAAGTGTATAAAATATAATTAGTGGTCGCAACAGTAGAGACTTGGGGGAACAACAATTGTGACTTGAGGGAATTTTTTTTTACTTGAGGGAATAAAAATGGTAATTTGAGGTAGCATCAATTGTATCTTAAAGCAAAAGAAAATAAAAAGGGTGGAAAATAAAACACAAAAACTATCAAACAACAAATTAAAGATAGAACGAAAATTAAGCATAATTGTGCAATCTTTATTTATTAACGAGAGTCATATATTATTAAGCACATTTAATTTGTTCTTAGGGTGGGTACCAAAACACATCTTTCACTAAATGGCCTTTTATTAACTATTTTAAAGTGTAACAAGATCCAGAATTCTAGAGAATAAAAAAATTCTATTAGTAATTGCAAATTCTAAAAGGATGTAGATTTTCTTTGTAGCTTACATTCATGATAGTAAAGTACAGTTGGGAAAAATGGAAAAATAGGAATCTTGGCTAGCCAACCAAGTGTAGTAGAAAATATATGTTGAGACTCATATAGTGAAGGAGATAAATTTTAAAATAAATACTCCTAGACTAACATATGTTGAAATGAAGGACACATAACCACAAAATAATGCAAATGTCTAGAGAAGAGATGAAGAAAAGAGAAGAAAGAAATTGAAAAAATAATCCTATAATCAATCTGGTTTCCAAATGCAGTTGGGAAATATTGAATGCACCACTACCTATACCTCTACACATCTATCAACACCCTATATTGAAGTGACTTTTTCCATAATAGAGACAATGTATAAGAATTATAAAAAATAGAATAAAGGAGTCATAAGGTGACAGATCACCTGAAAACGCATTTGGAAGCTCAAGCAACCTCATCCTATTAGACAAGTTTACAATTTTTTTATGGAACTAAATAGAAATCAACCGAAACTCTCTCTATCATGAATCCAAGTGTTCAATATATCCCTTCATGGAAACTAGAATTTAGAACATTAGATTTGTCCATAAATTTGGTTTATATTCCATTGCATGACAAAATCAATTTTCATAGACAAGAAACAAAGATTTTGTACAGTAATCTAAGAAAAATCTCATAATTAGTTAGTAAGTTAGAAAACATCATTCAGAAGGCTTCAAACAATCTAAAATAGGGAAAATAAAACTCTAGAGCCTTCCATATAAAAAATTAAGAATACAAAAAGTTAATCATTAAGATGGAAGTTAATATACAATAGGGGAATTCATCAAGACCCTAATGCATAATACATAATATGATGTTTAGCATTTAAGAGATGAATTGAAAATTCCTGGAACTCAACATGCTCAAAAAACTAAGCTAGCTCAAGTTGAAATAGAAAAATAACAATTGTTGACAGAATTAACTGAGAGAAATAAATAAATTTGTGTTCTTAAAGAAAAGGTACAGGAGCTAGAATAAGTCCATCAAGAATCACATGTGCACTATTGCAGTTTCAAGTGAGTTAGAATGAAAGATAAAAAAAAGAATAAAGGAAGTGCAGAGGTCGGTTTGATTATTTGATTCAAAGTCTGATCAAAGAACTAGGGAAGGTCTACCAAGTTGTTGCGACCAACAGTGAAAACTACTCTCTTGGGAGTTATATGAGAAATATTTTGTAGAATCTAACAACAGAGTAGATACAATTCATGAGAAGGCTGCAACTTTGAAAGAAAGGACTATGGTAGACTATTTACAGAGGGAATTCCAACCACTTTGGAAAATGAAGAAACTATTTGTTACAAAGCCAAATTATTTGTTACAAAGTAGAATGATACTATATATATATGATTGAGTTTTCCAAACCAATACCAGGACATCAATATTAATAAGAATGCAGTTGATCATTTTTATTAGTGATCTGAAGAGTTAATTATATAAGTACCTGATCAAAATAAACTAACAAATCTTCACATAATTACCAATGTATTAAGTTTATTATATACCTAGCTTTTAATTCAATATTTTTTCAAAATCTACAACATAATCATGAACTGGATGATTTTCCATGAAAACGTATTTTGCTTCAAAATTGATACTTCCGATGCTAGAAATTAGAAGTTAAAAAATATTACCAAGACATTCAAATGATGTTGATCCTTTTCTCGATAAGTAGAAAATAATTAGTAGTAAATATTTCCATTCCATCAGAACAATATCCAATCTTCATAAGCATTGTCAAGGAAATAAGAAACACCCTGCAATTTTTAAGAAATAATATCTAGGAATAAAACTGTTAGAGAAGGAAAATAATATCCATATAATAGAAGCCCCAACGAAGGATAAATTATAACATGGATACATATATTGAACTTAATTTCCAGTATGTAGCTCAAAAGCCTTGGAAAAACAACTTCCAAAGTTTAAATGGAAGAGACAAGTATCGCAGCCATATTGAAAACCTAATCACTAGAAAATATGTGAATTGTATTTACAAAGTAAGAAACTATGCCTACACACATATCATAACTACTTAACTTTTGGTTTAAAAAAAGATCAACGTCTGTTAACACCGTAAAATCATACACATATCTGTACAATCCAGAATATGCGCAAAGTCATCCAAAAGAACGTACAGTTTAATGTTTTCCAGCTAAAGACATTATGAAAGGTCAACAATTTAAATTCTCCGAAGGTCTCATATGAAAATTTGAGATGTATGACCTATATAAAGGTTAAAATTAAAATTGCGCTACTTTTCCTTTGAAAGTCATGTGGTTGAAGAAAATTTTGACTCAAAAATTCACGACCACTTCCCACACTTGGAATTTGATATTCCCTGACATGTTCTAGTTAAGCAAAACTGAATTCGAGTTTCCCTAAAGATATGAATCCCTCAAAGGGACCTTCGTATCCTACTCATGAGTCAGTTTCATTCATGAACCAAGAAAGCAATGTTATACTCAAAAATTTGTTCTCAAGAAATCCTACATTCTATTGTTGAGGAATAAGTATAACATTATCATGTTGGCATAATTGTTTCTCAACAATCCAACACTCAAGTGTGGAGATTATTTCACCATTAAGAGAGCCATGACACTTCTTTCAGAGAGAGGAGAAGCTTGCAAAGAGAGTGAAAAAAGGAACTTCTTTTTTGAGGATTTTTCAGCAACGTTGCTCAAATAATTCTCTCAAGATGTTTAGTATTCATCCATTGTATTCATATTCTTCTCTAATAGTCAATAAAGGGACCCTTTTTCCATTAATTTTTTTACTTGTTTTCTTCATTAAGAATCGTTTATGTGTTTGTTTCTTAGCTTTTAGTTTATTTTTATGTATGCATTTCTCTAATCACTTGCAATGCTTTGTTTGTCATGTGTTACCACTAACAACAACCAATTCCATCTGTGATCTCTTTGTAGGAACAACCAACTGAGGCTGTCTTTTGGTACCCCATGAAAAAAAAAACAACAATACAGATTTGGCAACTCCACTATTTTATTTTATTTACTCTAACGGTTATTTTTACAAGACCTCCTCTCCACATTATCAATTTTTGTTGTGCTCATCATCTCTCTAGAATTTTTGCAGGACCTTTTGGACTTGTTGTCAGTCGAAAATATTCATAGTTTAGTTTTTTTTTTTATCAACGTGGCTTCCGGTCACATAGATGCACAATCATGTCTATGCAAAAGAAAACCCGTGCAGTTTCCATAAATCATAAAAAGCCATTGTAATTTTATTTTCCTTGGTGACTGGAAGCCTTCAGTGAACTTACTTTACCTTTACACAATTTTTTCCAGTTATTTTGGATTGTGTGGTTGCTATATTAATCACTATAAGTAGACCAATTATATTATCTTTGATTTTTATTTGCATCTCTCACATACCTTAATTAGTAAATAAGTGGCCCATAATCCACAAATATTGTTACTAACCAAAGCATTTTTACTTCATTATTTTTTGGGACTAGGACCAAGTTTTACTATATAAATTAAATAATCTTTGCTTCCCTTGCATATTTTAGGCAAACCTGGGCTTGCATATGAAAAAATATTAAAGAATTTGAGTTTTCCATCTCTTTATAGGAAAATATAGTGTAATACAGAAAAGAGTAAGTGGCCCATTATCTGTTGGAAACAATGTTAATATTGATAGGGGGATGAATAAATATTAAGGATAATTTTAAATTTTTTATGCCAATTTATTTTCTTATTCAAACATGTCAACCATCCATATTATCAACAACAACATATAATATGGTAGCAATATGAAATAAACATACAAGCACACACCATGAACATCATACACATGAGACAATGTTTTGTGTGGAAACACTTTCGGGAATAAAACACCAAATATTTTCATTTTTATTGATGTAAAATAAGAGAACCTGCTCTATTGCATCAATATGTTTTGTGGGCCACCACTCATAGCAAGCACCAACTCCCCTTGTTTCTTTGCTAGCACCTGCTAGGAGTAAGAACCAACTCCATCACTTTGTAGCCACCTGCCTAGATTACTAGAAGCACCATGTGAAGCATGAACTTCATGGATTTGTTGGAAGCACCAACTTTCAGCTCCTTGGATTTATGTAAGCACAAAATTGTAGGAGGCACCAACACCCAAGCCTTCTCATGCACCCACTAGAGATGGAAGCACCAACTTCCTATGTGCAAGCACCAACCCACAATCAATAAGGAACTCATTTTCACTGTATATGGCAGCCACTCAGCTTGATATCAGATATTTTATATCCTTTTATCACTATAATGTAGCCTAAAATTATTATCAATAGTAGTCACTACTAACAACCCATGGTCGACACTACAACATCAACTATTCTTATCCCTCTTCCCTTACGATATTCATTCAAATCTTAGCTTTATACCGTCAAGAACATGCCTTCAACACTCAGCCCCATATATCCATAGGCTCTCTTGGCCTTTATCACAACAATACCATACGTATCTTGACCCTCTACACATTGTACACTTGCCTTATTTTCATATGACAACATAAATCTCTCGAGGTAGCTTTCTTTCTACATAGGAACTATCAGCCTTTCTCAGCATAACAAGCTCACTTGGCCTCTCACACGACATCACACACACTCCTCGAGCTCTCTACACATCTCACACTCCTACACTGTGTTTTCCCCCCTTTGCTCATCTGAGCTCCTTCGTTTTGTTCCATAGCTACACTTCACTCAATACTGCCACTATTGCCTTTTTTCACACTTCCCAAGTGTACCTCAACATAGATATTCCATTTTTTTGTTACGTCTGACTTGGTCTCTTCCACCGCATTGAATATGAGAATGGGCACCTGACTGTTTCATCATACTAAGAATTAACTATCAATCCACCTGCACACTTCAACTAGGCCTAGTCCTCTTTATGAACAAATCTCCTTCTCACTGAGGCTATCCATGATTATTTATGATCTCACATAGCTTGATTGTACTTCAACATGGATTCTTTGATCTTCATTTAATTCACTAAGGCATGCATTGAAGCACAAAGATGGATTTTCTCAACTCAAGAATTAGGGGAATTTTAGGTCTAAAATGGGATTCATAAGGAAATTATAAAATAATAGTGGAAATAATAAAACAAGATTAGATTAGGTTATCAAATTTTAGAGGGAAAAAAAAAACTTATTTTTCAACTCGTATTTCAACTATCTCCATATGGGGTTTACTCAAATTTCGAATGGGAACACTCGTTGGATGAAAAATTTGATTCCTTATCCATGGAGTACCCATGTTGCATACTTTTGATGGACCCTACTACACAGAAAATGAGAAATACATGAAAAATGTGATTGCAATCATGTTTTTCATGTATTTCTCATTTTTAGTGTACCAAGGTCTATCAAAAGTATGGAACATGGGTATTCCTTATGATCCAGGTGGATATTGGTGGCCATCCACCTATTCCACTTAGGGTCCAACCATTTTTTTTTCAGTTTCTCAATTTCCTTAATTATAGCACAATTTACTATTTTTAGCAGTTTTTTGGGTCCTGAACTTCCAAAGCCGTTTTGAGGCTCTAAACGATTTTTTTTGGGCATAAAACCTTTGGAATATATGAGTTCATTCCAAAATAGGTATTCACAGTCATAATTTTTGGTCCTTGGATATATATTTCTAACAATGTATCATGTGTTTCAAACAGAGATAGTATGCCAAAGTTACAACCCCAAGAAATTGATGTACCAATTTACCCCAATGGGGCCCATATTTTGGTGTTTCATCTCCTAGGGTTAGGTTTTTGGATGTTTATGGTTTTCCATTGTTTCTAAATAATTTATAGGCCTTTGAGCCTCGTTGTAACATAGATTTCAAAGGCATGTAGCCACCACATCTCTTCTCAGAGATAAGCTACTAGCGCCCTAGCTAGTTTATTTCCATTCTATCTGTAAACAAAATTCAATTGTTGGATATCAATGAAACAAAGTGTTATTTACGTTGCTTTTTTATATTTATGTTTATATGTGTATTATGTTGCATTCCTCCATAAATCCAAATCAATGGTATTAGAGCGGTCTGCTCTTTCTTGGTCCTTCTTTGCATGTTCCCAACAAGGTCATCGTATAAGGAGTTAGGGCTCGATCTGTTTGAACCTTTGCAATATCAGCCTCACAAACCCTAATGACTGCCCATGGGGGATGAAAAGAAAGATGAGGGAGTAGGAGATTCTATAAAAATATTTCTTATGGAGGCCCTCAAAAAAAAAAAAAGGAACGTGATGATGGATAACTTTTCCCATATCCTTGAACAACTGCTCGTTGGCGCCACATCAGCATCCAGCAGCCACTATGAAGGTGCAAATCCTTTTAAGGTACAAGTAAACTTTTAAATTCCTATATTTGAGGTCGAAATATATGCATACATCGTAGATATATGGTTGAATATATTAGAAGGATATTTCTCAGTTCATGAATTTTCTGATTGGGAGAAGATTATTTTTGCACTCCTTAAAGCTACCCCTCATGTCAAGGACTGGTGAGAAACCTACTATGAGAAAAAGGATGAGGGGGAACCCTATCTATTATCAGTCATACCCACTTGGAATTCTTTCCAAGACACCATAAAGGAACAATATTATCCCATGGGGAGCTATGAGGAAAAGTACATACAATGGACTACTATGCAACAACAAAGGGATCAAGATGTGCATGAGTTGACGAATTTGTTCCATACCATGCGCACAAATTTGGGTATCAAATATCTGGAGAAAAAATTGGTGTTGAAGTACCACAGTTGTCTACACAGATACATTCAACAGGAAATAGAGTTCCTCGACATCTCCTTGTTCGGTACGACATACCCGTATGCTGGCAAGATTGAGCAGAAATTCAAACAGAAGAAGCAATACTTTGGATCTGTGAATAAAAAGAAAGGGAAAGGTGCCTCCAAACCACAAAACAAAGGATAAAGCCAAGGCATGATGACCAAATATAACCTACCAAATCCACCAGCAAATAAAAACCCCACGAAGCCTAAGAATGATACGGGAAAGTGGTGTGAGTTCCATAAGAGCTCCACTCACAACACAAGTGAGTGTCAGGCCAAGTAGTCACTGGTGGTTGAGATGAGGGATTGTGAATCAGATGCATACTATGACTATGAATTAGAAACCATAAAGGGGAATGACAAAGGGAAGTATATTATTGATGCGAAGCCCAATTCCACTATTGCCACTGCAAATATCTTGAAGGAGGAACCAGAATATCGAGAGGAGGAGGAGTGTCTCTTCCACTCTCATATGTCGGTAAAGGGTTCCCCACTACAATTCATTATCGACAATGGGAGCTAAAAGAACCTGATTTAATCTGAGGTCATGAAGAGTTTAGGCTTGCTGACCACAGCACACCCACAACCATACACCATCGGGTGGCAACACCAAGGATAGGATCTCAGCATCATCAAACATTGATGCCTTCCCTATAGCATAAAGCCCTTCATAGATGAGGTATTATGTGACATTGCTAATCTTGATGTTTGTGATGTATTATTAGGCCAACCATACTTGTGGAAGTGACATGATGTGTATGAGTCTTAGTCTCGTGCTGTTATTGTTACTTTGGCAAATAAGTTGTACAATATACCATAGGTACCACTGTTGTTGGCAGGAGGTGTCCTGACCCAAGTTCGAACGTTAAGGTTTGCTAGAAAAAGCCTATACTACTAGCCCTTTCGGCAGTGAGTTGGTTTCGCAGGCCAACGTCTCACCCAAAGCAGTATGGGAGGGTGTTGGAACCATGTTTCCGCACCCTGAGAGAGAGTAGGTAAGCCAAGAAGGTCTACATTCCGAGCCTATGGAGCTGGTATTTAATAGATCTATTCGCAAGCTTATATAACAGAGCACAGATCTAGTAATTACCTTCGCATCCATGTGCGTAATACCAATTTATCATCATAGCAACTATAACCGCAACAATTAACAGATCGTAGATTCATATAACAGAAACAAAGATACTTTCGAAACTTAATCATACAACTGAAGTTCACATCAATAATGACAAAAAAAATCCAAATAACATCATATATCCAATAGTACTTCGCATATATATTAATATCGAAATCCTCTTATAATCCCAAAATACCACTTGCGCACACAGCTAGAAGGGTCCACACAGAGCAGCACTGAGGATCTCAGTGCACACAACCAATAGGATTCCTTACCCAAACAACCCAATCACAGATCTAACAATGCGTGCTTCACATTACTCTCAATTATTTCCTACCTTAAGACTAAAAAAGGTTCATCTATTTATACCAGTTTAGCCTATGCATCCAATGGTCCGCAAACCATGGTTTGCATACTCTTGGTCTACCCTTGACCTGTTACAATGCATTCAGGGCTTTGACCCACCCCAAAACCCCTACGCTAGACTAAATAATATAAAAATATACCAAAGTGGACAAAATTTGCAGCTTTAGGAGACCTTGTTCCAACAGTCCCACAACACAATCTTGTGACTCGTCCTGAGTCACTGTGATGCTGGGGTGTCCACCAACGCCTTTAGCAGTCTGTTTACTTTTTCCAAAGGAGGTAGCACACTTTCACTCCGATATTCATAATTTTGTGAAATATCAACCAATTTTTGTGAAATAGAACCTTCTATCATGGTGGTGCCACTCTCCAGAGTTTGGTTTAGCTTCTTAACAACAACATCAACATCCTGTGAGAGCTTAAGGGCTTCGTCAGCCCAAGGCTTCAGGTAGTCACTCAGGACCCTCTTTTTATGTTTAAGTTCATCCATATCATTTTGGAGGGCATGGCTAGTTCGCAGTCGTGTCAAGCGCTGAGCAAGAACCAAAGTGGGCAGGGTGGCTTCTATCTTCTCGAACTTTTCTTCCTTCTATCACAAGTCCTAGTTTATTTCTCGTAAGATCGGGTCACAATGGACCTTGGTCCAAATATGGATGGTTGTTTCCAGTAATTGGGCACCCTGCGCAATCTGCCATGTTATGATGTTTGTAGCTGTGGTAACCAACGCAGCTCCCTGGGCTCGTACCTCCGGAGGCGTTTCAGGCTGTAACTTAGCCTGCAGATCTATGATATGCTGCTCCATTACTGTCTTGACCATCTAAACCTCTATCCTAAAGGCCTTCAATGCTGCGACCAATTTTTCAATCTTAGCCTCGAGGGTGGCTGTGGCTAAAATTTCTACTAGAATATCTGCGCAGAGTTGGTGAATCAAATTTTCTAGCTCTGTTTGCTTCACGGTGGTGAATTTCCTGAAACAAGGAAGTGTGGACCTTGCAATGCCTCATGTGGTAGCTTGGCTAAATTCAACTGGACTTCGGTACTGGCCTGGACTTTCATTCCCAGGTCGAGCAGACTGATCATAAGAGCTGTGCCAGGTAGAGAATAGAGCTGGATTTCATCTGTAACTAGCATTGTACTGTTGGTTGCCGAGGGCATTCGTACCTGAGTCACACTGGTCTGTAGCGTGTCTTTCTTCAGCTGTAGAGCACGAAGCTCAGCCTGAATTGTGTCGATCACAAATTTTTTCTCTTCCTCTAAGGCTAACCATCTGTCTTCTACGGCCAAAGTGACAGCGTCAGAATTTTTTTTGAGGTCCCCATCAGTCAGTGTAATTGTCTCATCTCGTTCCATCTGCTGAGATCATTGCTTCTTTTGGAGCCTTTTGATAGGCTCACTTGTTCGCTTCGTGCCTCGGGGGGAGGTATTTCCTCCTACATCTAGTCCTTTTTCACCTAGGTCTGGATGCAAATCTACCTGAGTCTCTGCCTCGACGTCTTTCTTAGTTGTTTGCTTCTGTTGCACATCCTTTTGCGCTACTGCACCCGTGTCCTTCCTGGTATTGGTCTGGTATCCTTGATGATGATAGGAAAGATTACTCTTGGTGTGTTGGTTGCTTCGGAGCTCTTCACACTGGTTTTAAAGCCGATCTTCCAGTTAGGAGGGCAGAGTGCAATGACATTGTCAATTTCTTCATCTTCCACCATATAAGGGAGCGAGGTCCAGGCTTTATCTTTGCATGCTCGAATCTGGAGATTATGCATGGTGACCTAGAATGCCGCAATGCCTTTGTATCTGTCATATACTACTGGAGAAAAACGTGGTCGGAAATTAATGCCTATTGCCAAGCTACTCTGAAAAAGGAACCAAAAAACTTGGTTGTCCTTGAGATGTTGTGCATCCTTCGAATCCCATAAATTTGTATATCAGGCCCCCTCGCACATGTCAGGGGTTAGCTTTGGGAGGAGCGATTCCTCAGGGGCTTCCCAGGCTATCAATGCGATGAGAAGTAGCAGCGAGGAATAGCAAAATACCCACCCCTACTCCTGGGATTCACGGACATTGGCCAAAAACTCATTGCACAAATATTGTGACCAATTGAAACAGACCCCTTTCTTGCACTGGCCTGCTAGCTAAATTACGTAGGCAGGGATGAAGGGCACCTGACATTTCTGCATCATTTTACATGCCAATAACATGGTACCCAATTGTGTAGCGGGATCACTGATGGTTTTTATCATGAATCTGCTAGTATTCCACTCCATATTGTATTTTTGTCGCACATATTCAACAATTTCCCCTTCATACTTCTTGCCAACGCACTCGATAGGGTTCGTCCCTTCCATAGGAAGACCAGTGATTCGATGGATGAGAACAGCATCAATATGGATTCGATCCATGTTCCACAAACACCCATCATGGACTAGGGCAAGTAACTGATGCACCAGATGGTCCATGACATTTTAGTGGCCAAAATGTGGCATCCTGAGCAGGTTGAGGAGCCTGGATCTTGCCACTCCACGTACCTAGCTTACAGGGAAAATTTTGATCCCATCATCCTCTTGAACGCGTTCAAGGTACAACTCGAAAGCCAATTCCGGGAAGGCCTCCAAATTTTCCAAGTCATGATCATCAAATTTTATCTCATGGAACCTTCCAAAAGGTTCACCAATAATGGGTGTTGGTGTCCGATGATTTGGTAGATTGGTAGACCAAATGATAGGGCAACATCAGACCAGTCTTCGGAGTCCTAGGACCTATCCTTCTTAGAATCAGAGAGGGCTCTCTCTATTTATGTGAAGGATGTGAACTTGTTTGCTTTGGATGATTGATTTTAGGCTAGTTGTTAAGTGTAGCTTTGTTTTTTTGTTTTGGGTTGGGGTAAGATGACTAAGTAGGATAGGTGGAATGAGAGTTTATCAAATCAATAGGGCTATGGGGTCAAATGAAGTCAAGGGTGTCTAAATGATGAAAAAAGGTGTATTTTAGGGCCGATTTAGCAAGGTTAATGGATCCTTTGGGTGATGTATGAGGTGTAATGAACATTAAGTTTGGGAAAAAACTGAGAGGTCTTAAACATATATAGTCTGAAGCAATAAATCATGAGGTAGGGAAAACCATTAATATTTATGAAAAATATTCAAACTGATAAACATGTAAGATGAACATTCCAGTGAAACACAGAAGCATTAGAAGTCCTTGTTAGCTCCCTATAATTTCCAAGATGGAAAATTCAAACTGCATAAAGAACACTATTTCAACCACTTTGGGATTCTAGGATGTAGCCCTCCTGAATCCGGAGAGGGATCTCTCCAACAAGTGAAAAGATGGATTTATCTTTAAATTTTTTGGGAAATGATATTAGGCTAGTTATGAAGTCCGAGGGTTTTTGTTTGTTTTGGATGGTTGAGCATGATTATTATTTGAGGGAAAGTCCTAAATGGAAAGAGTCTGAAAGGTGTGAAGTTGCAAGCAATCAGAACAAGCTTTGGTTGAAAGATAGATATAATGCTGGTTTTTAGTCCATTGGGCTATGGAGTCATAACAGGGCTTTAATTGAGCAACAACTTCAAGATTGATCCAAGGGGCAAGTCATCTATATCACAAGATCTTTGAGATAAAATGATGGAATGGAAACAATAAAGTGTTGGAGGGGTGGAAACTAATAATAATTTCAACAATGATTTATAGTCAGTCCAAACAAGAAAAGCCTCTTAAGTAACTGTTTAAAACCAACCAGGAACAAGGCTCACCATAAATTTCTTAGACAAGTTAGTATTAAAGCAACTCAATAGACAACAATCCAGTAATCTGCATAATTAACTTCAGAAAGTATGAAAACACATAAGAGAAACAAAATGCAACTTAAGATCAGATAAGATACTTTTAAATATATTATGCTTTCAGCATACACTTATGGAAACTTTCACAATCTACGTTTGGAGAAAGAAACTGTAAAATAGGGCACACCATCACTTTTCTAGTCTAACTTTAATAAGAAAACAATGAAAATAACATTCAAGAATCATGTTTAAAGAAAACAGTAGGACGAGGGAATGCCAGCATTCCTAACTATTTAAACTATATTGAATCATTCTTAAATAAAAAATTGGAGGAAAAAATTGAGATAAAGCTTATCAGTCAGAGAAGGGTACTGTAAACAATAAATCCTAACTCTATGCTTGTTGTTATCTATCAGAGAATAAATGGACAATATAACATACACAAAAGGAAAACAATTACACAGAAAGGAGCACTTCACCAGTGATATAGACTAGGATCCCAAGAAACAGCTTGTTATTGATGTCAAACCAGTTATAGTCTTCAGGTCCAATGTTTTAGTTCAGCAATCATCTTCACTTCTAAGCCTAACTATTTTATCACAAACAGAGCTTCAAGAGCCCTTGAACACTATTTACAGGTAAAAATTTCGAGCACAAGTATATTTCAAAGTTCTGCACCCAACATTGTCTCATCTTCTACAGAAGTATTTATAGAAGAAATGAGAAGGTGGAATGGGATAAAAGATCTCCCAGGTTCAATTAATAAAGGTAAATGCTTCTTGGCCTTTGAGGGGCTCGATGGAGAAGTTTAAAGATATGTCCTCTGTATTCATTGTTTTACATCAAGAATTAAGCTCGGTGGGGAGCTTTTGTTGAATTTAAGGCTTTGTTTCATGTTGTAATAACTCTGATGATATTTTTTTCATTAATTTCCTTTGGCTGAATTAACTATTCAGCTACGTTGAGGCAAATATATTCTTTTCTAATCATAACTCAACCTCTGTTGAATGCTTTGAGGCTACAGGTGGCAATATGGTAGCTGAGAGGAATCAATTAGCCTTTGATGTGGCAGTGGAGGCATCCTATGTCTGATAAATGTTTATGATTTTCTTTAATTTTGTTTTAATCGAGTGGATTAGGATTTTGATTTTCGATCTTAGACGTAATCCACCGAAAAATGTGAAAAAAATATTCAATCTTCAGTTCTACTATGGTGAAGGTCTTCAACACTGATACTCTTCATTTTAATCATGATTCTTTATGTCTTGTTGATGTGCAGGTATGACAGGGGCTCATATGGCATCAGTGTCCATGATACACTGATGAAACGTGGCATGAAACCCCACTCAATGATTTCTCTTTGATAACTGAAAGCCTGGAGGATCATCATCCTCAGATTTCATTTTCTTTAATATAATAGAAAAACCATTCAAACCTATAAAATACAAAAATTCTATAAAATCCTGCATTATTGGGTAATACTGCTTAGGAGGCTTAGTTTTGGAGCATGGCCATTGGATGACAACATCCAACAGTGAAGATTTCGCATAGAAGTCAAATGGAGGCAGTTTGGAAGAAATGGTGATGAGATTAAGTTAGGTTTGTGGATCTTGCAAAGATCGATGGTTGGGAGAAACCAAGTAAACATAATGTGGAAGGGCCATTTTATAATGAAATGGGAGAAAATGCAAAGGAAAAAGGTTTAAAACCTTTTTGCAGAGGGAAAATGAATTAAAATTCAAATTGGGTTTCAGGAAGAATTTGGGTCGTCGGATGAGAATGGCTCATAGGGATCAACGGCTGAGGTGGTGCGATGAAACACAATGGAAAAGAAGGAAAGTGATTTCAGGAGGGAAAACCATGAGTTTAGAGTGGCCAAAAGAGGAAAAGGTGGTTTCACCTTTTCGAACGCGATATGCGTTAGGAGGTGACACATAGAATTTGAATACCGCCCATTTCGTGTAGCCCTCTGAGAATTAACGATCGCGCTTGAAGTTATGCGAAAAAACGTGTCAACCATTGGATTCGGGGTCTCAGATCTAATGGTGAGGAGTGAGCACAATATAGACCAGATGCGCGGCGGATAAAAGGTAGGGTGGTTTTATTATGGACCATCCGATCAAGAGATCAACGACGGAGATCAAATCTGGAGGGAGGCAGGACCCAAAGGGTTTGGGCCTGTCGGGGTTAATACGAGCCATTGGATGAATGAAATGGATGGCTTAGATTGATATTAGAGGTTAAATAAATAATATAAAACGCGGAGAAGGTTTTTAACAAGAGTCGTTGATCTGTAGAAATCAACGGTTGAGATCTTCTCGAAAAACATTATAAAGAAGGGGTGTATGTTTTTAACCAAGTTCGGGAGATGCAATCTATATCGTCTGATCTAGACACATGGACGGCCCAGATGAAATCAGATCTTCACGATCAGAGGAGGCGATGGATAGAGGAGCCCCAATGCGATTTAATTTTGACCATCGATCTATAGATCAGATCGATGGTGGAGAATGAATTCGAGGAGTGTCCAATCAGAGGGGGAGCAATAAAATATTACAATGTGCCAATGGAAATATCCAATGTGATCCAGCGCTGGCCATTAGATTGGCCCAAGATCAATGGCAGAGAAGGGATCCAACCAATGAACGAGCGAGACCACATTATAATATAAAAAATCAAAATTTTATGGAAAACAAGGTTTATTGCGTCGGGCGGGTTATATATATGAGGTTTTGGCACCTGTCTATGGGGCTTGTGGATATATGGAAAAAAAATGCCCAGGGCTTATATGTATAATGGCCAATTGGAATCAAAAGGAAGGAGTAGGCTTTTCAATCTACCCATTAGCAAATATCTGATGCAAGAGTGTATGGACCGTTGATCGGGGAAAAAAATCAACAGTCTTTCTATTAGAAAACATTACACCAGCACGTTTAGTTCAAAACTTAGGAAAAAGGAGGTTTTATGATTTTTAAAGGAAAATTGCATCAGAGATGGGTTTATTTACAAGGTTTAAGCGTTGGATGCGGGCTCTGTGGTTATATGAAGCGGCAATGGGAGCAGGACTTATAAACAAAGGGGCTCATCGGATTGGAAGACTTAATACAATAAAAAAAGTTGTGCGCTCTAATTATTTCTGATGCGATAAGCACTTTGGTCTTTAACTCTTGGTTTTCAAAGAAAACAAAGGATCAAGAGTTTACATATTAAGAGGGCTAATCGCATTGGAAGTCTTATAAAGGCCAAAAATACTTGTGTTCTTCGTTTGTTTTTTATGCAATAAGCCTTGAAAGGGTTTAGCACTTGGTTCTAGTGCCAGGGCACATATGGGGAAGTGGTTTAGGTCTTAGCCCAAAGGGGCTTAAGCCTACAGTTAAAAAACTTATTTTTCATAAAATTTTCAAGGTTTTCTGATGGATTTGGGGGTTTCGGTAAGGTTTAAAAATGAGTTTTAAACCTTATGAAATGGATCTTATGAAGGGGAAATGGGAAAAAATAGGAAATAGAGGAATTCCATGGGGAAAAAGGGGTATAAATCAAGGTTAATTCGAAGTGAAAGGAAAGGAAAGATGGGGAGAAAGGGATTTTTGCAGCAGTCTTTTCTTCAAGAAAACAACAGAATTTCTGAGTTATTAAAGGGAAACATCAGTGAAGATTAAACGAAGAGAATGATGGCTTCAAGAGTCTTCAAGAGATAACATTTTTTTGCAATAAAACTTGTTCCTTGAAGGCTCCAAAAATGTTTTAGCCACCTTTTGATATAACAAATTTTATAGGTGGCTAACACTCCTAACTTTAGAAATTCACCTTCAGCTTTTGGGAAAACACATAAGATCTACCAACAACTCAATTTATGGAGAGGGAACTCCTAAACAAAATATATCAAGTTATTAGGAACTTTGAAATAAGTTGTTAAGCATGGGAAAAGGGCAAGATCGAAACAAGACCTCTTTTTCTTAAGCTAATCAATCAATATTCCATAGAAAAGCTTCAAAATAGGGTTTTGGAAACTTTAAATAAGCAGGGCATACTGTTAGTATGAATCTTAATTGCAAGTGTACGAAAAAATACCACCTTAGTTGTGCATTAAAAATAGCCCTAACAACAAAGATGGCTGCCAATATCTTCAGATCTGCAATTAGGTGATCAAGATAAATGCTGCAAAAATCTATATCTATGCATCAAAAGACATTAAGCAGTAAATAAAAACGAGATTTACTCCATGCATCCAATAGACAAGAGAATAATATTTTGAATTAATTTTATATTAAGGGCACCTAGGAGGAAAACATAGAAGGATGTTACTAGTTCTCCTCAATGGGATGGGTGCTTCTAAGTCCTCAACACTTCAGATCTAAAATTCCTCTCTCTCAATGGTGTAGAAAGCCCACACAAAAAGGAACTCAAAGGGAGCTCACAAGCAAATGGATAGAAAAATATGACAATGATGGTGGATCAAAGCTAGACCAAAAGTATAGATCCAGAGTGATCTTAGGCAACAAAAGGTGATGAATGAATGGAAAAACCCTTCTATTTATAACAAAATATTGAGTTAGTCTAGATATTGGTGCATAATTAAAATATTATTAACCAAATCAAGATCCAACTTTTATGGAATATTTTATTATTTTTGTCGGAGGGAAAATGAATTTGACTTGGGTTAAATCCCTTTATTTGTAAATAATAAATAAATGATTTATTTATTGTTTTAAGGATGTGGCTGAGTAATAATTAAATAAATAATGATTTATTTAACTATTTATGAGTGATTTAGTCAAATTTAACAAGGAATATTATTTATATAAGGTTTAAATAATTATTCTTGGAAAATACTAATATAAATAATAATTTATCTAATTAATTTTCCTGTTTAGGGTTAAATATGACCAGCAATATTAATTAAACTGTTGTTTAACTAATTATTCCTTGAGGAAAATTAAAAAATGTGGATTTATTTAATATTTCCTCATGGTGTTTCCTATTTAGACCATAAACAACTTAATAAAGGTATTTTACTAAGTTATTTTTCATAGTGAAAGAAATTTTACTTAGGGAAAAATTGGTCTTACATGGTGTACTTAGGTCCATCTAATAGTAACAGGTTAAATGATCAAAAAATGGTGTAGCACATACCATGAATCATACTTATAAGCTAGCATACTAACCATTCATGAAAAAAAAAAGTTTTAGTGGGCCTAAGGAGCAGTCAAGAATTCCTTAAGATAACTAAAAGAGGAAAACATCAAGGCTATAACAAACAGGAGGTTTGAGGTGCTTCCATGAGCATGTCTCAACCTATATTTTTATGATATATATCAACCAAGAAGAATGAAACATAAATGAGGAAAAGAAAACATTAGCAAGTTAATAAAACATCACCATTCACCAAGCTATGGAATCCTGCAAACATGCTTCTCTATCATCAAGCCAAACAAGCCATTCATTCACTTCATAAAACCAATTTCTCTCCAAGCTCATAAAAAAATGTATTGCGCTTAAACACATCAAGTCCCAAAATTTAAAATGAGTCTCCATGCTCTATTTATCTGCGACGACAAGAATGATCTAAGAGAATATCTAGAAGCCTACTGGCCAACAAGAAATATCCTAATTTGTCCTTTAGGCTTTGCAAAGCCCAAGGCACAAAAATATCCTACAAATATCTTTTCTTACTATAAATAGCAATTGCATTGAATTTTAGGCCTATAATGCCTCTAAAAACTTTCCAAAATCACATTTTTACCACTCATCTATAGGTGTGTAGTGCATTGTGTCAAACAGTGAAAAAACACCAAGTGCGTAGCGCAGAAATAGGCATCTTTGCAGTAGTGATTTGGAGGTCTTCACGACACTGGATTTGGCTCTATGATGGATAGTTGGAAAGCCTAATGATTATAACTTACAAAAATGTTTGATTTGTGCTAATTGGATTCCATTTACCTGTGCAAAAATCAAATCTCCCAACACTGCTCTGTGTGTAGCACATGCTCTGAAAAGGAGGCAGAAAGGTCAAAATTTTTAAGTTTTGCAACCTTTTGAGGGGGTAAAAATGCTCCAAATGATCTGAAAATTGGTGAGTATACTATTGGCGATGTGAAAAATTCAAAAATGTAAACTTTGAGAGCTTAATATGCACCAATTTTTTGCGTAGCGCCTAGGGTACTCCGCTCCTAGGGGTCAAAATTTGGAAAAAGGAAAAAGTTGTAAAATTTGGCTCAAAATTTGTGGAGAGACCCCTAAAGAGGTTTTGGACACCTGTTGAGAAGCCTCAGCCAAGATTCCAAGGCTTTCATGCACTTTTTCTCTTCTTAGGTCTTCTAGCTCAATGAGGGCCTTTTTTAGTTTGGCACTAGCAAGCATGCTTTTCCTTGCATAATGTTTGGCCATTTTATTTTGTAGGGAAAAGCCCCTCTTCACCTCCTTGAAATTCTTATGTTCTTCTTTGTAATAGTGGATGACCCTTTGAGCCATATCAAAGTCCCTTTCCCATTCCTAAATTTGGGCATCTTTCTCTAAGAGAAGCAAATTAGTGTTCATCTCCTGGTCCTCATTGTCACTGTCTAGATCAATGAAATGAGGGCCTTGAGAAGTCCTTTTTATCCTTTTACTTCTTCTTACCTTCACCTGCTCACCTTTGTCCATATTTTCCTCGCCTTTGTATTTATTCTCGATTTCTGGAGGAGAGATGGCCTTTTGCCATTTTGAGGCAGAAAACACATCTCTTTTGCCTCTATGGTAGGTGCATGTGAGAGGATTGATGATGGTGCTCTTACTTTTGGGGGTTTCACAAGCCTTCTCATCTTTGTCATGGATTTCATGAGTCACTTGATGCTCCATAGGGTCACTAATTTTTTGACCTTTGACCTCATCATCATCCTTTCTTTTCTCACTATTTTCTTCATTGTCATCTTGACTCTCGAACTGACCACTACCCTCTTCACTTACCTCATTTATTTCAGCACCTTTGTCACTATGATTGGTTTCACTGTCATGCTCAAATTCATCATTTCTTTGCTTATTATATTCATTATCTTCATATGCCTCCTCCCCACTATCTTCATGTGTGTTTTCAGTGTCATCTTATTCATCATAAGACCCACTGTTTTAGATGTTTTTCTCATCATGTGGCTCACTTATTTCAACTCTGTTTTCTTTCTCATTGTTTCCCTCTTGAGAGGCTACCTCTTCTTGGTCATCATCACTCTTCTATTCTTCTTGTTCAAACTCTATTTCTGTCCCATAATATTCATCATTTTCACCACTTTCATCATCTTTATCAAGCTTTGCATTTTCCTCAATGTTTTCAACCTTTTCCTCATTTGCATCTTTCTCTTGATGTCTGTTGTCATAAATTTCTTGTTTGTTGTGGCTATTATCACTTTCCTTCTCACTATTGTCCTCTAATTTGTTTTCTTCATCTTCCTCAAATTCTACCTCACCGTCCTCTTCTTGGTTTTCTACATCTTCCTCAACTTCTACCTCATTGTCCCTTTCTTGGTTTTCTTCATCTATCTTAGTTTCTACCTCACTATCCTCTTCTTGGTTTTATTCATCTATCTCAGTTTCTACCTTACTGTCCTCATCCTCATTATTTTCATCTATTTTATCTTCATTAGAGCCATTTTCATCTTCTTCACTTGGTACATTAGGAGAAGAGATAGGAGGTGAATTTCTTTGTGGATAAGGCATATGGAGAGATGATGGCGGAGTGGAGGTAGGTGGTTGTTAAGTGGAAGGTAGATTATACTGAATGAAGGCTAAGGGGTTTGTAAACACATCATGTGAGATCAAGGCTTCCCAAGGGATTCCTTGTTGCTCCAGCTGGTGTAAGACAATCATTTTGATCAAGAAGTGGTGGAAAAGGCTCTGCATTTTGCGGTCATAACTTTTCTTCTTGAAAATTGAAGCCATTTTGTCAATACTTCAGAAAATATAGTATGGTAGGTTCATCATTTTGACTTTGGTGAAGTGCATCAGTAAACTTATATGGTATGAGTAAATCTTGGAGTATCTCCCCTCAAAGGTAAAATACCTAATAATCTGCCTCATCCGTAGGGCATACCTCTCTAGCAGGTGGGAGAAGGGGAAGACAACATTGCAACCTCGTTGAAAACTAGGCTTTAATTAGGGATCATAATGGCTCAAATCCAACTTCTTTTGTTTAAACCATATCTCACCAATATCTGGTATACATGTTGCTTTAGAAATGGATTCAGATGAGAGTTCAAACTCCACTCCTGATAGGTTAACTTGGTGATTTTGACTTTCTTGAACTTTTCAAAAAACAGATAACACCCAACATTGTGAAAGCATGAAAGGATCATGTAAGGGGAAGTAATTTGAATGGTGCCTAAGGGCTCAAACCTATTTTCCCTTCCTCCCTTGTGTTTAGGCTTTGAAGGTATTTGGCTTTCATCACTGCTAGTATGAACTTCTCCTTCAAACATGGTGGCTGGCTCTAGCTCACAACAAGATTTTTAGATTTTGTTTGAGAGATTTTAGGTAAAACGCTGCAATGAATGAGGTGATGGCCAAATTTAATATTCCAAATTAGGAACAACTGCACTATTGGGAATATCTCAAGATATTACCAATGTGGAGATCCAGTAATACATAAACATGACTGGAGATTGCAATGAATAACATCAACTTCAGAAAATGTAATAAGATCTCATAGCCATATTATTAATAATATGGTAGCAGAAAGTGTACAAGATCTTGAGGAAACGATCACTCAAGCTTAAGAAAATCCATCATCAAAGATACAAGTACACTAATCATGAAATACACTGCTACATATGATAAGCCAAGCTATGACTGCACAGTCTATCAACGAGAACTTCTGAAAAATAATGTCAATACATAGATACAACAATGTAGAGATCAAATAAAGAAGGGGGAGCAAGATCACAACCCCTAGAAACAACAATGCACAATCCTCAAAAGGATTGGCTGAAATATACACAAAATGGCAAATCTATAGAAATGTTGGAGTTGTTGGGTAGTAGCAGCAACTCAAGAAGTGGAAATAAGTGGAGAAGGCATGAAGATGATGCATCCAATGAAAATACCTCCTCCAATTGATCTCTAGAATGAAATTTTGATCCTCTCACCTAAGATATCACCCTCCAAAGATATCTGCAAAACCCCACTACAAATGCTCCACTAAAATAACGCAGTCACTGGATGAAACTGTGCTGTAGGGCTAGGGAACGAGTTGGCCTTGATGCCAAAGTCAAAAAAAAGATTCGGAATGACTCTAATCTGATATTCCAAAGGGAAGAGAGACTCCTCATCTAAAAAATAGCTGATGGAGGTGGTGTAGTGAACCCTCACTGCAACACCCAGCAACATAACATTATTCTGCTGTAGAAATAACATTGTCTTGATGGAGGATGCTTGGTCTCAAGCTTGGATGTGAGGAAAATAAGTGCAATCCCTCAAGAGGCCTCTCAAGAAGGAGAAGGAATCCTAAATATGAATTCCCATGGAAAATCTTGCTAAACAGCAAAGAATGCACAATTTTCTGAATAGACAATGAGATGAATAATACAAAGCATGAGAAACAATGGTTTCCTTGCCCTCCTTTTTAAACAAGTGAAAGCTCTTTGTCCATGGGCTCCATCCATTATGGTTTCCTCCACCAAATATCCTCTTCCTCATTCACACTGTGTTGTCTAATAAAGTGATCCACTCCTCCATGGAAGCGTTGTTGACTTGGTCAAACATGACCTTGTCTTCATGCATTTGCCCCTTTTCACACTTGAGGGTGCAAAGTGAAGATACTCTAATGATCCCTTTCACATTATGATGGATTTTATTCATGTTTTCCATAAGCATGGGACTTCTTACCCATTTATTTAGCTGCTAGGTGATAAAATCAAAACTTTAATATTCCATTTAGCTATGAGCTAAAATGGTAATATTACAGTCCTCCCCTCCCAATTGTTGCTTGTCCTCAAGCAACTACAAGGACAGAACTGAAGAATCTCCACCCAAAGCATGGAGTCTAAAATATGTTGAGGAACATCTTCCTCATGTATATCCTCCATCCCGCAAGCAATCATCCATACAAAGTGAGTTACCTCCCAACATGGCAACTCCTGACAATCATCTTCCACCTTTGGTTCCTGCAATGTAGGTGGGATGAAAATATGATCTTGGTAGACAAAAAAGCCTACCCCACGCTGTCCTCCTTTCCACTTAGGATAAGTGTAGAGTATATGTTGATATTGGGCTACAAAAATGTTTCCCTCAAGTGGAAAAATGAAGAGTATACCTCCAAGAATCTCTTCTCCATTGTTATGAAATATGTTGTCCCAAATCATCTCATTTGTGATGAGTTGGAAGTCACTATCATATGGAATCCAATCAATCATATGGCTCAACTCAAATGGAAATTTTTTTTCTTTATGTAGTGGCCACATGTCCTCTCATGCTCCCATTAGAACATGCAATGCAAATAATGTGGGAGATCTCTCCCCCAAGGGACACATCCAACCAATGTGCCATTCCCCCAATAATTCTCTCAACAAATACAAAGACAACAAAAACATAATGAACCATAATGAGAACCATTCTTGCCATCATGTGTGGCAAGGGAGAAGGAAAATCATCCCTCAATTTTAGCCAATGCAGTTTTACCCTCAACTACAAAAGAGTATGATAAAAAGTGTGGCCTCTCAACCACTTGCTTGCTATCCTACTCTTCTCAAATGTATGGAAAAAGTAAATGATGCATGGTGCAAGGTGAGTATGTCCTCCAAGATACATTTCCTCCCAAATTCCTCCTAGGGAGTGGTAACCAATAGTGCTCATGGCCTCAAGTAGACCATGGGGTCTATAAAGAAGAATGCTCCTCCTTGGAGCAACATCCTGTACATATATGGTTAAGGGATGAATATACAAATCATCATCAAACTGAAAAATACCCTTACCATAAGTTTTTTGTATGCAAGTGGAGTGGCTCAAAAATGAGTCTCCTCTCATCCTCAAAGAGAAAAGAGGTGGCTGTGCTAAATCCTCCATTTTCACATGATCTATGCATCTCCTCATATGTTGATCTAGCAATATCATGCAAGCAAGATTATCCTGGGAATACTCCACCAACAACCCAGAGTTCCGAAATGGATCTATCCTCCATAGTGATAGCACTAATGATTCCCCATGAAGGACATCTACCATATGGTTATCTCCAAAGGTATCCACTCCTCTAAGATCAATGAATGGTGCCTCAACATGTGAAGCATCCTTCCTCCTCTGCTGGTCCAATGGTCTCCTCGACAAAATGTCTCCATGCAATGAGACATCCTCAACAAGAGATGATTGAATATATGAATGGAGAAAAATCTCCATGCTTCCACTATGCAATCCAATCACCTTTTTCGGTGCATCAACCTCCAGAAATGAATAGCGATGTGCAATCCTCATCTCATGATTCTTGGTCCTCCCCCTATCTCCTCCTTGTTTCTCCAAGGCTCCACACCTCCTCAACAATGGCACATGTAAAGCATGAGTTTTGCCTTGATCTCCATACATGAGATCCTGGGGACTTCCTTGCAAAGATGCAAGAATCCCTCTATCTGGAGCAAGATTTCCTCCTTCCTTTGCATGAGGCACTAGATAGTCTTTAGATGGCACAATGTTGTTGCCCTCAACTTCTCCAACATAGATGGGCAACCCTCCAATAATGTTGTTGCAAATATGAAATCTCTTCCAAGGTGGAAGTAATTCCTGATCATCCAAGGCCAAGGAGTGTCTCCTTTGCACCATGATAATACCATCTCCTACTCCTACGAAATCATACAATAAATGAGAGAAAATCTGCCCTTGCTTTCTGAGGAATGACCCTAGCAACAAATGTCTTTGCTGCTTCCTCATGCTCTCATCATGCAAGATATGTGATGAAGACATAATGAATGATATGAATGTTGCATAATCACTATGCACCCATATTCTTAGCTACTCCATGATGCCAGCATCCTGCCACATCTTATATATCCTCATACCCTTGGAAAGAGTGTATGCCAAGTGATGGCCAAACGCCTTCAAGAGTAACCAGCGCAGCCAAGCCTCCTGCTACTCGGTATCATAAATTTGCAAGTAGCTTACCAGCTTCTTGATCACCATCCACATCCACTCAACCAATTGTGCATGTCTTCTTCCATCCTTCATCTTGGTACTCCTCCCATGAGGGCTACCATCATCCCAAATCAGATTGCTGCGTTTCATGGGATCTTGAAATGAAATCTTCCCGAGGATCAATTTGACCCTATGAGGACCCAAATAGGTGGTAGGAAACAAACTCCCATCATGATGTGCATGGCTCAAGGAATTTCCAACACAGTCATAAGAGATGTTATCCATCCAAATATTTCCTCCATATACTATCTGCTCCTTTGAGAAGGGAAGTACCTCCTCAAACTGATGAAGAATATTGCACTCCATGATGTGTGGGAGTGCACCTCTACTGAAATATATCTGGGATATCTCCTCCTCATGCATGTCCTTCCAAAACCAAAGAGGCATTAGATTTTCTACAAGTAGAAGTCTCTCTTTGAACTGTGGCATGCTCATTGAGAGAGTTTCATCTAGAGAGGAGAAAGAGTTTCTTATCTCCATATGTCTACTCCTTCTCATTGCTTCCTTCATGGCTTCCTGGATGAAGCTTCTCTCTGAATGCTCACATGAGGAATGATTCCTCTTTTCTCCATCATTGCTTAGCACAGTTCTATTCTGCTGCTCTGGATCAACTGCATGCAATGATATAGACCCATCCAAAGTGTTTTCTGAAATGACAAGAGATGGATTTTCAATCATACCTTGGTGAAATGTGTAAGCTCCTTGCAAGGCTGCAAGAGTTTCCTCCTCATAAGTGTTGGCCTCCCAAACTGCTAAAGATGAAGTCTGCTCCTCCATGGTGTCAACAATGCCGGTGCATGCCTCATTAACTGGTGGTGAGGGCTCCTCCCTCCTTTTTCCAAACCTCCCGATCAATCTTTGAGAAAACTCCACAAGAGTAGAAACCCTTGTATGGCTTAGATGGCTGATCTACCAATTCTTTGCTTCACCTTTAAGGTGCAGCGCTGCAACTTCTATAGCCTCTCGATCTAATACAGGATGTAGTATGAAGAAAGCATCTAGTTTCTTCACCCAAACCTATGCTACACATGTGAGTGATCCATCAAATGTGGACAATAGAAACCTATTGCCTCTCATCATCCCATAGCTATAGGGTCTTCTTTCTTCCTTCTGCTGAATAAATTGTGGAAAATATAAGAGCCTCTTGGAAGGCCCTAGGTTTAGCTCGGTATTCATCCAGGTACCCACTTGGAATTTAAAATTCCAAGTGTTCTTCATGCCTTTGGTCTTCGTTTCTGTGAGAGTAGGAAGTGCATGGTCATTCCTCTTCTCCTTCTTCAATTTTCTTGACCTCCTTGGAGAGGTCTCCTTTGGATCTGAGAATAGATGAGAGTAAACTCATCTTCTTCATCATATTTATATTCTTTGGCTAAGACTCATAGGCTGAGCCAAAGATCATGCTTTGATACCACTGTAATATTCCAAATTAGGAACAACTACACTATTGGGAATATCTCAAGATGTTACCAATGTGGAGATCCAGTAATACATAAACATGACTGGAGATAGCAGTGAATAACATCAACTTCAAAAAATGAAATAATATCTCATAGCCAGATTATTAGTAATATGGTAGCAGAAAGTGTACAAGATCTTGAGGAAATGATCACTCAAGCTTAAGAAAATCCACCATCAAAGATACAAGTACAATAATCATGAAATACACTGCTACATATGATAAGCCAAGCTATGACTGCATAGTCTATGAAAGAGAACTGCTACAAAATAATTTCAATACATAGATACAAAAATGTAGAGCTCAAATAAATAAGGGGGAGCAATATCTCAACCCCTAGAAACAAAAATACACAATCCTCGAAAGGATTGGCTGAAATACACACAAAATGGAAAATCTGCAGAAATGCCAGAGTTGCTGTGTAGCAGTAGCAACTCAAGAACTGGAAATAAGTGGAGAAGGCATGAAGAGGCTGCATCCAATGAAAATACCTCCTCCAATGGATCTCTAGAATGAAAGGCTGATCCTCTCACCTAAGATCTCACCCTCCTAAGATATCTACAAAGCCCCACTGTAAATGCTCCACTAAAATAACATAGTCACTAGATGAAACTACACTGTAGGGATAGGGAATGAGTTGGCCTTGATTCCAAAGTCTGAAATAAGCTCTAGAATGCCTCTAATATGATCTCCAAAAGGGAAGAGAGACTCATCCTCTGAAAAATAGCTGATGGAGGTGGTGTAGTGAACCCTCACTGCAACACCCAGCAACACAACATTATTCTACTGCAAAAATAATGTTGCCTTGATGGAGGATGCTTGGCCTCAAGCCTGGATGTGAGGAAAATAAGTGAAATCCCTCAATAGACCTCTCAAGAAGGAGAATGAATTCTAAATAGGAATTCCCCCGGAAACTCTTGCTAAACAGCAAAGAATGCACAATTGTCTGAATAGACAATGAGATGAATAATACAAAGCATTAGAAACAATGGTTGCCTTGCTCTCCTTTTTAAACAAGTGAAAGCTCTCTCTACATGGGCCCCATCCATTACGGTTTCCTCCACCAAATATCCTCTTCCTCATTCACACTACGCTGTCTCACAAAGAGATCCAATCCTCCTATGGCAGTGTTGTTGACTTGGTCAAACATGACCTCGTCTTCATGCATTTTCCCCTTTTCACACTTGAGGGTGCAAAGTGAAGCTACTCTGATGATCCCTTTCACATTATGAGGGATTTTTTTCTTACCCATTTATTTAGCTGCTAGGTGATAAAAGAAAAACTTTAACATTCCATTTAGCTATGAGCTAAAATGGGAATATTACACCGAATTTTGCAAATGGGGGCCAAGATGAAACTTTCTAGGAGTGCACTTAGTGTTTTAGAGGTTTGTTTGTTGTCACTCAGTCTCCTCTGGTATATATAATAGTTTTCTCCTTTTAAAACCCTAACCAAAGATATTTAAAACTGGTTTCTTATGCAACCTAGGGTTTGGTTAATTAGGCCTCATTAATATCTCTTTGCTTAGGAAATTGAAAGCTTGGAGGAAAGAAAATAAACCACCAACCTAGTGTCTTTGATTGCAGGAAGTTGGGAGGGGAAAATTTAATTTTTGACTCTTTCCACCAAATTTAGTCACGCTTCATCTGTGCATAACACTTATGCATAGCGCCGGTGCGTAGCACCAGGTCAGCTCGGACTGCAGATGGGATATTTAGGCCCATCAGAGCGTAGTGATGGGTGGCCGACAAGTAGTTTTGGGCAACTCAGGTGCTTTGCAGTATCTGTGCGTAAGACCTGGGTTGACTCAAGCTGGATATGGGCCAGTCAGGCTCGTCGGACCGTAGTGTCGGGTTGCTGATAAGCAGCTCGGGAAGCTCAGGCATGTTCTCATACCTGTGCGTAGCACCTGCCTAGGTGCGTAGCACCAGGACCTAGGTGCACAATGTAGTGTTAAATAACATTGCAACCACCTCTCTTGTGCATAGCGCCGAAGGCCAGGTGCATAGCGTCGAAGGCCACGGTGCATAGTGCTTGTGAAAATTTACCAGTTTTGCACAGAAACCCTCAAACTTTCTCCCAACGGGTTTCTCTTGTTCGAAGATGACAAATGATGCGAGCAAATACCCAGAAACCAGAAAGGTCTTTATAACCTTTTGAAAAATAAATTTGAAGCCAAACCCACTTTTATAATGTTCATTTCTTTTCACTTTTTCTCACTATGCCTTTGACTGATTTTGGTCCTGTAGGTGGGAAATTTGATTAAAAAATTGTTCTTTTTTCACTGCTGCAGGCCTCTTAAGGTTCTTAATTTGACAACCTTCCTGAAGACACCAAGCTTATGCCTCTCAGTCTATATTTTGGAGAAAGAATTATTTTTGAATTTAACATCTATACACAACAAACTCATTATTTTTTCCATTTCTCCTTTTGACTGATATTCTACCATGTTTTTATCTTTAAGAAATGAGGAAAAGACCTGTTGGTGGAAGAAATACCCTAGTAGTAAGTATAAATAGCAGCTTGGTTTTCTGAGATGTGGCACCTTTATGGGAAAGTAAACCAAGGGTATATATGTCTAGTGAGGGAGGTGAGGTCTTGAAACATTTTTGTTTTTTGCTAGCCACTTCTGATCTTGCAGGGGCCTACCCAGTCTTTGTCTTTTGATCACTGTTTCTTTTTGAAGTTTGGATAGCTCACCTTATCAATAATGACCCATGTTTGTCCCTTTTGGTCATTGGAATATGTCTCTAGCTGTTCTTTAGAGAAAATAGTCCTTTGAACTGACATTTCTTGCCTCTTCCTATCGATACTCTTCGTCATCTTTATGCCTTTGGTGTAGTGGAGTATTTATCTTCATGTCTACCCTCCTTTCTATTCTTTAAAAACTATGATTTTACCCTTTGCTGAGGTGGATTTAGTGCTTGTCTGCCAAACCCTATTAGGTAGCTTGAAAACCATTGAAACCATATGTTGTGATGAAGGAGGTTTCTTTGTCACTCTCTTGACCATATTTGTACATCTTCCCAAGCTTCTGAGTTTTTAGGGATACTTTAGAAAAACAAAAAATGTTATCTTCTAAGTTCTCAAAGAGACACTTATCAAACTCACTATTTATTTCTAAAAGCTTTCAATGATCATTTGAAGGGGTTTTAGGGGTTCTTTACCTTTTTAACCTTAGCATTTCTCTATTTCTTGGTAAAAACAATCATGAATCTTGATTCCCATCAAACAGATACCTTGCTTCTTTATTCTTGGTTTGAATGGTTCTCTTATGATGATCCTCCTCTTCTACCTTACCTCATGGCTAATATACTCGCTTTTTGGTCTTCTTTGCAAGAATGTAATCAAAGGGCAGCTGTCCCTCTACAAAATTCATGCTTGAGGCCAAACAAATTTTTAATTATCTTTTCGATTGATGTATGATGTTGCTTATGTGACACAATATTTTAGGACCTACATGGACATTTTGATGGGTAGCAATTCATAACAATCTCTCATGAGATCATGATCTTCCTTGTAAAATTAATCATGTTTGTACCTTAATACCAGCTACGGATGCCTTTATGAGCATTTTAGGTCTCCTTTTTCGCCTCTGTTTCTGTTGGTGACCATTTACAAAACATTCTTGCAGAAATGCTTGGACATGGTAAACTTCTCCTTTGCAGGCTTACTGCTTGATCAAGAGGATATCTGTGAGGGTATTTGATAATATTTGGACAATGATAAGCTTCATTATTGTGTTCTCTTGGCTTCACCTTTGAATATATGTGGAAACAGTGAATTTAGAACCATGACAATACATAACCTAGTGACCCTATTTGACTTATTTTAGTGTCCTTGGAATAGGTTTTTTGACTGAAAAATTCAATCAGGGTTTGGATGAGGAGACAGGTTTTTGAGACTCTATTATGCACTACCATCCTAGACAACTAGAAAACCTTGTTTTTCTTCAAAGTGGTTTTTATAAAGGGAGTTTTGAAACCACCATTGCTTGAGGCACTTGGTGAGTAGGGGAAAAGTTTGGTTTACTTGGCTAAACAAGGTGTGAAAATAGAGGGCTTAGGAAAATAGGGATAGTGTGTTATAGCTAGAGGTGGAAAACATAGTGAGAGAAAGGGACATCCATTGAGGATTTGATCTTATCTGGTTTATAGATTGGCCATGCTTTGGCAGAGAAGTGGGATAGTGGAAAATTTCTCTTTGAGGAGATTTCTAGAACTCACATGATTCTTGAATTTTTTTTCTAGAAATCCAGGAAAAATCATTTAGTCATCTAAATAGGTAAAAATTACTGATGACTAATAGTGGCTCCACTTGGGGAGGGTAGCTCCTTTTTAGGAGGTGTCCAGAATTTCAGATCTCTAGAATATGAAGACCAGTGCCTCATCCATTGGGCAGATTTTCTTCTTTTCTTTTGTTGTTTATTTCCCTAAAATGTTGATTTTGAAAATCTGAAATCATGATTAGCTCAACTTCACTTTTACCTACCCAACCTACTCGCCTAACCTTTTTTCTTCCTTGGGTGCACTTGAAATGGAAAACCCATTGACATTTTTATTTTGAAAGAAAAAAAAACTATCTACTTCTACACTTATCTCTTCCGGGAGTTTAGATTAGGCTAATGAAGTACTTTGATTCTCTACCTATACTATTCAACTTTCAAGGTTAAACTATTTGATATGATTCATTTACTAAGCTAAAAGCATGAAATTGAAAACATGAATAAATCAGTATTAGACAATCCAATTTATCATGGGTTTGTGGCAAAAAAAAAGTTGCACACAAATGTTATTTTTGTACAAAATAAAACTAGAAAAATTAGGGCTAGGATACATAGTTTGCTATTCATCCCTATTTTTCTCCTTGGTTCTGTTTTGAGCATGTGGAACCAGTATATTTCCTTCCTAATATGCTTTCTTTGAAATTTCAAGTTTTAATGTTTTGACCAACATTATTTTCACTAACTTATCAAAAATAAATTTAAAACATGTTCATCCATGATTAGTCTAGATGACTGAACAAGACATTCCTTTTGCACCAGTAGTGGCATTTAGGCTTGCACACTTTCAGTACCGCTATTTTTTGGGTATGGGGATGTACCTTGTCTTTTGAATCTACCCTATTTTCTATCCTTTTCTATATTTTTTTGTGTTTTTTGTCTTTATGACTTTCTCTTCACACAATGGTATGTACAATGAGTGAAAATTTTAAAGCTAAGGATCTTGAAAATAGTAGTGTTTGCACATCCTGTCTTCAAAAGGATCTCCTAACATATTTTTTCCATTCAACTATTGAAAATAGAAAACATAGTTACCTCTATTTGATAACATGGTATAAGGATTATTCCAAGAGTTTTCAGAAAGTCCATGATCCCCTTGGTGCTTCTTCTTTGACCTTTGCTCCTCATATCTATTTGTGTTAAAGATCCTCTTTAAGTATGAAATATATTCTTTATCATATTTAAAACAAATGATGAGGTCATCTATGTTCACCATAGTAGAGAAATTTAAAACTGAAGGCATAGTTTTTCGGAAAGTATCTCCAGTACTTTCTAGCCTAGGAAGTATTTGTTTAAGCATGCAACTGTCGCAAGGAAATTTGAAAAAAGCTTTGAGCTATCTGAAGTGGTATCATCTGATGGTAACCTGAAAAGCTATCATGCAATGATATTTGGTTAGAAAACCCTATCCTCTGTAAAGTATGATATTTTTTGGTAAAAAGGTATTTTTTCTTATGGAAGGGTTGCTTCTGGTACCTAAAATCTATACAAAGCCTATGTCCCTTTGCCTTCTTTCTAAGTGAACTCAAATCCTCAAGATTTACATGATTCTTTTTGAAAGGAGGAATTTTTAGAACAATGGTTGTGTTACAGGGTTTTAGACTAGCTTGCCTACACACATAAGCATTCTGAAATTTTTTTCACAGTCTTGGATTTCTTGTTTTGGTTGTAGTGATAAAATTTTAGACAACTTAATTATTTCAGGCTTCTTAAGTTTACCCATGTTGTCTTCCCCTATATCATCTTTAGCAAATATTTATTTGGGATTTATAGCAATATTTGTGAAAATCGACAAATTTTTTTAAAGGGAAAAATTCTTGGATGATGAAGTATTTAGGTAAGGTAAAAACATAAGACTATCTTGCTCTAGATTCCCAAAGATTTTTGTTTTGTGAGGGTGTTTAATTTCTTCTAGATTAGCAAAAGGAAGAAGTTGTGTTCTTGTGATTTGTCTTTCTTTTGAGCAACATGTTCCCTTTTCTAAACTGATTCTTGTTTTTGACATTTCATTTTCAATTTGCAAGAAATCAATTTCAGTTTTATTATCTTGTGGTGTTTTAGGGTTGTGATAGTTTTTACTGTCCAACTCATCATATAGGAACTGATATGATTATTTAAATGTTCCTAGATCTTCACAATATTCATTCACTTTCTCATCAAGGTCATTTTCATTATACAAGATGAATGAGTCCAAGTCTGAATGAATGGAATAGATAGGGGTGTTGATGGGTCTATCTAGGCTTCTTACCATATATTTCATGTGAGATTCTTAGTAGAGTCTCCTTGTTTGGTTGAAAATAGGGATAGTGGCATAGGACATATCAAGTTGGAGGTTCCCTAGAATTTTGGCTCCCCAAGATCGGGATAAAAGCATGTAATATTTGGGGGTAATTTCAACCATGAATATGTCCATGACCAGGCTATTAGCAGCGATTTGTGTTATATTGACACATAAGTCCTTGATTAGGCCCAAGAACTTAACCCTGCTTGAATCGAAGGAACATAGGTCTTTGTAGGACCTAGTTATTTCTAGGCCTAATCTTTCCATCACTACCTTTGGCATGAGGTTGTGAGAGGCACCAGAGTCTAGCATGGCATTATGTAGGATTTTGTCATGTATGCTTAGGCTAACATAGAATGGGGGAATGGATCCTTCTTGGTATTTTCCATCTACTTCGGGTCCAAACAACAACTTTGGTTTATCATTTGTCAAATTCAGAGTATTGGTATCATTTCCTAGGTTCAAAATTTTCAAAACTTGGGAGAAGTACATATCCTAAGCTACCAATTTAGTAAGAGGGATTGTTATTTTGATTTTAGTGATCTCTCCTTCAAAACTGAAAGGTACTTGAGTTTTGGACATATTTACATCAGTTTTATCAGCCATAAATTTGTCCACATTTTTAATTTGTTGATTTTGATTTGGGGCTTTGGTCAATAGAGTTTTCTCAGGGCCACTAGTAGACATCCTAGGATACCTTGTGTCAGCACCAGGTTCGCTAGTTTTATCCTTATCAGGATTAGTTTTCTTAGCCATGATGTTTTTTTTGTCTGCTGTTATTTTAAGGATGTTTTCGGGAGTTTTCTTAACATCAGTGTCTGAGTTGTTTTTCTTGGAGTTGTCTAGGTTTTTCTTACTCCTAAGATCATATTGCCTATAGAATTCCATTATGGCACTTTCTAATCCCAATTTGTGGTCTTCAAAATCTTCATAGCTCATTTCATCTTGGTTTCAGGAGAAAAAATCTTGTTCTTCTTCTGTGAGAAAAACATCACCCTCACTATCAGAGCCTATTAAGTTTATATGATTTTCATCTGGTTGTTCAAATATGTCTTTCCCCTTCGTCAACATAGTTATCTTGGAAGGGTGGCCTGATTTGTTGATCATTTTCCCTTGATCTGCTTTGGGGCAGGTTTCTTCAAAAATTTTGATTCCAGTTCCTGTTTTTGGGATTTGGTTGGTTGTCCCTAGGGGGAGCTCTTTCATTTATGCTTATTCTCTCCATCATTCTTTCCATGGTCCTAATAAGGTTGTCCATCTTGGAATCAAATGAGGAGGTGGAGAGCATGGTGTCATCTTTGTAAGTTACCCTCTTTTCTGATCTTAGCCTAGCTCTTTTCTCAATTAAGTTGGCCTCTACCCTTATAGCTCACTTTTGCATGTCTTCTAAGGTTAGGGGCTCTCTTTCTCTCAGTTGATAGGCCATGTCGGGGTCAAAACCTTCCAGAAATTTATCTAAGGCTAGGCCTAATGGGGGTTTCATGTTTGGCAGTAGTGCATTGTAAACACTATTGAACCTAGTCCAATAGTCTTGGACACTTTCCGCTGTGTTTCTTTTAAGATTTCTATATTCCGAGAGGATCTGAAGAGGGATTTTCTTGATTTCCCATTTGTTTATGAAATTTTGGTAAATGGAAGGGAGATCATGTATGTTATTGGGAGTTAGGCTTTTGAACCATTTCTTAGCTTCTCGTCCTAGACTTTGGGAAAGCATCCTAATTTTCATGGTTTCCTCTTCTAATTCCATGTATTCAAAAGCATCATTCATTCTATCTACATGTTATTGGGAAATGGTGGATTTAGCCCCAGTTAAGTGTGAGATTTTGGACTGGTAATCATTTGGCAAAGGTACCAATGGTTGCGATAACACAAGGGGTGCATAACGTGCTGCCGTGATGGGAGCTAATGGTGGATTTACAAGTGGAGGATTTGTGATATGAGATGGAGTGTTTTTCACAGTGGAGGTGTGAATGGGTGTGGCAGAAGTAATCGGACCAGTAAATTGGTTCTGAGCTGACTTGGGGTGAAAAGAGCCAAAGTGGTGGAGAATTTGGAAATCAGGTGGTGTGGAAGGGGAAACTTCTCTGTTAGGACTCTGCTGCAAGTCTATGGGCTCAAGATCAGTATGGTCTATTCTACTTTGTGACTTGGTTCTGAAAAGATTTTTGGTATGGCGTAAGTCAAATTGGGGATCTCGCAAGGCTGTAAGTTGTTCAGGTACAGAGCTTGATTTATGAATGGTCCTATTAGTAGCTAAGTTTCCAGTTTCAGAAGTTTGCCACAAAATATTTTCCGGGTCATTAACTATAATGGGAGGGTTCAGATCCGAATGAGATCTGGTATTGATTCTTCGTGGAGCCAGATTTCAAACTCAAAATTTTGAGACTCTGAAAGTTTTTAAACTTTTTTGAAAATTTTACCTCTTTTATGTTTGCTAAACTCTCACAGTGTGTGACTATGATTCTAGATTTCCCAGGGTTGATTCGGCACAATCCTACAAGGGTCTAGGGACACTAGCAAAGCTAGAAAGCCTACTAGAGGATAGTGGAGTCACCAGGTGGATATTTTTAGTTGTTTTGAAGATAAGTGTCTATGCTGCACCACCAATACTTGACAAAAATCCAATCTAGAAATTTTTTGGGGTTTTCTTAGTTTCTATATGTAGCCCTTAAGGTATGTAAGAGTGTTCTATAGATGAGTCATAAATTTTCTAAGATGGTCAAGAAGCTAGATTCTACTCTTAGGCTATCAATTAAGTGCTCTATGATTTGACCAAGGTTTCTGAAGTCCTAAGGGATACCTAGATTATCACTCACATTAGAGGTTTCATCATGATCACCATTGTGTTAGTGACAGTGATGAGGTAGCTATAAATCATAGGATACTATTGATGAATGGATTATGTATTCCTAAGGGGTATTTAGATTTTTGTGAACTCAGAAGGTCCCAACGTGATCGCCATTATGTTGGTGTCCCGTGATTTGGAAGATTGGTAGACCAAACGATAGCGTAATATCATACCATTCTTTACAGTCCTAGGACCTATCCTTCCTAGACTTAGAGAGGTCTCTCTCTATTTATGTGAAGGATGTAAACTTGTTCGCTTTGGATTATTCATTTTAGGCTAGTTGTTAAGTGTAGTTTTGTTTGCTTTTTTTGGGCTGGGGTAATATGAATAAGTAATATAGGTGGAATGAGATATTATCAAATCAATTGGGCTACAGGGTCAGATGAAGTCGAGGGTTTCTAAATGATGAAATAGAGTGTATTGTAGGACTGATTTAGCAAGGTTAATGGATCCTTTGGGTGATGTATGAGGCGTAATGAACATTAAGTTTGGGAAAAAACTAAGAGGTATTTAACATATATAGTTTGAAGCAATAACTCATGAGGTAGGGCAAACCATTAATCTCTATGAACAATACTCAAACTGATAAACATGTAATATGAACATTCCGGTGAAACATAGAAGCATTAGAACTCCTAGCTTTAGAAATTCACCTTCAGCTTTTTGGAAAACACATAAGATAAAAGAACAACTCAATTTATGGAGAGGGAACTCCTAAACAGCATATATCAATTTAATGGGAACTCTGAAATGAGTTGGTAAGCATGGGAAAAGGGAAGGATCGAAATGAGACCTCTTTGTCTTAACCTAATCAATCAGTATTCCATACAAAAGCTTCAAAATAGGGTTTTGAAAAATTTAAATAAGCAGGGCATACCATGAATCATACTTATAAGCTAGCATAATAACCATTCATGAAACAAAAACAAGTTTTATTGGGCCTAAGGAGTAGTAAAGACTTCCTTAAGACAACTAAAAGAGGAAAACATCAAGGCTATAACAAACATGAGGTTTGAGGTTCTTCCATGAGCATGTCTCAACCTATACTTTTCTGATCTATAACAACCAAGAAGAATGAAACTGAAATGAGGATAATAATATATTAACAATTTAAGAAAACATCACTATTCACCAAGCTATGGAATCCTACAAACATGCTTCTTTATCATCAAGCCAAACAAGGCATTCATTCACTTCATAAAACTAATTTCTTCTCCAAGCTCATAAAACCATGTATTGCACTTAAACACATCAAGTCCCAAAATTTAAAATTAGTCTCCATGCTCTATTTATCATGCGAGGAGAAGAAAGATCTAAGAGAACATCTAGAAGCCTACTTTCCAACAAGAATATCCTAATTTGTCCTTGAGGCTTTGCAAAGCCCAAGGCACAAAAATATCCTACAAATATCTTTTCCGACTGTAAATAGAAATTGAATTGAATTTTAGGCCTGACATGCCTATGAAAAATTTCCAAACGCACATTTTTCCCACTCATCTATAGGTTCATAGCGCACTGTGTCAAACAGTGAAAAAATGTCAGGTGTGTAGTGTAGAAATAGGCCTTTTTGCAGCAGTCTTTTGGAGGTATTCCCGACACCGGATTTGGATCCCTGACGGATCGTTGGAAAGCCTAATGAGGCTAATTTACAAAAATATTTGAGCTATGCTGAGTGGATTCCATTTATCTGCTCAAAAATCAAATCTCCCAACACTGCTCTGTGCGTATCACCTGGTCTGAAAAGGAGGCAGAAAGGTCAATTTTTTTATGTTTTGTGACCTTTTGAGGGGGTAAAAATGCTCCAAATGATCTGAAAATTGGTGAGTACACTATTTGTGATGTGAAAAATCAAAAAAATTAAACTTTGAGAGCTAAATATACACCATTTTTTTGCGTATCGCCTAGGGAGTTGCGCTGCTAGGGGTCAACATTTGGAAAAAGCAAGAATTTGTCCAATTTGCCTCAAAATTTGTGGAGAGACCCCTTAAGAGGTTTTGGACACCTGTTGAGAAGCCTCAAACAATATTCCAAGGCTTTCATAATATTTGGCTCTTTTTAGGTGTTCTAGCTCAATGAGGCCCTTTTTTAGCTTGGCACTAGCAAGCATGTTTTTCCTTGCATAATGTTTGGCCATTTTCTTTTGAGGGAAAGGCCCCTCTTCACCTCCTTTAAATGATTATGTTATTATTTGTAATAGAGGATAACCCTTTGAGCCATATCAGAGTACATTTCCCATTCCTGAAGTTGGGCATATTTCTCCAAGAGAAACAATTTAGTGTTCAGCTCTTGGTCCTCATTGTCACTGTCTAGATCAATGAACTGAGGGCCTTGAGAAGTCCTTTTTATCCTTTTACTTATTATTACCTTGACCTGCTTAGCTTTTTCCATCTTTTCCTTTCCTTTTTCTTTATGCTTGATTTCTGGAGGAGAGATGGGCCTTTGCCTTTTTGAGGTAGCGAACACATCTCTTTTGCCTCAGTGGTAGGTGCATGTGAGAGGATTGTTGATGGTGCTCTTACTTTTGGGGGTGTCACAAGACTTCTTATCTTTGTCATGGATTTGATGAGTCACTTGATGCTCTATAGGGTCACTAATTTTTTGACCTTTGACCTCATCATCATCCTTTCTTTTCTCATTATTTTCTTCATTGTCATCTTGACTCTCAAACTGACCACTACCCTCTTCACTTACCTCATTTATTTCATCACCTTTGTCACTGTGATTGGTTTCACTGTCATGCTCAAATTCATCATTTCTTTGATTATTTTCTTCATTACCTTCATATTCCTCCTCCCCACTATCTTCATGTGTGTTTTCAGTGTTATATTCTTCATCATAAGACCCATTGTTTTGGCCCTTTTTCTCATCATGTGGTTCACTAATTTCAACTCTGTTTTCTTGCTCACTGTTTCCCTCTTGAGAGGCTACCTATTCTTGGTAATTATCACTCTACTGTTCTTCTTCTTTAAACTCTATTTATATCCCATAATCTTCATCATTTTCACCACTTTCATCATCTTTATCAAGCTCTGCATTTTCCTCAATGTTTTCAACCTTTGCTTCGTTTTCATCTTTCTCTTGATGTCTACTGTCATCACTTTCTTGTTTTTTGTGGCTATTATCACTTTCCTGCTCAATACTTTCCTCTTCTTTGTTTTATTCATCTTCCTCAGCTTCTACCTCACTATCCTCTTCTTAGTTTTCTACATATTTCTCAGCTTTTACCTCACTATCCTCTTCTTGGATTTCTTCATCTATCTCAGTTTCTATCTCACTGTCCTCTTGTTGGTTTTCTTCATCTATCTTAGTTTCTACATCACTATCCTCTTCCTCATTATTTTGATTTGTTTTCTCTTAATTAGATCCACTGTCAGCTTCTTCACTTTGTACATTACGAGAAGATATAGGAGGTGAATTTCTTTGTGGATAAGGCATATGGACAGATGATGGAGGAGTGGAGGTAGGTGGTTGTGAAGTGGAAGGTAGATTCTACTAAATTAAGGATTGGGGGTTTGTAAACACATAATGTGAGATGAAGGCTCCCCAAGGGATTCCTTGCTTCTCTAGCTGGTGTAATACAATCATTTTTATCAAGGAGTGGTGGAAAAGGCTCGACATTTGGTGGTCATAGCTTCTCTTCTTGAGAACTGAGGCCATTTTGTCAATACTTCAGAAAAGGTAGTATGGTAGGTTCATGATTTTGACTTTGGTGAAGTGCATCAGTAACCTTATATGGTATGAGTTAATCCTGGAGTATCTCACCTCATAGATGAAATACCTAATAATCTGCCTCATCAGTAGGGCTTACCTCTCTATCAAGTGGGAGAAGGGGAATATAGCTATAATATTCTGAAATGGAAGTCAGCATCTTTTTCAGCGCTGAAATGTTCCTTTGTCGGAAATATGAACAAGGCTATGTCAGAGATGGACTGAGAGGGATTTTACCAGTTATTGCACCTCTAAATAGAGGATGAGAACCAGAGGCTATCTGGCCCTTCCTCAAACTCTACCTATAGCTATGCAAATATTTCTTCCTCGGGAAGATCTTGCTCAAGGGAATGAGCTACAGCAATATGAAAAACATAAGCATCAAGAGTAACTTTCTCAAACTTCAGAAAATGCTAGAGAACTCATAGCCATCTTATTATAATAATAGTAGCTACAAATGTATACAAAATCTTGAGGGAATTGATGTTCAAGATGAAAAATATCAATCATCATGGAAGAAGTACAACAATCATGAGATAAACACTGCTACACATGTGAACCCTAGCTATGACTGTGCAATAACATGGATACACTGCAACATGTAAAATGGTAATAGAATGATATTACAATAATAGCTCAAGAAATGAGGGGGAGCAAGCTCTCAACCCTTGAAAACAACACTACAACAATCCTCTAAAGGATTGGCTATAATAGATGTACAAAATATGAAAATAAAATAATGCCAGAGTTGCTGGGTAGCAGTAGAAACTCAAATATACAATAGAAGGAGGAGAATGAATATGGCCCGCAAACTGAAACAACCTCCTCCAATGGATCCCTTAAGTGCAAGGCTGATCCCAGCACAAGAAATATCTTCTTCCAAAATGGTGGAGCAAACCCCAACTGCAGAAAAACTCTGAGATAACACAGTCTATGGAAGGAACTGCACTGATGAAGGTGGGAGAAGCTTGGCCTTCTATCAAAATATGCAAATCATCTCTAGAAACCCTCCTTGCTGATCCTCCCAAAGAATAGGAACTCCTTCCTATGAGAAATGATACAACGATTGGTGTTGTGGAATCTCCTCCACAACAACACTTGCAACACAACCCGGTGACTACGCTGTAGATGAAGAAGTGGCTATGGCCAAATGCCTGGATATGGATAAATGAAGAGAAATCATCCTTGAGCTACTCAAGGGAGGAGAGGAACTCCTAAATAGGAATCCCTCGTGCCAAAGACACTGCAACTCAGCTAAACAGTCAAAATCTTCAATAATAATCTCTATGGCTGCCTCATCCTCCTTATATGGAAAATGATGCCTCTATGCCATGGACCCCACCAAATTAGGGTTTCTCCCACAAGGAATCTTCTTCCCTCTCTAACTGCACTATCTTCCCAAGCAAGCTACACCCTCTTGTGCTACGTTGTTGACTTGGTCAACATGGCCTCATCCTCATGTGTTTGTCCCCTTTTCACACCAGGAGGTGCAAAAATGGCGACTCCATGGATCCCTTCTCACTTCATGTGGAATTTTATTTATTCCAATGGGTCTCCTTACCCATTTTATTTATCTTCTAGATAGTATGAGAAAAAATTAATGTTCCAATTTATTTGCAAAAATTTGGAACATTACAGTCCTCCCCTCCCAAATATTGCTTGCCCTCAAGTAAGTGAAAGGATACACTGTGTCTACTTCTCCTCTACCTGTAGCATCCCCATATGATGATCTCCTCCAAGTGCAGTGATGCTAGCTCATCAATCCAATCCTCCACAATGCTCCTCCTTAGCATGCAAGTAGCTATCAATCCATCATCATGTAAGGTATAATGCTCAAGAGGATAGCAAGTGGTGTTTAGAGGTCCCTCCTTGAGGAATGGAGTCTAAAATATAATGGGAATTGTCTCCTCCATATGGTCCATCCATCCCCAAGCTATGTGCCATGCAAATTGAGTCACCTCCCAACTAAGAAATTCAGGAAAATTGTCATCCACCTTTGGCTCCGACAAAGAAGGTGGGCTAAAAATCTACACATGGTAGACAATATAGTCTGCCCCACGCTATCCATCTCTCCACTTAGGATAAGTGTAGAGTGTCTGCTAATCCTGGGCTACAATAATGTTTCCATCAAGTGGCAAGAAGAAGGCTGGACCTCCCAAGATCTTTCCCCCAACGCTGCAAGACATGCTGGCCCAAACATCTCCATATGTGATGAGTCGAGAATCATCCTCATATGGTCTCATACCCATAATATGGCTCACCTAATAATAAAACATTGTTGTTTTTGTAGTGGCCATATCATTTCTCATGTTCCCATCAGAACATGCAATGCAAATATGTGAGGGACTCCTCCCTCAGTGGACACATCCATCCTATGTGTCTCCTCCTCAATCCTGCTCCTCATGAAGGCATGAACAATAGAATAATAGGGAGAAAATATGAGCATCATGCTTGCTACCATGTGTAACAAATGAGAAGGAAAATCATCCCTCAAGTGCAACCAGTGCAGCTTAGTGCTCCACTGCATTAGAGACTGATAAAAGTTGTGGTTTTTCAACCACTGGTGTGTTGCATCAATCTCCTCACAAGCTTGGGGAAGGTAAATTATACCTACTAAAAATTGAGCATGTCCTCCATGATCTATATCCTCCCCAATTCCTCCAAGGTAATGGCCATTAGCCAGGCTTATGGCCCGCACTAAACCATGAGGTCTATAAAAATGTATGCTCCTCCTTGGAGCATTCTCCTGAATGTGTATGGTTAAGGGATGCATACATACATCATACAAATGATCATGTGAAAAACAATGTACACCCTTACCATGTCCTCTACTCATATCAATCGAGGGACTCATAGGTTAATCTCCTCTCATCCATAAAGGAAAAATGGGTGGTTGTGCTGATTCCCCCATCTCCATATGGCTGGTGCATCTCCTCATATGTGGATCATCAGATGTCTTGCAGGTGAAAGAATAATTGGAATATCCCACCAATAGCTATGAGTTCCAATGAAGATCTATCCTCCATAATGACAATGCAGGTAGTCCCTTATGAATAACATCTGTTGTATGGTTGTCCCCCTCCTTGACATCTCTTATGCCCAAGTCACAAATTGCATCTGTCATATGGTTTTCCCCCTCCTTGACATCTCTTATGCCCAAGTCACAAATTGGAAGGTTGCTATCCTTCCTATGTTGCTTCTGCCACAGCGCAAAATCTGCAATGAGAGTAGGTGTAGATGAGGTTGAGGAAATTTATCCCTCCATCATGAGTCTATCCAAAACTCCCACTGCTATCTCAAGCTCTCCCAAGGCTCCCACCTCTATAGAATGAAGGAGTAGTGCCTCCAAGTGTGAATCAATCATCCTCCTTTGTTGAACTAGTGGCCCCCTAGGTGAAATGCCTCCATGTGGTGAGGCATCTCCATCAAGAGAAGATTGAACATATGGATGAACACTTATGTCCATGCCCTTAATGTGTAATCCAGCCTCCCTCCTTGGTACAATAACCTCCAAAAATGGATATGGGTGAGTACTCCTCAACTCATGCTGCTGGTTCTTCTCCCCATCTCCTCCTTGTGACTCCATGGTTTCACACCTCTCCAATAATGGCACATGAATTGTGCCTTGATCTCCACACATGAGATCTTGGAGATCTTCCTGCAAAATTTCTCCATACAATGAGAAATAATTATCAAGAGACGACTGAATAGATGAATGGAGATAACCCTCCATGCTTCCACTACACAATCCAATCACCTCCTCAGGTACATCAACCTCCATAGATGAATAGGGATGTGTACTCCTCATCTTAGGATGCTGGGCCTTCTCCCTACTTCCTCCTTGTGTCTCCAAGGTTCCACACCACCTCAACAATGGCACAGGTAAAACATGAGATGTGCCTTGACCTCCATACATGAGATCCTGGGGACTTCCTTGCAAAGATGCAAGCATCCCTCTATGTGGAGAAAAAGCTCCTCTTCACTCTCCATGAGGTTCTAGATCAACTCCAGATCTAACAGCACTATTGCCCTCAATATCTGCAACATGAGTCGAAAAAATCTCAATGATTGAATCCTCATTTGGGAAAGAGATCCCCATGCTCCCTTGCTTCAATATGTGAGATGAAATTTCTTTCTCCAGCAAGTTTTGGTTCAGATTTTTGGCCTCCTCCATTATTTTTTGAAGAGGCATTGCATTTTCATGCAAGGGTTTTGTTTGGTCTTCTTTGTGCAAACCCATCATGTGTGTCTCAAGAATCCTCCCATCAAATCTCTTCACTAATGCCTTAGTGAAATTTGCATAAGTTGCAATGTCATTGTTCTTCAAAGAAAAGGATTCAAATATCCACCAAGAATAGGCCTTACCTCTCATATGTAGTGTTGCAACTCTAGTAGCTTGATTTTCTGGAATTTTGTGCTGCTGCAAAAAGGTGTCTAATTACTCCACCTAAGCTTTGGATGAACCGGAAAGTGAACCATCAAAATGTGATAAATAGGATCTACCATGCTGGTTTTTCTCCTTGGTCACTCCTTCTCCTTCTTCTACCCCATTTATGGGACTGCTAGGATTATGACTGCATTTTCCCTCATAATGTGTGGCTAAATGCTCACACCCACTATGTACAAATCTAGAGTCTACTTCAGGATCATATCCTCTTGGGGACTCTTCATTTGTTTACCTCCTAATCTCCTAGAGATATTCATGAATGCTCTGTGCAAATTTATGAAGAGGCATTGTAAGCTTATCCCATTTTCGTCCACCATAAAATGGAGTCTTCTTCCTGCTCAAAAATTTGTATCCTTCTTGATGAGAATAGGAAGTGCAGGGTCCTTCCTCCTCTCTTTCTTCTTTCTCCTCAACCCCCTTCGAGAGCTTCTTTCCAGATCTAAAAATTGATGAGAACAAGCTCATCCTCTTCATCATCTCAATTCCTTCTTTCTTGGGCTTGAAGGTCATAGGCTGAGCCAAGAAAGATGCTCTAATACCACTGTAATATTCCGAAATGGATATCAACAACTTTTTCACCGCTGAAATGTTCCTTTGTCAAAAATATGAACAAGGCTATGTCAAATATGGACTAAGAGGGCTTTTAACAATTATTTCACCTCTAAAGAGAGGATGAGAACTGGAGGCTATCTGGCCATTCCTTAGACTCTTCATATAGCTATGCAAATATTTTTTCCTCGAGAAGATCTTGTTCAAGGGAATGAGCTACAGCAATATGCAAAAAACAAGCATGAAGAGTAACTTTATCAAACTTTAGAAAATTCCAGAGAACTCATAGCCATCTTATTATAATAATAGCAGCTGAAAATTTATACAAAATTTTGAGGGAAATGATGCTCAAGATGAACAATATCAATCCTCAAGGCAGAAGTACAATAATCATGAGATAAACACTACTACACATGTTAACCATAGCTATGACTGCACAGTAACATGGAGACACTACAACATGTAAAATGGTAATAGAATGATATTACAATAATATCTCAAGAAACGAGGGGGAGAAAGCTCTCAACCCCTGAAAACAACGCTACAACAATCCTCTAAACGATTGGCTATAATAGATGTACAAAATATTAAAAATACAATAATTATAGAGTTGCTGGGTAGCAGCAGCAACTCAAATATACAATAGAAGTAGGAGAATGAATATGGCCCACAAACTGAAGCAACCTCCTCCAATGGATCCCTTAAGTGCGAGGCTGATCCCGACACAAGAAATCTCTTCCTACAAAATGGTGGAGCAAAACCCCACTACAGAAAAACTATGATATAATGGAGTCTATGGAAGGGAATACGCTGATGAAGGTGGGAGAAGCTTGGGGTTCTTCCAGAATATGAAAATCAGCTCTAGAAAACCTCCTTGCTGATCCTCCCAAAGAAGAGGAACTCCTTCCTATGAGAAATGATACAAGGAATGGTGTTGTGGAATCTCCTCCACAACAAAACCTACAACACAACCCAATGACTATGATGTAGATGAATAAGTGGCTATGGAAAAATTCCTGGATATGGAGAAATGAAGAGCAATCCTCCTTGAGTTACTCAAGGGAGGAGATGAACTCCTAAATAGAAATCCCTCGTGCCAAAGGCACTGCAACTCAGCTGAACAGCTGGAGACTACAAATAGACTCAAAGTCCAAATCCTCAATAATAATCTATATGGCTGCCTCATCCTCATTATATGAAAAATGATGCCTCTATGCCATGTACCCCACCCAATTAGGGTTTCTCCCACAAGGAATCTTCTTCCCTCTCTAACTGCACTGTCTTCCCAAGCAAGCTACACCCTCTTGTGCTGCGTTGTTGACTTGGTCAACATGGCCTCATCCTCATGTGTTTGTCCCCTTTTCACACTAGGAGGTGAAAAAATGGCTACTCCATGGATCTCTTCTCACTGCATGTGGAATTTTATTTATGAAAATGGCTCTCCTTACCCATTTTATTTATCTACTAGATAATATAAGAAAAAATTAATGTTCCAATTTATTTGAAAAAATTTGGAACATTACAATATCCTTGCAACCTTGTTGACAGATAGGCTTTAAGTAGGGCTCATAATAGATCAAATCCAACTTCTTTTGTTTAAAATATATCTCACCAATTTCTGGTATACTTGTTGCTTTAGAAATGGATTTAGATGAGATTTCAAACTCCACTCCTACAAGGTTAACTTTGTAATGTTCCAAAATATTAGCCTCAAGCCAAAAGGAACATTATAGTCAACATTTGATGAATAAAATGGGTAGGGAGGCCCATTAACCTCTTTATAAGGGAAAATAACATTCCTCATGTAAAAAGGGGAAGAATAAGCAGTTGTATTGAGCACCTACAAGTGTGAATAGGATTGGCTTAGTTTGATTCAGTCATATTTGACAAGGTCCACATGCACTGTCTAGATACATTGTATCTGAATGATGGAGTGCGCAGTTTTAATGGAGGAAAACTTGCATGGGCTACGTGGCACATATGGATCGGACCCATTTTGGAGAGGAGCACTTGCTATACATGGAGAGGAGGGCAGCCATTGTGAGGCATGCTTTGATTATTATTTTCTTGGGTCTGTTTAGACTTTTCTTCCTCTTGTTGTTTAGTAGGGTTGCAGTGCTGTTTAGCACAAGCGTGTTCCCGGTTGGGAATCCCTACCTTATCCTTAGGGGAGGAGAGGTTATTTGGGCTACACTTTCTCATTCCAAATTTTTTTCCAAGCTACCTCCTTTAGCTACAACGCACTTTTTGTTTAGAGTTGGGTTGTGTTGCAGGGTGCAGCAAAGGAGGATCTCTTTGAGTCATGTCCGGGCTTGTTTTTTAGGGGGAGCTTGTATATCCATTTGAAGATCCACAAGAAGGACTCCCGAGCATATTTTTATTTCTTTTGCATTAGGCCAACCATCTACCATCCCTCACAACACAGTTTCAGTCTAGATCTATGTTATTTTCAGAGGCAGTTGCTGGGAGGGTTCATTGAGCTCATCAGGAGGGTCTATTTCTGAGTAGAGGGATAAAGCTTCTAATTAGAAATACCATTGGAGGAGGAAATTAGTATTTTAGATCTATCATAGCCTCATTTTATATCAGATCCATTTTTCAGTGGCACATTAACCCTAGGGTTATTTGTCACATTGTATGTTTTTTGGTATTTCTAGAAATCTTGTATTGGAGCCCATATCTTCATTATTGTGCATATATTTTGTTTCCTTCAGCCATATTTCATATATGTACATATACAACAACAGATACAGTAATATAGACTGTGTAGTCACTGCTCTCCGGCATTCTATATAGTTGCAACATCTCATGTATCTATTGTTTTAATAATTGGAGACTTGTTCTTATGGCTTGAGTGGCATGTCCCTCATGATATTTTGTAATTTGTTGGTGATACATTAATAAGATCATGGCTGACTATTATTCTCTCTCATGACATGATCATAATTTCTTTGTTTACAATATTGTGTTCATGTATTGTTGTAGCTCCAACTTTGGAATATCATAAGATATTCTTATTGTTGTAGAAATTACATATTTTGGGATATTATAGTGGTATCAGAGCATAATATTGGCTCAGCCTATGCATCCAAGACATTATTCCAATAGGAGGAGAAGCTTCTCACAGAGAAGAGAATTTGTGTAGAAGAAATGAAAGCATGACTCCATTATTTGGAGGAATGAAGGAAGAGAGGATCTCCCTGCTTCTTTTCCAAGCCATGAAGAACATCAAAGAAGGTCTCAAGGAGGTGAAAGGGGAGGAGTGTAGGAGATTTATGAGAGGGTTCGAAGCAAGACCTATATATTCACAAGATGGGTGTGAGAATTTAGCCCCACATGAAGATCCACAGCGCAGTCTATTTCCCACAATTACTGCAAGAAGGATGGAGGAAGAAGATATACCAAGGGACGAGACCTTGAGTGACTATCTTCACGAGTATGAATCTCAGTCATGGAGATTCAAGGAGCACTTGGAATTCTAATGGTTTTGAAAAATCAAGGAGGAAAGATCCAGAATCCACAAGAGAAGTAAGAGAGGTATAATTTTCCTACCTCACTTTGATGGATCAGCAGAGTACACAACCAAAGCTTGGGTAGAAGAGCTCGATTCCTATTTTCGGCTACACCAAGTTTCAGAAAAGGAGGCCATTAGAGTAGCGGTGTTACACCTCAAATGTATGGCCCATGATTGGTGGTTTAATGATTCTACTTCATTTTTTCATGCAAATGTAAAAAATTATGTTGGGTTCACTAAAGAGTTGGTGAGAAGATTTGATAGAAAACATTGTGAACCATCATTTTTTAAAAACAAAAACTCAAACACTTTTCATGAGTTGGAGGGACCTATTGAACCAAATCCACTCCATATATCTAAAGGGGATAAAAACATGCATGATAGTTTTCCAAGGGAAAGATCCCCACTTCTTGAAGAGCCCTCTTCTATTTGTGAAGACATGGAGTTTCCTCCTTCAAGAGATGACCAAGATCAAGGGTATCTCATTGAGGATGAGGCATTCTCATATATGGAAGAAGAGGAGGAGGATCAAGATCAAGGGATGATGAGCATTCACCCTTATGTTTTTTGGATGGTTTCTGAACATAAGGAGGGGACTTCACTATGCAGTGAAGACATGTAAAACTTATTCCACTCATATATACATTCCATTTCATATTTTGATGTCTCACTACATGGAGGCAATCCACCTGGGAGGCCACCAGATCTAGAGATGATGAGAGACATCTTGTCTATAGGTTCACCACTCTTGGATTTTGGAGAGGTGAAGAGTTTGAAGGAAGAATTTGGCATGGGGGATGTCAAAGTAGCAGACAGCAGCATGAGGAGAGCTTTACATGCTAGATCACCAGCGCTATCCCTTGGGAGGATTGATCCATATTGGAGATCTCAACTCTTGGTAGAGTACTCTAAGGATCTTGGTGCATGTATGATTCTTGATGACCTAGATAGATATTATGAGTATATGGTGGATGATGTGGTCATATATTCTTATGGCAGAGTCTTATTCACTAGAAATTCTAAGCTAAAGGAGAAGTTTCTTCATGCAACACAGGAGGACTTCCTTTCTGTGCGCTATGATGCATATCATTCTTTGGCAGAGGATTTCACTTGGGAGGTAATCCAGCATGACATATTTCATCATATGGAGAGATTCATAGCCTAGATGGTGATAGAGAGGAGGTCACAACCACTTCCCTAATCATTGGAGGTGAGGGAAAAATTCCAGCTGAACCATTTGAGCTGAAGATCTCAAGTACATGATGGAGGAGGTATAATTTCACATTTTGTATTGTACTTCTTTTCCTTGTTTGAGCAGCATGATGTATCAGGAATAATTATCCCTTCTTGCATATTGTATGATGATGTACTTGTAGCTACTTGTAGCATTGATTTTTGCTATCTTATTGGTGGTTTTTGGTGGAAGCCACATTATTCTTGGTGTGCACTATTGACAACTCATTGTATCTTCATGTTTCCATCTTATGAGATGACTGTGGCAGCAAACAAGTGGCTGGTGAAGCACTTGTTATTTTTTGTTTTGAGGCAGGCATGGAATGCATTGTGATGGTTCTTTGTGTGGAACTATGATTCACTCTCCGGTTGTCATTTGGCATCTTGTTTTCATAGTATTTTTCTTCCATATATTACTGATAGGTTTATACTCATGGGAAGACTTGTTTGGAGAGTGGAATTTGAGATGGAGATGCCCATTGGGAGTATGATTCTCCCTATTTTTCACATTGTATGTTTCAGGAGAAATAATGGGCACACCATGATTGCCACAACACACCTCTTTCCTTCATGTAGGAGGGGCCATTGGGAGGACTCGCGTTCTTGGAGGAGGCACTTCATGGTTAAATTATCTTGTGGGGTAACTTGGGCCATTTCTGAGGGCCATGAAATTTCAGCCCAATATCAGTAACACCCTCGTACTTACCATAAATGGAGAGAGAAACTACTTGGATGGGAAAATATAAACTCTCCATTTAGCCCCAACACATTTCATAAACCCGGGGTTGCAGATTTCTTTGATGAGCTACCAAGAATGGCTCATTTCATTTGGATGATAGCCGGGGTGAGTGGGTCACTCATTGTGAATGATATTTCCCATGTGTATCATCACTCCTACCTTGATGAGGCCATGAGACAGCAAGAAGGTTTCCACTTATACCTTCCACCTTTTCATGATGTGAGCCATTTGGTCATGCATCTTTGGGAGGAGACATTGGAGGGAAGATTTGTTGTAGATTATCTTGAGCAATGGTGGGGACTATTGATGAGGAGGCGACAAGAGTAGAAGGGGAGGAATTTTTCTCTCTACATGTAGTTGCTTGAGGAAAAGCAACATTTTGAGAGGGGAGGACTGTAATGTTCCCAAATTTTAGCCTCAAGCTAAAAGGAACATTATAGTTAGCATTTGATGAATAATATGGGTAGGGAGGCCCATTAACCTCTTTAGAAGGGAAAATAAAATTCCTCATGTAAAAAGGGGAAGAATAAGCAGTTGGATTGAGCACCTACAGGTGTGAACAGGATTCGATCAATTTGATTTAGTCATATTTGACCAAGTCCACATGCACTGTCTAGATACATTGTATCTCCATGATGGACTATGCAATTTTAATGGAGGAAAACTTGCATGGGATAGATGGCACATATGGATGGGACCCATTGTGGAGAGGATGACTTGCTATATATGGAGAGGAGGGCAGCCATTGTGAGGCATGCTTTGATTATTATTTTCTTGGGTCTGTTTAGACTTTTCTTCCTCTTGCTGTTTAGTAGGGTTGCAGTGCTGTTTAGCACAAGGGTGTTCCTAGTCGGGAATCCATACCTCATCCTCACAGAAGGAGAGGTTCTTTGGGCTACACTTACTCATTCCAGAATTTTGGCCAAGCCACCTCCTTTAGCTACAACGTAGTTTCTATTACAGGGTGCAACAAAGGAGGATCCTTTCGAGTCATTTCCGGGCTTGTTTTTTAGTGGGGAGCTTGTCTATCCATTGGAAGATCAACAAGAAGGAATCCTGGGCATATTTTCATATATTTGGCATCAAGCCAACAATCTACCATCCCTCATAGCGCAGTTTTAGTCCAGATCTGCGTTATTTTCATAGGCAGTTGCTGGGAGGGTTCATTGAGCTCATCGGGAGGGTCTATTTCTGAGTAGAGGGATCAAAATTATAATTAGAAATACCATTAGAGGAGGACATCCGTATTTCATATCTGTCATAGCCTCATTTTATATCAGATCTAGTTTGCAGTGGCACATTAACCCCAGGGTTATTTGTCATATTGTATGTTTTATGGTATTTCTAGCAATCCTTTCCGAGTTGGCTAGAAATCTTATATTGGAGCCCGTATCTTCATTATTGGGCATTTATTTTGTTTCCTTTAGCCATATTTCATACAGCCGCAGCTACAGTAATATAGACTACGTAGTCACTGCTCTCCGGCATTCTATATAATTGCAGCATCTCATGTATCTATTGTTTTGATCATTGGAGACTTGTTCTTATGGCTTGAGTGGCATGTCCCTCATGATATTTTGTACTTTTTTTCTGATCCATTAATAAGATGATGGATGAATATTTTTCTCTCTCATGACATGATCACAATTTTTGTGTTTACAATATTGTGTTCATGTATTGTTGTAGCTCCAACTTTGGAATATCTTAAGATATTATTATTGTTGTATAAATTCCCTATCTTGGGATATTACACACTTGGTGATTTTGTAAGCCAAGGATGAACAATCTAGTCAAATATGAGTGGCTTTTTACTTTCTTCAACTTTTCACAAAACTGATAACACCCAACATCCTGGAAGCATGAAAGGATCATGGGAGAGGAAGTAATTTGAATGGTGTCTAAGGGATCAAACATATTTTCCCTTCCTCCCTTGTGTTTAGGCTTGGGAGATATTTGGCTTTCATCATTGCTAGTATGAACTTCTCCTTCATACATGGTGGCTAGTTCTAGCACAACAAGATTTTTAGATTTTGTTTGAGAGATTTTAGGTAAAAAGGATGCAATGGGTGAGGTGATGGGTGAATTTTGCAAATGGAGGCCAAGATGAAACTTTCCAGGAGTGCACTCAGTGTTTGAGAGGTTTGTTTGATGTCACTCAGTCTCCTTTGGCATATATAACAATTTTCTCCTTTGGAAACCTTAACCAAATATATTTAAAACTCATTTCTAATGCAGCCTAGGGTTTGGATAATTAGGCCTCTTAAATATCTCTTTGCTTAGGAAAATGAAAGCTTGGAGGCAAGAGAATAAACCACCAACTTGGTGTCTTTGACTGCAAGAATTTTGGAGGCGAAAATAATTTTTTTGACTCTTTTCAGTAAATTTAGACACACTTCATCTGTGCATAGCGCCGGTACGTAGCGCTGGGTTAGCTCGGGCTTGAGATGGGCTAGTCGAGCCCATCAGAGCATAGCGTCGGGTGGCCAATAGGCATTTTTGGGCAACTCAGGCCCTTTGTAGTATCTGTGCATAACACTTGGGTAGACTTGGGCCGGGGATGGGCCAGTCGAGCCCGTCGGAGCATAGCACCCGGTGGCTGATAGGTAGTTGGGGCAGCTTCAGCGTTTTCCTGTGCCTGTGCATAGTGCCTGCCTAGGTGCACAGTGTCGGGCACTGGGTGTGTAGCACAATGTTAAATAACACTACGACCACCTCTCCTATGCGTACCGCCGAACTCGGTGCGTAGCGCCTGTGAAAATTTACCAGTTTTGTACAGAAACCCTCAAACTTTCTCCCAACGGCTTTCTCTTGCTTGAAAATGACAAATGATGTGAGGGAATACCAAAAAAGGTCTTTATAACCTTTTTAAAAATGAATTTTAAGCCAAACCCACTTTTATAATGTTTATTTCTTTTCACTTTTTCTCACTATGCCTTTCACTGTTTTTAGTCCTGTAGGTGGGCAATTTGATGAAAGCATTGTTCTTTTTTCACTAGTGGAGGCCTCTTAAGGTTCTTATTAATTTGACAACCTTCCTGAAGACACCAAGCCTCTACCTCTCAGCCTATATTTTGGAAAAAGAATTTTTTTTGACTTTATCCCCTATACACAACAAACTCATTATTTTTGCCATTTCTCCCTTTGACTGATATTCTTCCATCTTTTAATCTTTAAGAAATGAGGAAAAGACCTGTTGGTGTAATAAATACCCTAGTAGTAAGTATAAAAAACAGCTTGGTTTTTTGAGATGTGCCACCTTTATGGGAAAGTAAACCAGGGGTATATCTGTCTCTTTGCCCATTTAGACAATGATATATGTCTAGTGAGGGAGGTGAGATCTTGAAAAAATTTTGTGTTTTTCTGGCCACTTCTGATCTTGTAGTTGCCTACCCTGTCTTTGTCTTTTGATCACTGTTCTTTTTGAAGTTTGGACAGCTCCCGTTATCAATAATGACCCATGTTCGTCCCTTTTGGGCACTGGAATATGTCTCTAGCTGTTATTTAGAGAAAAGAGGCCTTTGAACTGACATTTATTGCCTCTTCCTGTTGATACTCTTCATAATATTTATGCCTTTGGTGTAGTGGAGTATTTATATTCATGTCTGCCCTCTTTTTTGTTCTTTAAAAACTTTTATTTTACCCTTTCCTGAGGTGGAGTTAGTGCTTGTCTACCAAACCCTATAAGGTAGCTTGAAACCCCTTGAAACCATCTGTTGTGATGAAGGAGGTTTCTTTGCCACTTTTTTAACCATAATTTTCTATCTTCCCAAGCTTCTGCATTTTTAGGGATACTTTAGAAAAAAAATAGTGTTATCTTCTAAGTTCTCGAAGAGACACTTATCAAACTCACTATTTATGTCTAAAAGCCTTCAATGATCATTTGAAAGGGTTTTAGGGGTTCTTTGCCTTTGTAACCTTAGCATTGCTCTATTGCTTGGTCAAAACAGTCATGAATCTTGATTCCCATCAAACACATACCTTGCTTCTTTCTTCTTGGTATGAATGGTACTCTTATGATGATCCTCCTCTTTTACCTTACCTCACGGCTAATCTACTGTATTTTGTGTCTTCTTTGAAATAATGTAAGAAAGGGACAGTCATCCCTCTACAAAGTTCATGCTTGAGGCCAAAGAAATTTTTAATGATATTTTCGATTGATGTACGATGTTGCTTATGTTGCTTCGGTAGGGCACATCGTGTCGCGCCGGAGAGGGCGCCCGACCGGGTGTGTTCGGGTCAGGCTGATTCGTACGAGGGCGCCCGTATCAGTTCTGCTAAATTGTGACCGCTCGGGTGCCTTGTGCATGTTCGGGCAGCCCATTTTCCATTTTCTCCCTTGTGGCATCGTTCAGTTGGGTGCACCGTGTTGTGCTGTGTGAGGTCGCCTGACTAGGCACCTTGGAGTCAAGTCGGGCCGTTTCGTTCGAGGGTGCCCATATAAGTTTTTCTAAGTTGTGACCACCCGGGTGCCTTGTGCACATTCGGGCGCCCCGTTTGTCATTTTCTCCCTTGTGGCATCAATCAGTTGGGCACATCGTGTCACGCCATGTGAAGGTCTCTGACCAAGCACGTTCGGGTTGGGCCATTTCGTTCAAGGGTGCCTGTATCAGTTTTGCTAAGTTGTGACTGCTCGGGTGCCTTGTGCACGTTTGGGTGGCCCATTTTCCATTTTCTCCCTTGTGGCATCATTCGGTCAGGCACGTCATGTGAGGGCACCCGACCGGGTGCATTTGGGTCGGGACAATTCATTCGAGGGCGCCAGTATCAGTTTTTCTAAGTTGTGACCGCCCGAGTGCCTTGTGCACATTCAGGTGGCCCGTTTGTCATTTACTTCCTTCTAGCATCATTCGGTCGGGCGCGCCATGTCACATCATGTGAGGTCACCTGACTGGGCACATTGCGGTCCGGTCAGGCCATTTCGTTCAAGGGTGCCCGTATAAGTTTTGCTAAGTTTTGACTACCCAGGCGCCTTGTGCACGTTCGGGTGACCCATTTTCTATTTTATCCCTTATGGCATTGTTCAGACGGGTGTGTCGTGTCGTGCCTTGTGAGGGCGCCCGACTAAGCGTGTTCGGGTTGGGCCATTTCGTTCGAGTGCTCCCGTATCAGTTTTGTTAAGTTTTGACCACCTGGGTGCCTTGTGCACGTTCGAGTGGCCCATTTTCTATTTTCTCCCTTGTGGCATTGTTCGGTCGGGCGCGCCGTGTCAGGGTGCCTGACTGGGCACATTTGGGTATGGCCGATTCATTCAAGGGTGCCTATATGAGTTTTTATATGTTGTGACTGCCCGGGTGCCTTGTGCACGTTTGGGTGGCCTGTTTGCCATTTTCTCCCTTGCAGCATCGTTCGGTTGGGTGCGTTGTGTCGTGCCGTGTGAGGTTTCTTGACCGGGGGCGTTTGGGTCTTGTCGGGTCATTTCACTCGAGGGCGTACATATCAATTTTGCTAAGTTGTGACCACCTGGTTGCTTTGTGCACGTTTGGGTGGCCCATTTTCCGTTTGCTCCCTTATGGCATCATTTGGTTGGGTGCGCCGTGTCGCGTCGTGTGAGGGCGCCCGACCGGGCGTTTTTGGGTCTGGCCGATTCATTCGAGGGCACCCCAATCATTTTTAATAAGTTGAGACTGCTTGGGTTCCTTGCGCATGTTCAGGCAGCCCATTTTCCATTTTCTCCCTTGTGGCATTGTTCGGTCGGGCGCATCATGTTGCACCGTATGAGGTCGCCCGACCGGGCGCGTTCTGGTCGGGTCGAGCCATTTATTTCAAGGGCACCTGTATTAGTTTTGCTAAGTTGTGACTATCGGAGTTCCTTGTGCATGTTCAGGAAGCTCGTTTGACATTTTCCCCATTGTGGCATCGTTCGGTCAGGTACGTCATGTCGCACCATGTGAGGTCGCCCGACCGGGTGCGTTCAGGTCGAGTCGGGCCGTTTCGTTCGAGGGCGCTCGTATGATTTTTGCTAAGTTGTGACCGCTCGGGTGCCTTGTGCACGTTCAGGTAGCCCGTTTTCCTTTTAATCCCTTATGGCGTCGTTCGGTAGGGCGCGTCGTGTCGCGCCGTGTGAGGTCCCCCAACCGGGAATGTTCGAGTCGGGTCGGGTTGTTTCGTTCCAGGGCACCCGTATCAGTTTTGCTAAGTTGTGACCGCTCAGGTGCCTTGTGCATGTTTGGGTGGCCTATTTTCCATTTTCTCCCTTATGTCATCGTTAAGTCAGGTGTGTCATGCTGCGATGTGTGAGGGCAATCGACCAAGCGCGTTCGGGTCAGGTCGTTTCGTTCGAGGGTGCCCGTATCAGTTTTGCTAAGTTGTGACTTCCTGGGTGCCTTGTGCACGTTTGGGTGGCCCATTTGTTGTTTTCTCCCTTGTGGCATCGTTCAGTAGGGTGTGTCGTGTGAGGGCGCCCGACCGAGCGCGTTTGGGCTGGGCTGATTCGTTTCAGGGCTGTCGTATCAGTTTTTCTAAGTTGTGATCACCCGGGTGCCTTGTGCACATTCAGGCAGCCCGTTTTCCATTTTCTCCCTTGTGACATCATTCGATCGGGCGTGCTGTGTCGTGCCATGTGAGGTTGGCCGATGGAGCACGTTCAGGTTGGGTCGGGCTGTTTCATTCAAGGGCGCCCGTATCAATTTTGCTAAGTTGTGACCACCTGGGTTCCTTCTGCACATTCGGGTGGCCCGTTTGCCATTTTCTCCCTTGTGGCATCATGGTGTGTTGCGCTGTCTAAGGGCACCTGACCGGGCGTGTTCAGTTCGGGCCGATTCATTTGAGGGCGCCCGTATCGGTTTTGCTAAGTTGTGACCGCCCGAGTGCCCTATGCACGTTTGGGCGGCCCGTTTGCCATTTTCTCCCTTGTGGCATCATTTGGTCGGGTGCATCGTGTCGCGCCATGTGAGGATGCCTAACCAAGTGCGTTCGGGTCTGGCTGATTCGTTCGAGGGCACCCATATTAATTTTGTGCCATCAATACACAAGTATGGTTTCTGGACTAGTCATGAGGTGTAGTCTGGTTATTAAGACTTCATTAGATGGCCATTCTTCGGACTTAAATTTTTTGACAACACTGTGGCTGAGTTTGAAACTGGAGATTGAACATACATTTTGTTTTATTGCAATAGACATTTTCATCAATAAATGTAAAGAAATGGCTAACAAATACTATAAATTAATAAATAAATAAGACATGGCAACAAGCTGCAACAATGCTTACAAAATTGTTACATTGAGACGCAAAGAATAAGAAAATAATTTAACCCCTAACCCATTTAACACCTAAACCATAAACCTCTAAACCCTTAAACCCTAACTCCTTACCTCTTAACCCCTAACCTCTTTAACCCCCTAAACCCCTTGTAAACCCCTAAGCCATTTAACCCCCTAAACCCTAAACATATAAACCCTTAACCCATAACCCCTTAAACCCTAAACCATTAAACCCTTAACCCTAACCCCTTAAACCCTAATTCCCGACCCCTAACCCATATAACCCCCTAAAACCTAACCCCATTAACCCCTAACTTCTAACCCCTAAAATCCTTAACTGCTAAATCCATTAACCCCCTAAACCCCTAACCCATTTAACCCCTTAAACCCTAAACCTATAACCCCTTAACCCCTATTAACCCATTAAACCCTAATTCCCAACCCCTAACCCATTTAACCCCCTAAACCATAAACCTCTAAACCCCTAACCCATTTAACCCTTAAACCCTAAACCTCTAAACCGTTAACCACTAACCCTTAAACCCTTAACCCCTAACCCATTTAACCTCCTAAACCCCTAACCCATTTAACACCCTAAAACCTAAACCATTAAACCCTTAACCCTAACCCCTTAAACCCTAATTACCGACCCCTAACCCATCTAACCCGCTAAAACCTAAACCCATTATCCCCTAACTTCTAATCCCTAAAATCCTTAACTGCTAAATCCCCTAACCCGCTAAACCCTTAACCCATTTAACCCCCTAAACCCTAAACCTATAACCCCTTAACCCTTATTAACCCATTAAACCCTAATTCCCAACCCCTAACCCATTTAATCCCCTAAACCATAAACCTCGAAACCCCTAACCCATTTAAACTCTAAACCCTTAACCACTAACCCTTAAACCCTTAACCCCTAACCTATTTAACCTCCTAAACCCCTTAACCCCTAACCCCTTAAACCTTATTTCCCAACCGTCCTAACCCATTTAACCTGCTAAAACCCTAACCCATTTAACCCCCTACCCTAACCCTTAACCCAAAAAATCCTTAACTACTAAATCCCCTAAGCCAAATTCTTTGGAAAGCCTTCCTAGCAAACAATAATTGTGACCTGGCTGAAGCCTCAACACTTTTAGAGCATCTGGAATGACCTCTCTCTTCCCCAATCTCCCTCTCTCTCTCTCTCTCTCTCTCTCTCTCTCTCTCTACCCACCAATCCTCTCATAGCTATATCCCTCCCTATATCCTTCTTTCTTCCCCCCTTCCATCTTTGTGTCACTATCTCCCTCTCTTACCCTTCTCTACCTCTCTCACTCCTCTCCCTCTCTCTCTCTCAGCTGATCCATTCCTTCTCTCCTCTCTCCTTCAATTTATCTCCATCTCTCCCTTGTGACTCCCCTTGTCTCGCCACCTCTATAAATCTATGTCTTTATAATTATTCCTTCTCCTATATATAGATATTTAATATATATCATGACATATTGGGACCTACAATTGGGTTAATTCCACCTTGTTGGCAAGGTTAAAATGTTTAATATTTGATAGAAAAAATGTAGATCAAATATTTCATCAAAAAGAGGGAACCATACCCTATATTCTTCCAAGCTATGACTATCAGTCGCTTGGCCTCTTCTTGCTCTCACATGAATGTAGTATTGCTTGACTGGTACAGAAGAAGGTTTCGCATTATCAACTATTTTTTTATGACAACTTTTAGTTGTTTCAACACTGCTACATTCTAATTCAAGCTTATCCTTTAAACCATCTTAGTCCTTTGTACTCTCTTCAACTTTTTATTTCTTTCCATTCCTCTCAGTCACATATGTTTCCTTGGTCTGTTAAGTGACAAGGTTGACAACATTAGGATGTTTTTGCAATAAAAAAGGGTATTTCCAGGACACAGTTAGGTGGAGCAAGAGTATAAGAGCAAAATTTCTCATGATTGTGGGACACTCGAACATAAGATTTTCTGGAGTAGTCATGAGGTGCAGTCTGGTTATTAAGACTTCATCAGATGGCCATTCTACGGACTTAAATTGTGTGACAACACTATGGTTGAGTTTGAAAGTAGAGGTTGAACATACATTTGGTGTTTAATTCATTTATATATTCAAAAATTGATTATAAACAATAAGAATTCACAATCTTGATATTCTTAGGTTTCAATCAAAAAAACCATTTCATCTATTAATTAGACTACACTATTATTTATTATAAAAAATGTATCTAATTTGAATGAATGAATACATAGATTACTATCATTAAAGAAAAAAATGTAAATTTCACTTTTAAAGTAATACTTAAAAATAAGGAAAAAATAATACATAAATTATAAAGAAAAAATATATATAAAAAAAAGAGATTAAAACTCCAAATATTTAAAATACAACATAATTTAATAGTGTAAAGTTTAAAACTCCTTTTAATAAAGCATGAGGATTTAGTAGGGTAGAAGGATTACTATATGCTTAGCCTATTTTAAAATACAGATCAGTCATTAGCTTAGCCTATTTTTTTAAATTCCAAAAAATTAGCCTAATAACCATACACACGTGCCCTTTTTCCAAAAATTCTTACCAATTGATTTCATTACCCACGCGCCCTTTTTCCAAAAATTCTTACCGAATCGATTTCATTATCTTTGCAACGGTGCTGAGAGTTTGATTCTCACCTAATTGATTTCATTATCTCTACAATGGTGCTGAGATTTCAATTTTTCGTTCAACCGGTCAGTTGTTTGTTGGTTCGAGGGTTTAGCAGGTTCGGGGGTTTAGCAGGGGACCTGTTGGTTCGACCACCAAAATGATAAGCATACACCAATGTTACTTGTGCATTCTCCTTTAGCTGTAATGTCCCCAATATTTTCTCTGATTTCAATTTCTTTGTAGATAGGTGCATTTTATTCTATTTTTAAATTACAACCATCCTCAAAATTCATGTCAGACAACAGTAAAGACAGGTTTGGACAAGAATCCCATATGTCATATACTCCTTGTATGAGAAACGGTGCAATACAACACAGAACCATCATGTGGTCCTGTGTCTTTATCAAAACATTCATTTCTCGCTCACTCTGAGCTTACATCACCTTTGGACAAAAGAATGGGAATCAAATGTTTCTTTTGGCAAGGGTAAACCTTTTTGTTTGATCTGTCAGGACCACAAACCCCAACTTTCCATTATGGTGGCAAATCCCCGTTTAACTTAGGATATTAATTCACAGACATGATTAGGGATCTATTCTGACTACGGTTTGAACTTGGGTCATTATCATGGTGTTGCACTGTCTGAACTACTAGACCAGACCACATCCCAAAGGACATAATGAGCAGTGCATGTTATAACCTCAAATTCATAATTTCCCCCATCAAAGTGAAAAGGGTGAGCATATCTGGTAGGAAAGTCTCGTGCCTCTTTGGTTAGGGAAAAGGAATCCATTCTGTTTAGATGTTAGTCCTGAGAGCTGGCCGAAAAAGAATTTTTAGATCAATCAGAAGCTGGATAGGTGGAATCTGACTGTCCAACTGTTGAAATTGTAGAACAAAGGCACACAAGTTCTGTTCTCAATTTCTAGCAAGGTCAGCCTTGAAATGAGAAATATTGGGATCACCTGGCCATAAATCCATAATTCCTAAATGTATAATCCCCTAGAAATGAAATATTAGTTGTCAATATGAGCTTTGATATGTTCCCTTTATGGCCTAGTTGTGAAGAAACCAACTCTGAATATAATATTAAAGTGTAGAGATGTCCCTGCTAGTGAAAAATTAGGTCCAAAAGTGTTCTCTAGCTGCCACAGCAGTGACAAGATGAAACTTCCTACTTTGAAAATCATATCATAAATTTATGCCTTAATAACTAGCTAGTGAAAATCAAGCCGAGAAGTGAAAATTTGTGTGCTAGCTCCTCAAATTAGTTTAGCAAATAATCAAAAAAATTTCCCTAGATGATATTTATGTTGTTGTTGAAAATTATTTACCCTAAAAATAGCAGAGATATATTGTAGTTGTGCCCTAGCTTCTTGTTGGAGTTGGTCTCCCCTTGCAAAATTTTGTCCACAAAAACAGGAAAAAAGAGTTGAAATGGAAAACTTTGGCATTCTAGTGGAGAGCGTCTACTTGACATTAGTCTGCAGGTCAGACCAAATATGTCTTAACTTGACCCGATCACCCTTGAGCTGCGGCTGGATCACTGGACCATAAAGTATACGAATCTCGATCATGCTGAAAGGAGCTGGAGAAACAATCAAGTCAAAGGGAAATGAGAGATCCCTTGGCCTGATCCGAGGCACCGAACAAGAGTGGAAGATGGAACCAAGGTACACCGCCCTCTAGACCTGGCTTCTGGAATGAATGTGCCGATGTCGATAGAAGGAGGTCCGCCATAGGTGAGGCAATGAGAGATCCTCAACTAAGGCACGAGAGGAGATAGTAGAGCGATGGACAGGCTGACACTAATGACGATAGTGAAAATGGGAAGGACTAAGTAGCGAATGGACGACTTCCCTTGTTAGAGCATAAAGGGCATGAATGACATGGCAGCAACTGACACGATATCATAAGGGATAGGGGATAGTGGAACTGAAGGTCATAATGTGTGACACAAGAGAGAGACCAAGCAATGAAGGATGGAGGGCTATAGTGGGGTGCAAAGGGACTCGGTATAGACTCCATGGAGGGAATGATGACTCAACTTGGATGCTCTAAACAAGGTCGACTCGATGGTGTTGACACACACTAAAGGCCCCAATGGGGGACCGTGGAAACATGAGTACAAGATGGGAAATCATGACGAAAATCGACACGAACAAAGACAGGTAAGGAGGCAAGATGGTGCCCCAAGTACAGGTGTCGTAAGTGAGGAAATTTGATTTTAAGGAGAGGTGAAGTGACCCTTCTTGGAAAAAATGTGTCCTGGTGAAGTATCAGATCACAAAAAACTAACAGATACCCATTTGAGGGCGCGGTGAGAGCTTTCCAACGGTGCAGACAGTTCGTCAAACAGGGCTACGGTGTGGTCGCAGTAGGCGAAAGAAGAAACAAGGGTTCTCTTTTAATAAGGCAGTTTTCCCTCCAAAATCACTCATTTTCTATTGTTGCTGTGGTGAACGTAGAGAGGAGAGAAGGCCCTAAATCTTGCGGCGAACGTAGCGGACAAACCGACCGTTGGAATCGAGATCCGTCAGTTGTAGGTAAGAGGCCTAACCTTTCTCTTGCATTTTGATGGATTAACCTTTCAGTTTAGGGCCCAGAAATCTAGAAACAACCCCTCCTTCATCTCTACGGCCGGGTCGCACTTTTTGGGCCAAAAAGTACGACCTGGGAAGCAGGTTTCAGGCAAAAAAGTGCGACCTGTCCCAGAAATGGGCAGAAAACTACGACCTGGGAAATGAGGGGGTTTTGGTGCTGTTTTATGGCTGGAAGTTGGGTTTTGGTGTTTGGTTATGGTTTTCCCAATGCGGCAAAACACAGCAAAATGATGTGTTTGTGCGGGTATGACGCGTTCTCGGGTTCGTGGAGAGAGAGAGACCTGGGGACATTACGGGCAGAGATCCAGGCAGATCAGGGTGTCCATCGTGTGTTGGCCAGGTTTGGGGTTCTAAAGTTTTTGGAGAACCCTTTGATGAGAGCGGGAGAGCCTTTGTTGGCCTGGATTATCAGTTACTGGGATCCAGAGCATGAGGTCTTTGTAGTGCAGGGGCACAGGATCAAACTGACAGTCCAGGATGTGTATTTCCTGACGGGTCTCCCGCCACTGGGGATGGTGGGAAGCACACAGCCAGTATTACCGCGGGGGCGGCATATCATGGAGTTTGTGGAGCGACATTGTCGACCGGGTCTCCAAGTCAAGGGGACTCGGATACCGATCGGGGATTCTGAAGAGTCTAGAAAACCCGTGTGGTAGTGCAATTTGTCTTTCGTATCACAGGCAACCGGGCGCTCCATCACATCACTGGGGAGCAGATGATGATAGTGGAGAGTGTGCTGGGTGGGACCTACTATGGGTGGGCCCAAATGATGTTGGTGTCGCTAAAGCGACAGTTGTCGCTATGCAGGCGGCAGGTGAACCATGATTGCTCATATGGGACTTTGTTGTGCGCCTTCTTCTTTGAGAATATCCCGACCTTGAGGCCTTGTGTACAGCTTCCAGATCAGGGCCCGAGAGAGCCCAGGATGCGCCGTTGGGGACGGGTACTGTGCAGAGGAGGAGGAGGGGCGGTCGGGCGAGTGTTTCGACCTGAGTTTTTTTCCCATTGGGATCAGATGCCATTGTACATAGATGACTATCCCTATAGTGGGATGAGCTACTATGGAGATCCGGACCTGCCACTTCCGCCTGGTTGAGTCTGGGGGCCCGATGGTAAGTGACAGATTGCTATTCTTGTGTGGGCATGTTAAATTTTTTTGAATCGTAATTTAGGGTACTGATTCATGTACTTTTGGTATGCAGATATAGCACCGGGAAAACCGGTCGAATATATGGGACGACCAACAGCATCTGGAGCTATAGGTCCGAGTGGGTTGAGAGCGGCGCATAATGAGGATGCAGCCGCCCTGCTAGAGGAAATCCGCCGTAGATGCGAAAGGTTGTTGACCGGAGTATCAGAGCACGGGTGGCAGGACTTAGACGACCAGTTCATAGAGCCATGTGTTGGTCTTCCCTCAGAATGGCGAGGTGTCATGCGGCGCATGGCGATGGCCGGTCAGGCGATGCACGATCTACATGCTGCAGGGGCAGAGCCATTGGCCCGGGATCCTCCAGATAGTGATTAGGGGTGGGGCATGTGGTGCCCCCTATTATGTATGTAGGGGCAGGTGGTGCCCCCAGTTTTGGGTTTTTGTAACATGCTATGGGCATGTCATATGTATCAGAGTAGATGGACTCTAAACACATGTTTTGTGACACATATTATGGATATGCATCGTTTTTTGATGGTTATGAATGTTATTGTCTTGTATGAAATGTGTGTGATAAATGCCAATCTAGAACATGGTTTGCAATACTATCTACATAGTGATTCTGTTCTCGAGGTACATGATTGAAAGTTATGGTTTCAAATGCACGTATCAAGAGTTTCACTCGTAAATAGCGTCTAAACAGCACAGGGTTATGCACACGATAAACACCATTTAGTTGCATTACAAGAAGTAGGGAATCCAAACGAACGTGCAGATGGAGGATGCGATGAAAGAGGGCATTGGATAAGAGACCACGCACTGCATCATATTCGGCCAGATTGTTGGTGGCAGAACCAATGCAGACCCCGTTAGAAAGAACAAGGGCATGCAAGGGGGTGAAGATGGCCCAACCTGCCGAGGCTAGATTCCAGGAGTAATGACTTGCACCATCGGCGTAACCGATAAAGGGTGTGGACGGGGGGTCCTGCGAGATGGTGTTACAAGACAACAAATGAGGGGAGGAGAGGCAATGACGGCAACGTGAGTGCACAGAAGTCATCGGGCGGCAACCACGGGAGGGAGTGCAAGGAGCAGGATGACTATGACTCATATACAAATGAGAGGGTGGTATATGAGGGCTATCAGAAGTATGGTGAGGTCTCGGGCTGCGGAGGTCAACAGAGACACGGGTGGAGTGATCTCGTGTATGGTTAGGAAAGGGGTGGTCAAGGGACACAACAGGGGAGGATGCAGGGGGGCTAGGCTCCAAGTGTCTCGCAGAGGAGGATAGGTAAAGAATGGTTACAGTAGACTCCGTCATCTGAACATCAGGGGGGGGAATGTCGATGGGAGCAGGGGGATCCTCAAGCTGACCTGAAGCATACTGCACGAGGATGGGAGAGGCGGATTGATTTTGTTCAACCTCATACTCTCGGACCACCTCTAAAGAGGCGCGGTAATGCGTCAGGTGAGGAAAATGGTGGGAGTAATGGCCATGAACGCCGCACAAAGCACAGGGTTTGTTGGTGCGGAGAGTCTTGGGGTTCTTGGTTACGGACGAAGAAGGAATGGAGGCTTCAGGGACCGTAGACTCGGGGAACGCGACTTTAACCATGGGCTGAATACGGGGCAACTCGGGACAAGCATGGGTGGCATGACCGGTGACATCACATAAGGCACAAGGCTTTGCGGGCGGAGGAGGGGCTGTGTCAGTCGTGGTGGTCTTGTATTTAGGTGCCCCCTTGTTGGCTTTTTCTTTCTTCCCGGGAGTCGTCACGATAGGAGAAGGGTCTTGTGGAGGTGCTGGGGGCATAGTGGCAACGGAGGAAGCGAGGGGGACCGGTTGAACCGGTGTCAAAGCCATGTAGGGTTTGGGGTGACCAGGAGGGGTGGCAGCTGGGGGATCAAGGTACCAGACCGGTATGCCCAAGGTCAAGTTAAGGAGATAGAGAGTGGCCATGACGGGGATAGAATATACTCCGGGAGGGGGAGCTAGGAAAGGGATCTGCCGAGCAGGTTAATGACCAGGAGGGATGGCTTCGAGATGGTTAAGGCCAGGAGGAACCGATCCAGGAGGATAAAGGGGTTCAGGGATACCAGCTGTAGGGGGAGGGACAGAAGGAGGAGGTCCAGCTGGTTGAGATGAATGGCTAGGAGCGGGTTGTGGAGGGCGAGGGGGAGGTTGCTGACTAGCCGAGGCAGGCCGCTTACGGGCAGCCTGGGACGATTACATCATGCAAACATTTGATAAGCTGGGATCGGTGATAGGAGGAGGGGGAAGGTTAGGGAAAGTTCCAATCAGGGAGGAATCTTTGTAAACACCAGGGGAGACATTGGTCAAGGAATCGACGGTTTGCTTGTTGGCTACAGAAGAGATGGTCGTCTCAGGTGAGGTCTGAGATTTTGGCTCATGATATGTCAACTGGTCAATGGTGACTATCTTTCCATTATGGGGGAAATACATCTTGCGGAAAACCGTGGATGGGACAGCAGACATAGCATAGGTGTAGCTTCGCCCCAATAGAATGTTGTAGTCTAGCGGGGCGTCGATGACTTCAACGTCAACACAAACAGTCTTACTGGCGAGGGAGATAGGACAATTACGAAATAGGCCAATGGGCTAGGAGGCATGACCATCCCATGCTTGAAGGGTGATCGTGGAAGGGGCCAGCTCAGGGGATCCGAGTTGCTTCCAAACCGAAGCGGACATCACGCAGGTGGATGCCCCCTCATCAATGATACACCGGAACACGTTGGCGTTCCAGATTTTGACTGGGATTTGGAAGGCGACGGAAGGAGGAAGAGGAGGATGGTCTGATAGAGTGGCGTCAAAAACAATCATTTGGTCATCAGCAGGATCTACAGTGCCCACGGCAGATAGTAGAGCCTTCTTTTGGGAAAGGCACGACTAGAGGAGTTCCAGTGTGGAAATGGCGGCAGGAGATTGTGCCAAATCATCTACTATGCTATACGAATGAGAAGCTCAACCGGAAGTAGCGTTTTGACGTAATGGTCCCTTAGGAATCTTGGTATGAACCTCAAATTTGGGTTGAGGGATATGTAAGGGGCCATTCGGTGTCGAAAGAGGCTCTGTAGAATCTGAAGAAGGAGGCTGGGGGTACTGGCGAGACCGAGTTTGAAGGTGAAGGTCGACGGTCGGGGAAGGATTGGAGTGCATCATGAGGATCTGGTAATCAGAGGAACCAGAAAGGGAAGGGGGGGTGGCGACCTGGCTGTCAGGCGGTTGGGTAGCCACGAATCCTTGCTGAGGGAAAGGATCAGTAAACATAGCTGGTTGGGTAGTGGCCACATTAGGAGGAGCATGAGGGGAGGCGTGCTGTCCACGCAATGTGGCTTGAGACTCCCACATCTTCCACATCTGGGGTTAGAGGGGACAATCGTGGGTGTAATGACCATAAACACCGCAACACGAACAAGGCTTATTTGTCCGAAGCGGCCTATCCGGCTTGGGCTGAGTGCCCTGTTGCTGGTTGGCAGTGTTAGGGTCCACACCAGGATTGGGTCCATGGGTACTAGGGGCAGATTGGTTTGGGTTGCCTCTCCGCCTTCGTTGAGAAGAAGGGGGGTTAGTCGCGCCCTGCTGTGCAAATACTTGCCCTGGAGGAGGCTGTAAGTGCGGTTGCGGGTTTGGAGGAGGCAAGGGAGATGGAAGTGCATATGCTGGAGGAGCTGGCGCACTAGGCTGTGGATAAAGGTAGTGGTTAGGTTGGGCAACATTGAGGTAAGCAGGAGGTTTGGCAAAAGGAGGAGGCATGCCGTATCCTGGATACATGCTACTGGGAGGGGGAAGAGTGCTAGAGGTGCTGGCCCCTCCCTGAGGGAGACCATAGCCCATAGGAGGTTGAGCGTACGGATGGGAAATGGCTCCAACGATACCTTCAGCTAAATGAGATGCCCCCAGGGCGTTAGCGCCACCTGGCCTGGGGAGGTCAGGGAGAACGGTATAAACATAACCAGATTGAGCGTAGATCAGGTCATATTTCAAAGCTATTTGGAGGGCGGCTTCTTCGGTTTGAGGAAAATGGGAGGCGACATCTTTGTCGATGGGAGCTGGAAGGGTGCAGAGGAACCAGTCCATATAAACCCGATCTTCAAAGGGAGGGGCTCGACATAAGCTCCGTCTTCTTCGCCATTCCTGAACATGGGCGGAAAGGCGGGTTGAAGAGGATTGCTTAAAGGAAGTCAAGAGCTCCGTGCCAGTGTCGTATCGGAGAGGGAGCTGGAAATAAGACAAAAAGGCTTGGGCAAGGGTCGCAAAGGTGGTATGGGAAGAGGTGGCTTGTTCAACATACCATTTAGAAGCTTCGCCGGTAAGCGTGCGTTGGAACAAACGAAGACGGATGGAGTCATTGGTAATGGAATTGGAGGAACACCACATGTGGAAAGATCGGACATGATTGGTTGGATCTTCTCCAGCTTGGCCTTCGAACTTAGGGATGTCGGAAGGGATCTTGGTTGGCATGGCAGGCCAACCAACATCGTGGCGGATAGGGTCATTGATCAACTGATTGAAATCGGGGAGGCTGAGGCCTGCAATGTACGGCAGCAAGGGGGTGGCCGGGGTCGTTCCTGTGGCGGTTCCGCTAATAGTCAGGCCAACATTAGGGCCGGGAGAACCGCTAGCGTTAGGCCCTGGACTAGACATGGTGGTAAGGGGAGAACCAGGAGGAGAAGGGGAAACCGATGAATCAGGAGAGGAGTCGGAGTGCGGACTCGGAGGAGGACTGGCTCGACGACGGCAGGTCAGAGCAGGTCGATCGACCGGAAACTGAGGGTGAAGGCTAAGAAGTCTCCGGGAAAGGCGCCTTGGGGGTGCAATGATGACAAGAAGAAGGAAACTGACAGGGGCAGAAAGGGACATAATCAAGTGAGGTCAAGGGCAGAAAAGGTGCAGTGACAATTGATTTTAGAGTCTTTTCCAGGCGGTGTTAACCAGGCGCTTCTTCACTTAGGGTCAGTGTGTGGCGTGCGTTAATTTTAATTTTTAAACCCTTTCTGTTTTGAGAGCAAGAAAAAAGTGTGATGCATAACTGAAAATAAACCTACAGAGAACAGTATATAATGCTGAAATAACAGAAAAATAACAGCTACTTGTGCATCTATCTAACCCAAGAAGGCGGGTCTCTTAAAACTAATCTGAAAAGAAAGGGAAAAATATAGGCAAAACACATGGAAAAGAGGCCAATAGATCTAAGGTCAAAAGGGACAGGGATCTAAAGGATAAAGCTGCTGAAAAGAGTGGTGCGTACTCTGTACCGAAAGACCAGAGGCAAGGTGGCCGGGAAAAAGGAAGGAAATCAGCAAAATACGGAGGGGGCAAGGTGGAGGCCCTAAAAGTAGATCCAAACAAATCTTTAGGAGGTGATTTGAGAGGTAGAAGAGTTGATTTCAATGGATCTAAAAGGGAGGTAACAGGTCTGGAAAAAGGAGGCTGAAGCTCTGAAAAACAGACGGCTGAAACAGCTAAAACTATTCCACAAAAAGTGGATGGTACTAAAGCCCTAGGGGGCTAGGTTCCCACTTAGATGAGTAAAAATAGATCAAAACTTGGTCAAGGCGGGCTGAGATAGAGACTGGAAGACCCTGACAGAAGCTGCAGCAAAACCCAGAAAAATTGTAGAAAAATCATTGAAAAAATGGCAGGTCGCAGGTAGCAGAAAAGGGGTAGAAAAGTGCGACCTGGAGGTCTAGGTCGCAGGTTATGGGCCAAAAAGTGCGACCCCCCGTTCCGGTTGTCTCGGCGGCAGATTTTCAGAAAAGTTGCCGTCTCGCCGCGCTCGGTGTCGCTACCTCGCACAATATTAGCCGTAAACACACTAAGTTAGAAATTTTAATGTTTTAGGTTTTATGTGAGAAAAACAACATAAAAATTGGAAAAATAAATGCCTAAAAAGAAACCTAGGGTCTCAAGTAGCCGGATATGCAGGAATATGAAAACGACACGGTCGTAATTTAAACCCGTGTGGAGTCGCTTATTTGTTAGTATGAATCCTTTGCCGAAGTGTACTAAAAAGGCTCACTTTAGCTACGCATAACTGATAGCCCTAACAACAAAATTGGCTGCCAATATCTTCAGATCTGTGGCTATTTGAACATAAAAGAGCTGCAAAAACCAGATCTATGCATGGAAAGACATTAAGCAGAAAAAACAAGGGTTTTCTCCATATACCAATAGACAAGACAAGAATAATTTTTGAAAGAATTTTTATATTAATCGGGCACCTGGGAGGAGAACAAGAAGGCGTATCCAATTCTCCTAAGTGGGATGTTCCCTTGAAGCCTTCGCCTTCCCTAATCTAAGATTTCTCTCTTGTTATGTAGAAAACCCACACAAAGAATGGAACTCAAGGGGAGTTCACACACCAAATGGTAGAAAAAGGTGACCAAGTGTAAAGATCCAGAGTGATCTAATAGGCAACAAAAGGTGAATAATGATGGGAAAAACCTTCCTATTTATAACAAAAATATTGGTCATTCTAGATCTTGGTGCATGGTTAACCAAATCTAGATCCACCTTTTATGGAATATTTTATTATATTTGTTGGAGGGAAAAGGCATTTGACTTAGGTCAAATCCCTTTATTTGTAAATAATAAATAAATAAATGATTTATTTATTATTTTAAGGAAGTGGTTGAATGATAATTAAACAAATAATGATTTATTTAATTATTTATAAATGATTTAGTCATATTTAACAAGGAATATTATTTAAATAAGATTTAAATAATTATTCCTAGAAAATAAGAAGATAAATAAGGATTTATCTAATTAATTTCCTTGTTTTGGGTTAAATATGACCAGGAATAATAATTAAATTATTGTTTAATTAACTATTCCATGAGGAAAACCAAACAAATATAGATTTGTTTAATATTTCCCCTTGGGGTTTCCTGTTTTAACATAGTGAAGGCAATTTTACTTAGGGTAAAATTGGTCTTACATGGTGTACTTGGGTCCATCTAATGATAATAGGTTAGATGACCAAAAAATGGTGTAACACCAAACCTGACTTTCCTTTTTTTCTCATTATCCAGCCATATAATGGTGAAAGAAAATGTAGACCATTGATCTTTGCAGATCAACGGCCATCGAGGCCATCCTTCCACCCCATCATCTCCCCTTCCCTTTTCTCCTTTCAAAAACTCTCCACCCCATCTTTCAATCTTCGCCGTCCTATCGGAAGATCTAACGACCAGGACGAAACTCACCGTTCACCCCGTGACAAAGAAGATCATGTCACTACTGGGCCCCATCATTTGTTCTGCCCCGTGCATCTTACCTCCATCACGCTCTCCTCACAACCGTCCGATCTAACACCCGAGATCTGACGGTCGGCGCGTGGTATCACGTAATTTAGTGCCAGGAAGTTAATGTTTTAAAATTACGTGATATGGGCGGTTTTGAAAATCCACGCGTCACTCACTAGTGGAATCACGTTTTTTTGGTCATTTCCGCTTTACCCCTTTTCGTTGTGCGAAAACCATCCCAATTTCTGCCAAACCACCCTCTACAACGTGACTTCAGCTTTTAATCACAACCGTTGATCTTTGTGATCGAACGGTCCACGTTATATCACAACATCAAATGCATTGTTTCCCATCTGTTCCCCCAATGACTCCATCGTGCGATCTCCACTGTAGATCATCCTGATCTAACGGTCCACGTTTGCCCTCGCACTCAAACCTCCAAAACACCTGTTTAGCTTCTCTTCTAGGGTTTTTCATCCATTTTTCAACTGCATCCACTCTTCTCCTCACTGCGCCTCCATCCTCACGAGCCTCTGAAATAGTCATCCCACTCCCGCTAGTTTTTATAATGTGTTTATCATTTGTTTGCAGGTTTTCAAGGCCGCTAAAGGATAAATGTGTTACATTCACTGGAGGAGACATAGAGGCTCTGATAATCATTTCAGGGCCAAGAAAAAACATCAAGGGGAACAGAACATAAGGTGAATTACATGTAAATCAATGGATCAGATCCATGAAACCTCTGTAACCCTCCAGCTCAGCGAAACCCTCCACCTATGCACAGAACACTCATAAAGATGAGGATCGCACATCCAGTGGCAGAAAAAAAGGCATAGAAGATTAATGAATCCTCTGAAGGCATCAGTACAAAAGCAGACCGAGCATCAGCAAAAGGATAAAGCATAAACAAGGTTACAACAGGTTTAAGTACAAAAATACAAAGAAGTTATTGATGCAGAAGTTTACTGACATAGACATTACCCACATCCATGCACACAAGCCTGCCAAGCAGTTATTACACTAGAGAAACTGCTACAAACTATTAGAAGTAGTTATTTAGAAGCATGGGAGTCCTCATAGCCCATTCTTTCACTTAACTCACACCAAGAAGATAAAAATACAACTATAGATAGTACTTCTTCCCAAAGGACACTCTATGGGATGTTTTATGTCATATGAAAATGGTATTAGCAAGCTACAAAGTTATTGATCCTGTATAAAACTTAATGTAATGTTTATAACACAGGATGGGGCATTTGAATGACCTGTCGTATATCTGGTGATCATTAAATATTCTTCACCTACTTTTCCTCATTTTTCCTATAAATACTCTTTGAAGTCTCATTGTAAAAGGTTGGCATTTGGTGAATTCTAAAGTAATACATAGATTGCTGCCTTGAAGAAGCATTGGTGTTTTGAAGGAGTGTGGAAGTCTTTGTTTTCTTTGTTGACGATGGAGGCTGGACCATTGGATCCCTGAGCCTAGTTTGGGTGAAGTAATCTCTTATTGTTAATGTTATTCCTTATTTATCACTTTGTTCCATTATGCTTTGACTTGCAGTAGGATAAAAAGTTTAGGTAGAGAAATGTATCTTGGAAGCACCTCTGATCTATTTATCCTTCACTGTTTATATTTTTTCTGCTACTGAATGTGACAGTTTGAAAGCTCTATCGAATATTCAGTTTTTTTTATTTCGGAAATGGTTAATTCAGTTGTGTTAAAGACTGTTTAGGCGTTCCGTCTTTCTTTACCTCTAAACATTGTATCTGAAATCTCCCTTTGATTATTAATACTTACAGTTTGATAGAGAGGTTTGTTTCAATCATACCCTCTATTAATTATTGTAATTATTGTGTTAAAGGTCCCTATAATTGCATTCCTAGATGTCTAAGGTGTTCCCTCTTCTTTGAATTCAATTGTATGTCTTTGTTGATTTAGCTTTCAACAGTGAACTCATAGGAGGAAATAGGGCATTCCCCGAATCCTATGATTCACCAAGAAGGTGTTAATTCTGCATTTATCCTTTTCTTTTAGTGTTTATGATTGATTAAGTTCATAACCGTGAGCTTACTGGAGGAAATAGGGCATTCCCCGAATCCTTTGAGTCATTGTGAAGGGGTTTAGTTTGCTTATTCACTCTTAGTCCTTAATGTTAATGTTAGTGTCAGTCTAGTCATACTTCCATCAGTGATCAAAATTTCTCTTTTTCATTTTCATATTAGGAGTCCCATACCAATAAATTTCACCATTCCGCTAGGTCATGGATTCATTGATGGTAGTGATTTTTCATCAGTTTTCCCTCATGTGAAACTTGTTGATTCACCTCTCCATGGTATTTATTCATGAGTCAATTTCACTCTCAAAATCATGTCATTAGGTCATAGGATGGGTCTCATTAGGTTCTAGGATCTCACCATGGTCAAACTAATGATTCAAGTGTCAATAAATATGAGTAGGGTCATGAGGAAGTCAATAAACTCAAAGTCACAGCACCTGAGAGATCAAAAAGATGTTTTGTTCAGTTTGATGTAATTTTCACCTAAAAACCATTTTTTGAGGTGAAAACATGATACTTTTCCTTTATTATCTTTTATTATGTAATTTTATGTCATCATATGTAATAAGTCAGAATTCAGAAGCCGCTATCTCTATGAAGTCATCACCCTACCTTCATAGAAGTTTTCCGTAGCATGTTTAGCATTATATCATGTTCTAAGTAGATTCAGTAGAAAGAGCCCGGAAAGAGCTTTCCAACGGTATACTACATTCTCAAAACTGACTTCTGGATTGAAATTTATGCCTAAGTGAAGTAAAAAGTCCTCTACCTTCCCCTATTTCCCATGTTTCCCTTAAACTTTATGTTTAAAGTTTAATATTTTCCTTATAAAATCCCTTTTTCCCCCTTCCGATTACAAAATCGCATCATTAAACACATATGCAATTAAACCACTTCCCCTTCATGTCTCTTTAAAAAACTTTATAATAACACTTTAAATGTTTGTTATTATAAAATCCCGATATACATAACCACTTCCCCTCCATACCGTGAAACTTTATAATAAAAAATCAAAGTTTCATATTATAAGTACCACCCCCCGTTATTCCCAAACCACTTCCCCTCCACGCCTTTAAACCTTATGATAAAAATTTTAAGGTTTTATAATATAAAACCCCGCCTAACCCAAGTCCCTTCCCCTTCCATCGCATCACAACATTTTATCAATGTGCCCCGATTGGCCCTTCGCCCAAACCTCTGATGCGATTGTGTTGAGAAACTCCTGATTATATAACCCCTGATTGAAACTCCGCTCGATTACATTTTGGCCGTCAATCTGCCCATCCGATCGGACGGCCCAAACTCGATCAGCCCTTTCAAAGACCTCCTCCCGATTGACTTCTCCGATGGAAACCCCCTCGATGTACATCCTGACCATCGATCTCGTCATTCAATCTGATGGTTCATATTCCATCGTTGTGTTCCCATCGGTTATTTCCTTTCATGCTATATGTTTCATCTCCGCTCTCCCCTGATGCCGATTGACTTTCGGGCCCAACATATAATCCCTGCCCATTTCATGATAAAAGATTTTCTCCCCTTGTAAAACTTAAATTTTATTTTAATTATTTTTACAAAGGTTTTTCCCCCATCACTTATCCCCATCGGCATCGGCGTTTTTTACATAACAATTTGACCCCACCCTCCTCCAATCTCCGATGTCGATGGAATTCGGGTCCCACCACTTAAGTCTTCGGCCTGTTCATTATAAAAAACCCATTCGCCTTTGTAAATCCATAACTCTGTTTTACTTCATTTTACATAAATAACTCAACCCCATCGCTTATCCCATCGTATCGAAGGAAATTTTTCATGTTGTGCGCTCGCTCCGATCTCCCGATGCCGATTAAAACTGGGCCCACCACTTAATATTCTCCTCCCATTCACAATGTAATGGCCCTTTGCCTTTGTTAAACTCAAATTTTATTTATTTTGTTTTATACAAGGGATTTTCCCCATCGCATCGGAGGTATGTCATTATACTCCACTCCCTCTCCTGATTCTGATTGCGATGTATAATCCCTGGGCCCCACTTTAAAAATGCCTCCGCTCTTTCAAATGAAAAAATTACTTTTTCCTTTATAAACATGTAAAGTTTGTTTTAAATATGTTGAAAAGGGTTTTCTTCAACTTTATGTCATATTACCCCATCAGACCTCTCCATTCTATCGCCCAATCTCATCGGAGTTTTTGCTGCATCCTAATATGCCTTCCCCTTTCCCTGATCCCTGATTGTGATCACTTTGATATATTAAAACGCATCACTAAGTATATTTTCAATGTTTTATCATATATTATATCTCCCCCATTCCTCAGATTCCGATTACGATGAAACCATCGCAAACATGTGTTTTTAAATGTTTTATTATATGCTATATCCTCTGCCCCATCGATTCCAATTCCGATTGCGATGCGGACCCACCTCCTCTCCCTTCCCTCCTATTCACTATTTCGACCCTTCACTAAAGCATAAATTCATTTTATTTTATTTCAACCGCATTTTATTAAACTCAGTTTTCTTCAATGAAAAATGGAAAGCAAAAGTCAGCTGGCCGAGAGTGAAATAAACAAAGATTTCTACAACAACATAATGATAGGGATTTTCTCCTCAAATTGCCTATTTATCATTCAGCAGCGAAATTGTGATTCTGCCCAAGTAACCAAATGTAATGTTTTTCCTTTTTAGGGGCATATTGTTGGTTCTCTTTTCTATCTTAATATTTTAGTTCTGAGTTGTTAAACAACACCCTCTTTTTGTGGATCCAGGTTCCCACATTTCAGCCTATTTAATGTAATTGTAAAACATTTGAAAAGAAGTATGTAACTTAGCAGTAGGGGAATAGTGTGGAAAATAACGCTCTGCGCTCCATTGTACAGTTTGATAGGGAATTAATAAGAGATGCAACTCTGATTTGTGGGATCCATGTGGTATGAGATTTAGCATTTGTTTCTCTCCTTTGTTTCATATGTAAATTGTTATGTTTCACCTCTCATCCATAAACATTTCCTTTTGAATGATTTCAAGATAGAAAGGTAGAATCCATTTTATATGCTTTTCCTTGGGAAATCATTCATACTCTATGCTTTTCTTGTATTTGAAAAGGATTCATCTATTGTGCCCTTTTTAGCTCCTCACTAGTCTTTCCATTCCATCATTATTTAACTTTCATTGCTAAAATTTCATGCCTGTCTTGCCCCACGAAATACCCTGTATCCTGATTTAATTCCCTAGTTTCATACTGTCCCATTTTGTCCACACATCCCTAAAAATTCATTTCATTTATTAAAATTATTTCCCATCATTATACCTAGCCTAATATATGTTCATTATTGCACTTTATTGAATATCCTTTCATGGAGAGAGCCCTCTCTTGACCTTGTACAGCTAGCTACAAGGCTGAGCGTGGTTTAGTTGTTACCCTATTTTTCCCTTTTCATCCTGGGGTCCAGATCAGGTGCTAATAGCTCATTCCATTTCACCTATATTATTCAAAAAATCCTTGACCAAGTTAGATTTTCCCTCTGGTTTCCCTTCCTTCTCCATCAAAACTATTTGGAATTTCACATGACTCCATTGCCCAATGGCTTGTAGATTCCCATGCTCTATCTATACCACATGAAACATATTTGTCCAACCAAACAAAAAAAAAAACCCTGCACTTCCTAACTAGCCTAAAATAAACTTTTAAATCATTCAAGACATATCTTTATAAACATATTGAGAGATCCCTCTCTGAGACTAGGAGGGCTAGATCATAGAGCTCTAAATATTGGTTCTGATGTTGCCTTGTCTTTTGATTAGCCAATATATCAAAACACAAGACCCCAACATAATGGCAATCATGGTGGAACCTATTGAATCTATGATATCCTAGCAAACTATTATAAACTCTTTAGTCCCACAAATCTCTAAGAAAATCAGTTAGTAAGCCATAGAGTAGACTTTGTTTGTTTGAGCACCTTAGCTAAGTGTTAATATCAGAAATAAGACACTCTCATAAACATAAAAATGTACAAAATCTAAAAATATCTCAGATTGGCTTCATAATAAGCATGGTGGTGGAACCATAGAACATTTTACCTTCACAAAAGGCTAAAAACCTTCCACCTAGTGAGTCCATTAGCACCAGTAGGCCTATTACTCATCTAGGTCTCTAGACATCTTTAGGGCTGTGTTAACCAACCTTGAAGAAGTTGAGAAGCCTAGTCCCATATCAGATAAGGCATTTTGTGTGGCAAAACTGTCAAACAATTCCTACAAACTTCAGCCTCCCTCATTTTTGAAAAGTAGTCTGGCTTCACATAGGATCAACACTATATCCCATGTAGACCCTATTCCTACTACAATAGTTGACAACCTAGAGAGAATTTTGTGGATGAATTATAGAGTTGGAAAATCAATTTCTGATAGGAATATCCCAAGAAGAAAATCTGTCCCTAAAAACCTTGCTATCTTGGAGGATCCACTCTTTGACTTACACCATACTAAGAACACTTTTAGAACTAGATCTCAAAGTGATTTAAATCTAACTGATCTTGAGACTACAGGTTTACAACAGAGCTTAAGTAGAGAATCTTTACCTTCTACTCCTTCTGATTCACAACTCCTTCATCACTCTAGCCTTTTTCATAACCAATCTGCTCAAAACCAGGTTGCTAGCCCAAGTGTTTCTTCCACTCCAATCCATACCACCACTATCCAAAACACTCCATCTTAGCCCATTTTCCCTCCTATAAATCCACCCCCTGTGAATCCACCTTTCTTTCTAGCCATGGCAGCATGGTATGCCCCATTAGTGTTACCACAACCTATGGTTCCCTTACCAAATGACTATTAGTCTAAAATTCCCCATTTCACTGGAGAAGAATGTACCACTTCTCAACAACATGTAACTAGGATGGAAGATGCATTTGATTATATGGAAATAGAATATGAGACCATAAATATGAGAATCTTTGCTGAAATTTTGGGAGGAGAAGTAAAGAAGTGGTTTAAGGGCTTAACTCCTAATAGCATCAATGACCTTCCCTCTTTACATCAAGCTTTCATGAAAAAATGGCAAATCAAAAGCAACCCTCTCCAAATATTATCAGAATACATCAGTCCTAAAAGGAATCAGAGAGAGAGTGTCCATGATTACTCCACCAGGTTTAACATTTTCTACAATGCTCTTTCGCCTCACATGAAACCTCCCCAAGGCATGGCCTTAGTGAAATATCCTCAAGGTTTTGATGCTGACATGGCTTATCAGCTAAGGGAGAGAGATTATTTAACTCTAGAAGACATGCATAAGGGAGTTGTGAGTGTAGAAGCAAACTTAATTGAGAAAAGAGCTACGCTAAGATTAGAGAAGAGGGTAACTTATAAAGATGATACTTCACCTTCCACATCTAGCTCAAAAATGGAAAGGATGATGGAAGAAATGATGAAAAAGATAAGCATACTTGAGAGAGAACAAGCAAGAGACAATCAGAACAATCCCCAAAATAGAAACAGGAACCAGAATTACAGAAGAGAAAACATTCAAGATAGACAAAGAGATAATGACCAACTAATTAGACTTCCCTTCCAACAAAACTACGTAGATTAAGAGGAAGAAAAGGAGATTGAAAGTTTGGAATAAAACCATGTAAAATTGATTAGATCAGACAGTGGCGATGATGTTTTCCTCACTCAATAAGAACAAGGCTTCTTCTCCTCAGAACCAAAGGAAGATACATGTTAGGAGTTTGAATATTATAGAGTGGGGTTTGAGAATGCAATCATGGAGGTACACAAACACTATGATCTAAGAAGCAAAGAGAACATAGATAATCCAAATGAAAAAAACACTAGCTTTGCTGTTAGGAGAAATAAAAAAAATCAGCCTAAAAAGACAGCTAACAAAACTATCACAATAGCCAAAGGAGCTAATTCAAACAAAGAAAAAAATAGCCAACAAGGGTGTGAAGAAAGTTTCCCTAGTACCTCTGCTAGTGGCCTTGCTAAAACAGCTCAGATTGACAGTCCTAATAAATCTCAGCAAGTCAAAATTGTTGAAAGAAAGATAAGTGAGAAAACAGATGTAAATACAAAAAAATCAATAGTTCCTTTCAGCCTTGAGGGAGAGATTGCAAAGATTAAAATTAACATACCTCTGGCTGAATTAGTGACCCAGAAAGTATATAGAAACCAGGTCCTAAAAGATCTGAATATTCATGTTAATACTACCACTTTGAACCTGATAGAAGACAAGATACAACTGTTGTTTGGTCCTATGATTGAAGGAAAACACCAAGAAGGGGTTGTGCCTCCCTTCTATGTCAGTCTAAACATACATGACAAGATCTTACACAATTCTATGCTAGATTCAGGAGCATCACACAACCTTATGCCCAAGGTAGTAATGAAAAGCCTAGGCTTAGAGATTACTAGACCATATAAAGACTTGTATTCCTTTGATTCGAGAAGGGTCAAATGCTTGGGGTTAATTAAAGATTTTTTTGTTAACTTGTCTCAAATTCCTGCCAAGAATCTTGTAATAGTAGTAGCTGACATTCCCCCAAAATATGGTATGCTCTTGTCTAGATCATGGGGAGATAAAATTCAGGGTACCCTTCAAATGGATATGTCTTATGCCACCATTCTAGTGTTTGGTCAAACCAGAATATTATATAGGGAAACCCTTATGAAATACATGGTGAGCAGCAAGGACAAACCTCACAACACTCCTGTTTATTCCACCCATTTAGATCTATATTCCTTTATTTGATACAATGAAGATGAAATCACCCAAAAAAAGAAGGAAAATGAGCAGGAATTTAGTGCACCTAAACATTTAGAATTGTCTTCCTCTCAATCTCTAGATATCTCAATTCCCAGAAGCTTGGAGCAACACCAAAAAATGAGAATGAAACACAAAAACTTTCGAGAATGAGCTTTGATGGCTCTTGCAACAAAAATAGTGCAGGGGCTGGTGTATGGATACACAACACAAACAAAGGACATGCCTGCAAATTAGATTTTTCATGCACTAACAACATTGTAGAATATGAAGCCCTTCTCCTTAGTCTTATTGGCCGGATAAATCGATCTTGCAGACAAGATCGATTTCCCTAGTGTCAGAAGACAATCTAGCAACAAATGAACAACTAAGTTTATATTTCCCTAAATATATTCGTTTTACAAGTAAATTCTATAAAGGTGTCGATCCTACCTTAGATCCAAACACTTATTTGCAACCGTAGTTCTTCCATCGCAACAATAGTTCTTCTGTCGCTTGAAAGTGTCATCTTCAAAGACCTGCAATCACAAACAAGCAAATATTAAATAGCACCTGTATAACAAATAATTATAAAACATACCTATCATAGTGATCAAGGAATCTATGAAATAAGCGATCAAACGACAACTTATTGAAATAAACAATCGAACGAAAATTTATTGAGAAAAACTAACTTGATTTTATTAACTTTGAAATAATAGAATAACCTTACAACCTTAGCCTTGATGTTGAACATGCCTTTCCAGTGTCCGAAGAAGGAGTTTCCTCTACTTTGATAAGCCTTGCACTCTTCCTCCAGGAGCACATAGAGGTATGTGATCTTTCCTCATAGAAGCTTAGCAGAAAGGATTCTAAATCTCAACAACACTTCACCTCAATCACACACTAAAGCTTTAACACCCATTGAGGCTACCCAATGCCTCTTTTTATAGTGCAGATGAGGAGGATAGGGTTCCACCTATGAAGGGATATAATCCTCCTTCAAAGGGATAGGCTCCTCACATCAAGGGGCTAGCTCCTTAAGGTGTGGGATGCATGAACCTTACAAGAGCATACTCACCCCCAAAAAATCTCATCCAGAAGCTTCTATAATTGACCAAAAAATTAGCTTTTTCACTTTACTTTCTCACCCTTTTGACTTTGACAAGGGTACACAGGAATTACACAGAGAAACTACATTCTAGAACGCAGGTAAGCTTCACATTACCTACGTACCCCAGCCAGGAATGCAGGTAAGCTTCACATTACCTACGTACCCCAGCCAGGAACGCAGGTAAGCTTCACATTACCTGCGTACCCAGGGTTTTAGAGTTTTTTATGGTTTTTATCTTGTTTTTAGGGCTTGAAATGAGGAGTATAGGTTGTAGGACTTGCAGAGGAGGTAAGTATGAGTGAAAATGAGCTCCTACAGCTAGCAGAATGTTAAGGTGACAATTTTTAGTGCAACAGATTGCCCCCTAAAGTGTGAATTCTGTAATAGATGAAGTCTGTCATATATGAAGAGTGAAGTACTTTATCATTTCAAGGATCATCCTATGGACACCCCAGTTGGAACCTATAAAAAAATTCAATGAAAAACATATATATGTAAACATATCATCGCTGAGGTAGGCATTCCCATACTCAGATCAAAACTAACTAGAAAATTGATTTAAACTGTTCTGATACAGGAATGATTTTCAATACATCCATAGTATAGACATGTGCAGACACAGTATGGACATAGCCATCTGTTTATGAATAGTTCACTATATAAATGAATAACAAAATTCCTTGGAGCCTGGATGGTAGAAACTAGATCCAGGGTCTTGATTTCTGTTTCTCGAACCAGTACGATTCTATCCATGTGAATAAATGTGTCGAAGTCGAACATGGTAGAAACCACTTGATTAGCATTCAATAATGTAAACTGTTAACAAGTGTGAGAGTAACCACCAGTAATGTCAATGGCTCTCAAAGTTCTCAGTACAATCCATGAAATGTGAATAAATGAGCTGAAGTCAAACATGTCACGAAATCATTCGATCAAAGGTCAATAATGCAACCTGTCATTGAAGGCGAGAAACCTGCCCTTGAGGCATGCAGATTTCAAGGTACTGACGATTTCTAGATCAACTTCCTAGATAATGAGCTATCATCGATAGAAAGTGATCTGTCGTAGGTAAGCCCACAACACAAAATCATAGATCAAGTTTTGAAGAAATATATTGGCAAGGAATGACTCAGGGATGGTAAAAATGGAAGACAAATATTTCGCAAATGAATGGTTTGTTTGAACTGTCCTCTTGAACACATAACGACACTGCAGATGGTTTGGTGACAATTGACCCAAAGATAATGCCCAAAAACTGGCTGAAGACTTTCAATATGGTTTGATTAACTGTTAGGCAAAGGATTTTCCCAACCCAGGTGAACAAAAAGTGTCGTGTTCAAGAGTGGTTAACGGTTTTCCGAATAATAAAAATGTAACAAACTCGTTCACTTTTCTCTCTTTTCCCCCACCATTTTTGGCAAGTACCTCTTTATTTTTGACAAGCTTGAGGAGGATAACATTTTCTTGTTTATAAGCTCATCCTTCAGATGAGTCCAACTTAGTTTAAGATTCAAACCCTAAGAAGGAGTGGTTCGTTTCTGCTTAAAATTGAATAGGTCCTTTACTGTTAAATTTTTAACGAGTCCAGTATAGGAGAAACTCGGTGTTTTTTCAATTTTAGGGAGTCAGAAGAAACAAATTAAGAAGACTCCATGGGGGTACTTTTCGTAAATTTAGTCTCTCGAGCCCGAAAAAGGATAAAATAATGCAAGAGAAAACTCTATTGACTGTAATTAGTCAAAGTATACCTTTTTCACAAATAGTCCATTTCAGTCCGTAAAAGGGGTAAACTTATATTGAAGGGATGATCATTCATTTATTTTAACGAGTTCGAATAATCAAGTGCTCGGCAATATTTTCATGTTTAGAGAGTCTGAAAAGGGCTTAAAAGAGGACTCCAATGTTTCGCTTTTTCGTAAATTTTTGAAAGAGTCTGAAAAAGTGATAAAAGTATGCTCTTTGTTGAAAAATGATCATTTTTACCAAAAAATCCAATATTGTGCACAAAAATTCGAAACAATACACATACATGTTTAAGATAAGTAAAAATGTTTTCCAAATTACCTTTTTAAAGTGAAAAATAAACAAATTAAAAAGTCATTTATTTGAAAAAACTTATAAAAAGGACTTTTCTAACTTCATTTTTACTATTTGAATTCAGATTGAAAAAGTGAGAGCTTTTGAATTAAAAAAAAAAACTTCCTGTGAAGATTCTAGAAAATCCGTTCGTCGAAATCAGAAACCGTCAGCTCCAAGTAATCTATAAAAATTCTGGACCATATGAGGGCCCAAATTGATCTCCTGATATGGCTAGTGAACATGTGGGACACACAGGACCAGTGTTTCTTGATTGGCGGCCACCGGCTCGAAGTCGAGCTAGAGGACATATATTTTTTGACTAGTTTGTCCAAGAGGGGCGAACACTTATCTCTATTTGGGACTAGACGAGGTGGCCAGTCTATTTCTAGTCTCAAAGCAGAGTTTTGCAATGGTTGAGTAGATCCCAAGGATAAACGGATAGATATAAAAACTATCATCCATCCTGAGTTCAAAGTTATTGTCTTCACTATTACTAAACTGTACAACAGTGCAGCATTAGGTGTTTCCAATCTCATGCTGAGGGCATTGAGATTGTTAGATTTCTGTCGGCATATTTTAGTTGGTTGAAAAACCAACTCTTTGTCATTAAGGATTTTTCATACGCCGGGATGGACTACCGTGGCGACAGAGACATGGATTTTCCTCCAGGAGAGCAATGGGATGATTCAAGTAAAAATCATTTTCAACATTTTCTAAGTCCTATTTTTTTGTTTTGTATTTTAAATCTTCCAACACAAGACGATGTATATTTTGAAACACACTTCTATGCTATGATATATCACTATTACCGTCTATCTGTGTACATGTTATAGAATGTTGTTTAATTTACTGTTTTGATTATTGCAAATTTCTATTGATCATACTAGAAGCAACTGCATCTGCTAATGTATTTAAATGTCTTGGAATATGCTGATATTCAATGTAATCAATTCATGTTCCAAGAGACGAACTCACAAAAATAACCTTAATAACACTGGATTCCTATTGGCATACACCCTGTTAAGTTGTAATACAACGAGTTCAAAGTCCAACCTAACAATAAAACTCTGAATCCCAAATGAGATGGATTCATATAATAACTCAATCACTGCACTATACTCTGCAATGTCATTCATTGTTTGACCGAGGCTTACCCCTTGCATAGACACTAACTCATCAGAGGGTGAATAGATAACCCAAGCTGCGGAAGAAATGTTCCGTGTACTACAACAAGCACTATCATCAAAACCAATGTACGTCTGAAGAGACGTCGACATCTGCAATATCAAGAGTAAAACTCAGATAAGCAAGAATAATGATAAGAGCACACTCTAAACTAGGCACGCTTTTCTAATCTAAAACACACCAACAGTAAAGAAACTAATCTAATAAAAAATCTCCACACCAAATTTAAGCATAATATCTCTTCAGATAAATCCAATTTATGGGTTTATCTAAAGGGACACCGTTGAAATTTATCAGCTCATAGGCCCCTTTTGCCAGCTTTAGCTTAACAATGAAAGGACCATGCCACGTAGGCTGCTATAGGGTAAAATTATTGGGTTGTTGGTTATCGAATATCCCTCTCAGGGATTTCTGGTGCCCGAGGAAGACAGTAAGATTAGTTGTATAGTTCACAAAGATGGCACGTACATGTTCATATTAACTTAAAAAAACTTGATAGAATAATATGGAAGATTACCTCTTTAATGATCTTGGAGTCCCTTGGAGAGCACTAGGTAGCGAAGCAAGAGTTCTCCTTCACCAGCTCCAAATCTTGGCCCTGAAATAAATTAGAGCAGTCATGTAATCTCTACCATAACATATATTTCCTATCAATTAAGCCAATATATAATAAACACTTAAAATATGCACATCTAAGCCATTCATCTCATGATATATAAGTGATTAAATAATAATGACAATATCAACGCATAGAATGGACAAAACAGATACAATTCTATTGATTCATAAAAAGGAGGATTACAACCGTCAGTTGTACCAAGCCCTCCTCAGCCTTCCAATCTCTCTATCTCTCAAAGTGGTGATTTCTTGACCAAAAAGTTCTCAATGAACCTCTTTGATCTTTGACCTTCACACTACAACAATGATCTCTACTTCACAAGTATTCAAAAACTTTGACAATCCTTCGACCTTGAACCAAGAGCCTTCAACTCCATTTTATAGGATATTGAGAGAGCAATCATTGCCCTTATCTTTCTACCAGTTCTGAATAGAAAAAACCAATATGTATCCTCAACCTCCATGATTTGCCTTCTTTGAGAGTTCAGTTGTTTATGGCAAGGCCCAATAAGAATTAGTGCTTTGCAATTTCTTTTTGTACTGACTCTCTTGTGAGAAAAAAGTAGAAATTCAAATCATTCTCCGTGGGTTTTTCCTGTTCCACACTAAAAAAATGGGTAACACTACTCTCTAGTGTAAACAAAGCATTTCCCTAGCCACTAACATGGCCTATTCACTGATCAGCTGCATTATAACACTCTTGTGTTGTTATAGTGAGGCATTACCTTGGAAGAAATAGGTTTAGTTTAGGTCTTTGTATTCCTTCCATATTTATCTTCTCCTCTGAGCTGATGAGGAGGTATTTTGACCTGTAACAGATACCCCCCTAAAGTGTGAGGTCAGAGATGAAGACGATGGCCGAAATACTTTACAATGTGTGTAGTAGAGATAAAGAGATTGAAAGACTGAGGAAAACCTGAAACAACAATATATGTTAGAAAATATAGTATCTGCGTTGAGTCGAGCATTCCCATGATCAGTAGCTTAAACAACATGATTTCTCTATAATAGAGATATGAAGAATCTATCCACCAATAAGCACAATGTGGAAGTGTCTGTCATAATAGGATCAGGCTGAAGAAGCTGTCTCCATAAACAATATCACAACTTGGGGAAGGGAACACAACTTTAATGATGCAACCTTTGCCCGAAGGTCTTGACCGCCGATTCACTTAAACTGCATATTTCTCAACATGTCAATGAAGGAGCTATCGTCAAACATGTGAGAAATCGTCTGATTACCAGTCATTAATGAAAATTGTTAACATACGCAAAGGTGGCCACCGATAATGATGATGATCCCTAAGATGCACAGTACAATCTAGCGAGTGTGAATAAAAAGAGTTGAAGTCAAACACTTGTAGAATCATTTGACCAGGAGCTAATGATGAAGACTCCTGATCAAACACAAGACTACCTGCCAATAATTTCTGCAAGTATTCAGGTATTTATGGGTTTCTGGATCGTCTTCCTAGATAAGATGTTGAAGTCGATAGGAAGAGATCTGTTGAAAGGTAAGCATTGAGGTGTCCTACATCAGTCAACATCAAACGGAAACCAACTGATTTTGTTTCTGATGGAGATGATGAAGAGTAAATGGGGATGTGGGACGATAAATAATTTCTAGCATAATGAGTGGTTTGGTTGATAAGAGGAGCAGTAGATAATCAGATCTGCTTGAACAATAGAAGGCACTATAACAGGGTACTAGGTAGCTGAGACTTAATGAACACCAAAGAGTGTGTTAGGATTTTGACCGGTGTAGGAACACTGGGAAATGAAGGCTAGTACTCATAGATGGTAGGGTTTGGCTAACTGAAGAAAGAGTTTTCTGGGAAGTGCCATGTTCAATATTTTTGCTGCCAAATCGACCTTTCTGAAATGTAACAGAGGTAGTATCCATTTTGTCCAAATTTTTCCCCGTCTGATTAAGTTTAACGAGTCCAGATGAGTAAACTCGGTGAATTTTTCATATTTAGAGAGTCCGAAAAATATCATAAAAGACAACTCTGTGCCTCGTCTAATTAGGTTTAATGAGTCTAGATGAGTAAAATTGGTGAATTTTTCATGTTTAGAGAGTCTAAAAAATGTCGTAAAAGACAACTCCATTGGGGTACCTTTGTCATGTCATGATAATCGGACACAAAAAAGGGAGAATAGTAAGCCCGAAACAGTTCATTTTCCGTGAGTTAGTCCATCGAAGCCAGAAAAGTGAGAAATCTATGTTCGATGGACGTCTACCTCATTTTGTTATGAGTACGAGGAGATGGAGTAAAATCAGTACTCTTTGTGAAATTTTAACGAGTCCAACAAAGAAAAACTTGGTGCCCTCCCTGAAATTTTAACGAGTCACGCGGAGAAAACTTAGTCACCTCCGTCAAAATTTAACAAGTCACGTGGAGAAAACTCGGTCACTTTTTCAGTTTAAAGAGCTTTGAAAAAGAGGAAAAGAATGGCTCCTTACGCTTTGTCGTGGTAGTAGTCAACTCGGGGTTTTTTCAGTTTTATGAGCGAGAAAAAAGGTCCTTAAAAAAGAAATCTCAGTTCTTCTTCATGTCAGTTTTAACGAGTCTGAAGAAGAGAACTCCAGGTTTTTCAAATTAACGAGCAAGAAAAATACCATAAAAATAATGCTCGATATCAACTTCATATAAGTTTAACGAGTCCTAAGAAGGAAACTCAAGGTTTTCTGGATTAACGAGCAAGAAAAATACCATAAAAAGAATGCTTGACCAAACATGTGTATGTCTGCATATGAATCTTGATCACTCATCAGAACATCAGTAACAAATCTCAATAGTTGCGACACATATGCAGCAAGAATTCACGACTTTTGCTGACTAGCTTAAGAGAGTCATGCCCCAGAATTGGCTATAAGAAGGTTAGAAGACCTTCATTTTCACTGTTTTGAGTGTTGTGAAGGAGCTCCGGGGTGAAAAGAGGTGAAATCTTTAGCTGACGATTGCAGTCAATCCGGGCAACGGTTTTCCTTCCCGCGAGATCTAGGTAAGAGCTAGAACCTCCTGATATCATTTAATTATCTTTTTGTTAAGTTTTGCTGGTTCAAAATGGCAAATTTGTGAGGCCCTAAAAAAAATTTGCAGCTAACGCGGGCCAATAGCGTTAGAGCCGCGTTAAGCGCACTTCCCGTGAAGGGATGTCGCGTTAGAGTGCTCTGTTTGATACTATGGCCAGTGTTAGGTGCACCACGTTTTTTAGCAACTCATTTCCCATTGTTTTGAAGTGGTCCCGACAATTTTTAATCGGTTGAAAATCTTGCATTTGCAGGTATTCAGCTGTTAATCATGAGTATCTAGCGAGAGATAGAACATGAACGGGAAGAACAAGAGATGATGACAGATGCTGCAAGCTTGATGGCTCTCTGCAAATGTGGATTGCTCAAATATGCCTGCTTAGAACAGATGAGGGGTCAAGAGGACCTCCTGAGGTGGCTAATCCAACAGTGGGATGAGCTGCACCATGTCTTTCAGATTGGGGGCAATGAGCTTTCAATCGAAAAGGATGATGTGTAATTTTTGACCGACCTATCATGTCGTGGACTGAGGCCCAACTTGACAGGGTCCAAAGCTGACCCACGTTCCACTGCTAATCTGATTTTTAACCATTGGATATGTGACACTCAGGTTGTGAGCAACCGAGTACTGATCGTACAGGTGACTTTGAGACCACTGAGGTCTATTTTATGGATGATTGTTCGCTTGGAAGGTGCCAAGAGTCAGCATGTGGCCACCAAGGTCTAGATGCTACTAGCCTTGTACTGTATGCAGCCTCAAGTGTTTGACTGGTGTGACGGAGTTGTCTGTCGGGTCCGAGCGGAGCTTACTGCATGTAATACCCATACCCAGAGAGAGTTTGGGTACGGTACACTGGTTGTCTCTTTCTTACTGGAGCGGGTACCATTGATGAGGCCCAGGATTGTTACAGGGCCATTGGGCGCAGCTTTTCTTCCGCAGACTTGAGAGGGTCCCGTCCGCCTCTGTTTTGATGATGGATTTTTTTATTGGCTGAACTCCCAGATTATTATGATTGAGGATTATCCCTATGCAGGGATGAACTTCACAGGCAATCTGGAGTTAGCACTGCCCCCTGGCACCCAGTGGGGACTTGATGGTAAGAAGGAAATGATCAGTGTATTTCAAGGAAGTACATTGTTTTTGTCTTTTGAATGTTTATGCAATTTTTTTTTTTGTTGAAAAATAGGGTGAAAATTATGTTTTGACATGAAGAGTTGTTTGCTTGACACAGATGTGGCACCTGTTTGTCTGGTCGGGGCCCCTCGCTATGCATGGCGAGGACTGCAACTACTTGGGGCTAGCACACCAGCAGAGGATGCAGAAGCCGCCAAGGATGATGATGCCTAAGTTTTCCATGAACTCTCCAGAAACCTGGAGGGTTTGAGTATGGGCATACCACCCCTTCCTATGCGGGAGGTTCCAGTTCATTTGCAGCAGCATACCGTAGGCGTGCCAGAGAGATACTTGCTGCCTCTAAGGAGGATAGCTAGAGCATTTGTATGTTACCATGATCATCAGGCCTAGCTGGCGGAGCAGATGTATTAGTGTCAGAGCATGGCTTAGTATGGCCAAATTTTTGTAAAACACCCAAGTTTTGGAAGATTTTTTGATGTAATTATTGTACTGGACACGAAATATATATACATACTTTTTGGTGATTTTGTGTTTTGTGATTTTTTATGTATTTTTCAATGGGATGAAAATATATATGCTTATGTATAAGTGTTTTATAATAAATGTGACAAATTCCAATCTAATGTTGGAAATACTGAGAGGGGGGGTGAATCAGTATTTATTTCAATTAGAGCATTAGTTAATCTTCAATTATTATCAGTGTTTATACAATGATAGCAGAAAACAATAGGAACACAAATGCACATAGTTTTTAAGGTGGAAACCCACTCAGGGACAAAAACCACCTAATGCTTTTCTAATAATTCTTTTCAACTCCAATTGAAAATAAAGCTCCAACTTCCTAGAATCTAGAAAAGCATTCTTCTCCAGCTCCCACTGGATGGACGCTCCAATGCCTGAGATTCTTCAATAGTCACTAAACAGATGCCCCAACACCCAATGAGCTACAAATCACCCTAGCACCACCCTACCACCCTATAGAAGAATAAAAGAAGAATGGACTCCCGTACCAGGGAAAATGGTCCACTTTACAATGATATAGAATGATGTAGAAGAAGAAGATATACTAGACCATAATCCCAACCTTGACACAACCACCTAATGATGATCCTAGAACTCCCAACACTGCCTCTTCAACCCTTGGCAGATCGACACTAGTACAATTTGTACAATAATGTATTTATAATGACTAAGTGCAATGATACCTTTACAATGATTGTATGCAGTGCTGCCCACTTGAAGACTTCATATGATGAAATTCTTGCTGTTTTTATGCACCTTGGTTGCTTCTCTTGTCATGCTACCCTCTGTTGCACCTTGTTTCTCTTTTCTGTCATAGAAATTCTGGTCCTTTGCAGTCCTTAACAACACATGATCTAGCTTTTTCTTGCCTTCTAGGAGCTCGATATTGAATCTGGTATATCTCTATTATTTCAAATCCTCAATATCTGATTTTGGTTCTTGTAGTATTCCTCTGAGTCTTTTTTCCAATGCCACGGGTCTGACCCAATTTGGATTCTTCAAGAGAGAGTTATACCCAATTTCTCAGACTGCCCTAATTATGGACTGTTTCAGCATAGTGCAGTTGTATGGCATGCCACGTGTCATTGTTTCTTCATTTTCCTCTAAAATTGATAGAGATAAAACTATAGACTGTTCACTATCTTCCAATTTTTACAGAATTCTAATCTGATACTCAGAGAGAGAGTTATGACGATTTTACCAAGGTCACTTCTTTGAGATGAATCTCAGGAGCCCGCAAACACCCTTACTTCCACAGATCATATCTCCAAAAATATTGCGGAACTTGATCTGAAACTTGTGCTGAAGCTTCCTCAAGATTTCTGCTTCACCTCTTAAAAATTTCAGCTTCTAATCCTTCGTAGAAAAAATCTTAGAGTGAAAATTCCACGATGACCTATTTCAAATGGCCGAATCCCATGCATAAGGAGGAAATGAAGATAACAATTTATATGAATGCTTAAGTTGAGAGGGGCTTCAACAAGTGAACGTGGGAGGGATTTTAGGAACATTAAAAATATCAATTATTAATTTTCAATGACCCATGCCCCAACCCCATGGGGTTTTAGCCCACTAACTGGGGGTGCAAACTTCAAACATGAATATCTCTCAAACCGTGAATAATTACATGGCGTGCCATATATCAACGGAAACATCTCGGAAATTAGAAACCATCAAAAGCATTATTGACCCAGAATATATTAATTTGATAGGTCAAAATTCCCTTGCAATATTGGGTTAGCCCCTGGTGCTGCTTGGGTTGACATCAATGACAACCGCTGATCAACAATATCCCCCTTTGGCATTGATGGCAACACAAGTACTCCACCTGCGATCATGACACCTCTTCCTACAAAAATTTCTCCCCCTTTGACATCAATGGCAAGGGTAACTGCCCCTAAAACACAACCATCCTGTGGACCTATACACACTTCCACTTCCGCTGACACACAACCATCCTGCAGACCTGTACACACTTCCACTCCCCCTGACACACAACCGTCCTGCAAACCTATAATCTAATGAGAACTTGGGAGAATCCCAAGATTTTGACGAATATATTCCAATGTTGGCGAATATTTAATATGTGATTCTTTTGGTGCTGCTTGGAATCTTGCTACTTGTCCAACTGCTTGAATAACATCTGGTCGGGAGGCTGTTACATATAGAAGACTACTAATCATAGATCTGTACCTTTGATCCACATCTTTAGATGAGTCATATATGCTCAATTTGAAACCAAGTAAGGACATCTCGAAATCACTTTGCACCCTTGTAGCAAAATTCTTACTTAGTCGATCATCATTGCTACCAATTATTGTATCATCCTCTTTAGCTATTAGACATGCTTTAGTTGCTTCATCCAGAACATATATGTCGTTTGGAGCTCGACTTGTTGTAGCCACAATTTCACCATACACGCCTTTCCTGATTTCACATTTCATGGAGTTGAATAGTATCGTGTGTCCTTGATCACACATTTGTCCAACACTGAGTAGATTGTGATTCATGTTTTCAACCAATAGAACATTCTTGGCTAGAACATCTTTTCTTCCGAGAGTGACAGTACCTGATCCTATAACATTTGAAGATCCATCATTTCCAAAGGACACGGTTCCATCCTTCTTCTCTTTTAGAGATACAAATTTATTTCTATCTCCAGTCATATGCGTTGAGCAACCGCTATCAACATACCACACATCTTTGTTCTTTTGAGCCTTGAGAGCGAGAGAAAAATTATCATTCTTCTTCTTCTTCCATGTTCGTTCATTCTGTGGCTTCGAAGATTCTTCTGGAGGATTTTCAAGTCTGCAGTCTTTGGCTATGTGTCCGAAGTTTCGGCATTTGTAACATTCAATATTATTTCTTAAATGTTCAAATCTATTGATATTTCGCTGAGCCCTGGGAGGTTCATATTTGACAGATCTCCTGGAATTGTATTCGTTCCTAGGGTACGTGCGACATTCTACAGCTTTATGACCAAATTTTCCACATGAATAATAGTAGCCATAAAAAATATGTTGGTACTTGGATGGAAATTTTCGTCGAGGAATTGTCTTCCAAGGTTGTTCTTGCGAATCTTGTCCAATGAAGTCTACATGCATGTCAGATCTCATAGGTTCATTGTATTTTGTTGTAGAAGGTCCTGCTTCTTCTTCTTTGTAACCGATGCCAGTTTTTTCATTGTAAGATCGTTGATTGTTGATGAGTTCTTCCAATTCCCTTGAGCTATTAGCATAGTTTTGGATAGTTTTTCCTTTCTTCAATTCCTCAAGCAGCGAGACTACTTCGGCTTCTAATTCTTCCCTTTCTTGGTTGCTTTCTTCCAACTTCTTTTGAAGTGACTCTTCAATGAATTTGTGTTCTTCAAATTCAATTTTGAGACCTTGAACTTGTTCTTCAAGAGTTTTGGAATAGATCTTCTCTGCCTTGAGATATTTTATAAGCTTGATTGCTTCCTCATAAAATTCGTCTATGGTCCATCCTTCTTCTTCGTTGTTTGATACCTCTTTATTATTGTGCTTGGGTTTATTGTGCTTGGCCATAAAAAATACTCTCTCATTGGCGTCTTCTTCACTATCATTGTCTTCATCGAATGATGAGCTATCTTCTTTAGAGAGAAAGATCCTTTTGGATCCTTGCTTGTTGAATTTCTTAAAGCCTTTCTTTCTTTTTGAGTTGCCATTAATTTTGTTTGGACATTTTTCTGCAAAATGCCCAACCTCATTGTAGCTGAAACATATCAATGGAAGTTTACCTTTTAATTGTCCCTTAACAATTTGTAGTTTTCTCGTGAAGTAAGAATATTCTTCATCTAAAAGACCTTCTTCATCATCTCCCTTTTCTTCACACTTGCAGGTGCATGTCTTTTCAATTGAAGGTTGTTTATCCTTATTGGTTTTCTTAGACGCAATGAACACAGTTTCTAGATGCAAAGTACCCTCTTCTTCATCAAGTCTCATTTCATATGCTATGAGAACTCCATGTAATTCCTCTTTGCTGAGTTTGTCCATATTTGCACTGTATTCTAAGACCGATACCTTTGGGTTGAATCTTTCTAGTAACATTCTAAGAATCTTCCGTATAATAGTCTTCTCATCAACTGGCTCTCCCAATCCTTCCAGAGTATTGGTTATTTCATCAACATATTGAAAGTATGCAGCAATGTTGCAATCTTCTTTAATTCTGAGTTACTCAAATTTTTCTCTATAGATTTGAAGCTTTTCTTCTTTGACATTTGAGTCACCTGCATATATATTATCAAGCTTGTCCCATACATTTTTGGTGGTTTTACAACCCAACACCTTATGATAAGCAGATTCAATAAGTCCACTAATAATAATATTCTTTGCTTTTGCATCATTTACCAAATTCTTCTTACCTTGTTCATCCGCAGTTGATGTAAATCGATTTTGAACAGTGTCCCATACTTCGTAACCTTGCACCAAGAGATATACCTCCATTCTTCCTTTCCAAAGTGCATAATTATTTTCATTGAATAGAGGTACACCATTCTTGGTATACTCCATGTCCTCCTTCCAACTGTTAAACTGGTATTGAAGGAACCAAGCTCTGAAACCAATTGTTGGAAATACTGAGAGGGGGGGTGAATCAATATTTATTTCAATTAGAGCATTAGTTAATCTTAAATTATTATCAGTGTTTTTATAATGATAGTAGCAAATAATAGGAACATAAATGCACACAGTTTTTAAGGTGGAAACCCACTCCGGGACAAAAACCACCTAATGCTTTTCTAATAATTCTTTTCAACTCCAATTGAAAATAAAGCTCCAACTTCCTAGAATCTAGAAAAGCATTCTTCTCTAGCTCCCACTAGATGGACACTCCAATGCCCAATATTCTTCAATAGTCACTGAACAGATGCCGCAACACCCAATGAGCTACAACTCACCCTAGCACCACCCTACCACCCTATAGAAGAATAAAATAAGAATGGACTCTCGTACCAGGGAAAATGGTCCACTTTACAATGATATAGAATGATGTAGAAGAAGAAGATATACTAGACCATAACCCCAACTTTGACACAACCACCTAATGATGATCCTAGACCTCCCAACACTGCCTCTTCAACCCTTGGCGGATAGACACTAGTACAATTTGTACAATAATGTATTTACAATGACTAAGTACAATGATACCTTTACAATGATTGTATGCAGTGCTGCCCACTTGAAGACTTCATATGATGAACTTCTTGCTGCTGTTATGCACCTTGGTTTCTGCTCTTGTCATGCTACCCTCTGCTGCACCTTGTTTTTCTTTTCTCCCGTAGAAATTCTAGTCCTTTGCAATCCTTGAGAACACATGATCTAGCTTTTTCTTGCCTTCTAGGAGCTTGATAATGAATCTGGTGTATCTCTGTTATTTCAGATCCTCAATATCTGATTTTGCGTCTTGTCGTAGTCCTCTGAGTCTTCTTTCCAATACCATAGGTCTGACTGAATTTGGATTCTTCAAGAGAGAGTTATACCCAATTTCTCACACTGCCCTAATTATGGACTGTTTTGGAAGATCACACTTGTATGGCATGCCACGTGTCATTGTTTCTTCATTTTCCTTTGAAATTGATAGAGCGAAAACCAAATACTGTGCACTATCTGAAAATTTTTACAAAATTCCAATCCGATACTCAGAGAGAGAGTTATGACGATTGTACCAAGGTCACTTCTTTGAGATGAATTTCAGGAGCCTGCAAAAACCCTTACTTCCACATATCATATCTCAACAAATATTGTGCAACTTGATCTGAAATTTTTACTACCTCTTCCTCAGGATTTCCACTTTGCCTCATAAAAATTTTAGCTTTTGATCCTTCGTAGAAAAAACTTTAGAGTGAAAATTCCACGATGGCCTATTTCAAATGGCCGAATCCCATGCATAAGGAGGAAATGAAGATCACAATTTATATGAATGCTTAAGTTGAGAGGGGCTACAACAAGTGAACGTGGGAGGGATTTTAGGAACATATAAAATATTAATTATGACTTTTCAATGACCCATGCCCCAACCCCATGGGGTTTTATCCCACTAACTGGGGGTACAAACTTTAAACATGAATATCTCTCAAACCGTGAAGAATTACATGACGTGCCATATATCAACGGAAAAATCTCGACAAGTAGAAACCATCAAAAGAATTTTTGACCCAGAATATATTAATTCTATAGGTCAAAATTCCCATGCAATATTGGGTTAGCCCCTGGTGCTCCTTAGGTTGACATCAATGACAACTGCTGATCAACATCTAACACCTCATTTTCCAAAGAATAGGCTATTGCATTAAATTCTCTAGGAACGTGCTCAAATGTGATATTTTGAAATTGACATTCTAAAAGTCGCACCCTTAAAAAATAACATAACAAGACTGGATGATGGACATGGTAATGATTGTTTAACTGCATAATGACGAGTTGGGAATCTAACCTGACCACTAAATTGGATATGTCAGGAGACGCCGCCTATGTGAGGAGTTGGATCACTGACATGTACTTGGCAACGTTATTGGTGGCACTACCTAGGAAAATTCCCCCAGAACCAAGAAGTTACGACTCAAGATTATAGAGAACCCAAGCAGCTGAAGCAATGTGTCTAGTGTGACGACTAGCATCGTTCGTATATCCGATGTATGATAAGGAGGATGACGACATCTGTGTGAAAGAAAAAGTTTATACATGAGAAAAACACCTCAAAAACCAAAAAATATACAGAAACATCCAAACAATAGGCAAAACTTATATACATAAAATTATAAAGCATATGCCTAGTGTGAAACTAGGCAAAATACTTCTTTAGATAGAGCCCGTTGTGAGGCTCTGCGAGTGGAATTCCATTACAGTCCTGAAGTTCATAAGCCCCTTTTGAGAGGACTTTAATAACAATGTAAGTACCAAGCCATAATCATTGGAGTCCTCTTGCCCCCAAGAGGTCATGTTTCTGATCATAGAGTAGAACAAGATCACCCTCTTGGAAAGAACGAGGCTTGACAGACTTGTCGTATTGAGCTTTGACTCAGTGCTGGTGACCTTCAAGTGATAGTGTAGCATCTAGACGAGTTTCGTCTAAATGATCAAGTGAGAGAAAGTGCTCTTCTGTGGTGGTGGTGCCAGGCAAGATTTCAACAGCGAGTTTGAGTGATGGAATTTCGCACTCGATTGGAAGTACTGCCTCCAGGCCGAATGCAAGTTGGAATGGTGTGAAGCCTGTGGAAATTTTAACTGACGTTCGGTATGCCCATAACGCGGAATACAACTTCCGATGCCATGTGGTTTTATGATTTCTAACCATTTGATGAATCATGGTTTTGAGGATGCCATTTACGGCTTCGACTTGACCATTAGCTTGAGGATAATAAGACAAAGATTGATCTTGGAGAAAACCTAGCATGGATTTTAATTCGATCATCATATGACTCTGAAAGTAGGATCCATGATCTGTGAAAATAGATAGGGGTACACTGAACCGACAGATTACCTGATTAAACAGGAAGAGAGTGGCGTTTTCGCCGTCGGCCTTAAAAGTGGGAATGGCTTATGCCCATTTCGTAAAATAGTCGACTGCAACCACGATGTAGTTGTGTCCATTTTCTGAAGTGGGATTGCAGGTGATGAAGTAAATTCCCCATTTAGTGAAAGGACCAATGGAGATAACCGGATGAAGGGGGGCAGGATGAGCACGCATTTTCTTTGTGAAAATTTGACATGGATGGCACTTCTGGACCGCTGCAATGTAGTCTTTAAACAAAGTGGGCCAATAGTAACCAGCACATAGGCTTTTTTGGGCAGTATCTATGCTCGAAATATGACCACCACATGCCCCCGCGTGGCAGTCATTCAAAACGTGTTCCGCCTCATCGAAAGTGAGACAACGCCAGAGAATAGTATCGATGCCACGACGATATAGCGTATCATTCAACACGAGGTAGTGCTTTGCATGGTGGCAGATACGACGATGGTCGTCAAACGTGAGAGATGGGCAGAAGCATTGGGTTTGTAGGTAGTCCAAAATGTCTCCATACCATGGGTCCGAAGAATCAACCAAGTATACAGATTCATCAGGAAATGGACCATGAGCTACTTCTCCTAGGTTGATTTTGGGAAGGTTCAATGATAATTCGATGAAGACGAGGGATTTCTTTGCTTTGGAAGCTGTGAAGACCAAATCAAATTGTTGGAGGATTATGATCCATTTGGAATATTTTCCTCCAACAACTTGTCGAGACAATATGTGTCGCATGGGGTTCTCCAAAGAAATAACCGTAGTCTGTCACAGCAATATATAGTGTCGGAGTCGAGTGACGGAAATAACTACCACCAGAGATGTAGAAATTTGAATAAATGATATATTATTCATTGATATTCTCCTGATCACACACTATTTTATCTTCATGCATAATACATAATCTCTTCTACCATTGATCATTAATTGCGAAAATAAAAACAATTACATGCACACATTAAAACCATAAACAATCACACATATGAACACAGTATTTCATGGGAAAGCTTAAAGCTGAAAACCCCCAACTATATGTATATTATATGTCATAGAGATCATGTAACAATCATTGTACAAAGCTCCTCACAAGCTCTTAGCACAACCTCCAATTGCTGCACACTAATCAAGCTAGATCTAGCAAAACACATGCTCCAATCTCTGCCACCTGATAGCCAGCCTCTATTGCATAATCAATGTTGTATAATGGCTCATAAATAAATTTGAACCACCTGGCTTGTACTACGCAATCCTCATTGGCTTCTCCAATCACTGGTTGTTGCAAATCATGAAACTGTATAGTCACAACTGATAGTCACACTTCTCTTTCACCCATCTCTTCACTGGTCTCCACTGAAACTGTCCATGCACTGAAGTTAACTGATGTATTCTTTAGTTTATTAATGAGTTTATAATTAGTGAATTAATTAATAATTAATTCACACCACTCTCACTAGTGTATCAATCAGTTAGACTATATACAACTAGCTCAACTATGTTTAGATTAGTTAAACTGAACACAACTCCATTAACTCCTCAATCAACTCCACCAAACTCTCTCACATGAGTTCTAACTGAAGTATCCATGCAATAGCTCCACTTAACGCTTAGGAATAGTGTAATTCCTTCTGTCAGCTCCTGTGCCACATCTGTGCACTTAACTAAAGTGCTCCAAGAGAATAATATAATGTTTATAGTCCAAATATTATTAAGAGCTAATAATATTCGACATATCTATTTTTAGACTGGCAATCTAAAAATAGATTCCGCCCAATATGTATAAAAATAGAATTCCATCTAATTTTTCCGACTTGACCAACCATTCACAAATAACATCCTGCAACTCATAGAATATGATCCATATGTCTAAAAATAGACATAGTCTAATAATAGACTTTGCGCCAAAAATAGCTTGCCAGCCCACTTAGTGAAGGTGACTTCTTTCCAATAAGCTCATCATCTTGTTGTAATATCAACACTCCCTCTCAACAAGATAAGGATTATCTTCCACCCCTATCCTGCCTCTGTGGTATTCGAATTTTCTCCTGGTGAGCGCCTTCGTCAAGATATCAGCATCCTGATCCTCTGTGGGAATGTATGAAAGTAACATGATCTTCCGTTGCACAAAATCTCTGATATGATGATACCGGATGTCAATGTGTTTATATCTATCATGAAATACTGGATTCACCAAGAGTTTGATGCAACTCTGATTATCACAGTAAATCATATTAGGATCTAAGTGTGAACCGAACAACCCAACCAGGATCTTCCTCATCCATATAGCCTTGCATGCAGCCAAACTTGCTGCCATATACTCGACCTCTACTGAACTGAGTGCCACGGATCTCTGCTTCCTGCTGTACCAAGAAATTGTTGTCGACCCAATACTGAAAATCCCTCTAGATGTGCTCTTTGTGTCCGTTGGGCTCCCTGCCTAATCTGCATCCGTGAAGCCACACAGCTTCACCTCATCCGACTTTCTGTACCATAATCCATATCCCGATGTGCCTCTGAGATATCTCAATACATACTTTCCTGCCTTCCAGTAGAGCTTGTTAGGCTTAGCCATAGCTTCTGAAAGCTGGTTAACAGCATAGCATATGTCGGGTCGTGTATTGAATAGATACATAAGCGACCCCACCAACTGTCGATAAATAGTGGCATCCACTACCTCTGCCGAAGTAGCATCCTCCTTCCTCCATCCACCAGGAAGAGGAGTATCAACAGGCTTACAGCCATGCATGTTGAACTTATTTAGTATCTCCCAGGCATACTTTCATTGACAAACAAACAGTCCATCACTATGCTTCCAAATTTCCAATCCCAGGAAATAATGAAGGAGGCCCAAGTCCTTCATCTCAAACTCCTTTGCAAGATCATCCTTGCATGAGAGTATCGAAATTTCATCACCCGTCAAAATCAAATCATCTACATAAAGTAAAATGATCAACAACTTACCCTCCACCACAATCTGGTATAGGTTCGGATCCGCCTCACTCTTGGAGAATCCGAGTCCGGTGAAATAACTGTCTATCCGTGTGTACCAAGCACGAGGTGCTTGTTTCAACCCATACAACACTCTCTTGAGCCTGCACACATGTGACTCGCTGCTGAAGATCTCGAAACCTTTGGGCTGCTCTATGTACACCTCCTCCTCAATCACCCCATTGAGGAATGTAGTCTTCACATCCATCTAATGAATGTGCCACCCCATCTGCACTGAGAGAGCAAGAATTGTCCGTATGGAAGAATACCTTGCGACAGGTGCAAAGGTTTCCTCATAATCGATCCCCTCAATCTGTGAGAAGCCTCGGGCAACAAATCTTGCCTTGTACTTCTCCACACACCCGTCAGCTACCTGCTTCACTTTGTAGATCCATCTCAAACCCACCACTAATTTCCCTTCCGGCCTTGGGATAATCTCCCATGCACTGTTTCTGACAATCGAATCATACTCTTCCACCATGGCATCTACCCATGCGGGATCCTCCACAGCTTCCTCAAAAGAGGATGGCTCCATCACAATACACTTTCTCATAAGAGACATGTATCCAATATACCGGTCAGGTGACTATCTCTTTCTGCGCTGTGATGTAGGTGCTCCTACAAACTTCTCTGCATCTTGAGCCAATCGCTCAGCTTCTGTAGTGCGCTTCTGCCCTCTAATGGTTGGCACTGCATGAGTGGTCTATTCCACTCCATGAACTTCCTCTTGTCACTCATCCACATCCTGAAGCTCATCCTTAGGAACTAATATCTCCTCATATGCATGCAAGTGTGGCTCCCTCTCAAGTGAACACTTCATGGTTTTCTCCTCATGAAATTTGATATCCCGTGGCACAACAGTCTTTCGACTGTCTGGAAAATACACATGATAGTTGTGGGGTGTATCAGTGTACCCCACAAATATCCCAACGTCTATAGTCAGCTCCAGCTTATTCCTGGAATCCTTCATCACATGAATGTAAACAGGTGAACCAAAAATCCTCAAATGGGAAATATCAGGCCTCTTACCAGAAAATGCCTCCTCGGGTGTACTCATGCCAAGTATCCTGTGAGGACAACGGTTCTGCACATATACTACAGTATTGCATGACTCAGCCCAGAAGTGTATGGGAAGGCCCTGATCATGCAACATCACCCATGCAGCACCCACAATCATTATGTTCTTCCACTCAGCAACCCCATTCTGTTGTGGGTTATGAGGTGCTATGATCTCTCTTCAAATTCCTTCTGTGCTGCAAAATTCCTTGAATTTTCTAGAGATGAATTCACCACCATTGTCTTTCCTAAGAGCCTTCACCTGCTTCCCTGATTCTTTCTCAACCAGTGCCTTGAACTCACAAAACTTTTATTATGTCTCGCTCTTCTTCTACATGAAGAAGATCCAGCACTTACTAGAAAAATCATCAACAAATATCACATAGTACATGTGCTTTACTGTTGAAGCTACTAAGAAAGGTCCACACATGTTTGTGTGAATTCTCTCAAGGATCGTCATGGCATGAATATCCTTCTCGTGAAAGGTGGCTTTCACAAATTTTCCCAAAGTACATCCCTTGCACTGATCTAACTGCACAAGTGTACCTTTAGGAAGCCCAGTAGAAATCTGCTACAGTATCTTCAAAGCTCCATGGTGAAGGTGGCCCAATCTCTGGTGCCACAACTCGCCCTCATCCTAGCTCACCACTCCTTCTGCCTTTCCTGCCATTTTTGTGAAACCATCTACCTGCAATTGATAAAGGTTCTTAACTTGAACCCCTATCCTTCGGGTCTCACTAGTTGCCTTACTATGCAGGAAAGCCTTTCCCTCGCTAAAGACAACATCATATCCCTTGTATTCTAACATCGCCACAGAGATCAGATTCTTCTTCAATCCTGGAACATGCATCACTTCCTTCAATACAAAGGGTTTACCAGACTACCTCTCAAAGGAAATGGTACCGATACCAGTTGCACTATATCTACCATCATTGCCAATCTTGATGTGCACTCCAAGATCTTTCTCATCTAGATCAGTAAACAAATCTCGATCTCCTGTCATGTGAAAAGATGCACCACTATCAAGAAACCACACTGAACCCGTCATACTTGAGACCAATCATGCGATCAACAAAAAATATAGCTCAAACTGTGAGGCTAAGGCCTCTCCAGCTGCAGATCCAGCAACCTGCTTATTTTTATTCTTCTGTGGACAACTAGTGGCGTAATGTCCGTGTCGGTGACAGTGAAAGCACTTCACCTTGGACATGTCCTGCTTCTTGCCTTTCGCACAGGATTGAGAAGAATGCTTCTTGCTCTTCCCCTTCTTTGATTTGGTAGCCAAAGAACAATTTTCTTCATCAGATTTCTTTGATGAAGATCCGTCCCTGGTACTTCACCTTATCTCCTCTTGCACAAGATCCGACCAAAGTCGCTCCCATCCTAACAATTTCTCCCGACCATTGTCAAAGTCCTGATAGGAATGCCAAATCTTTGGAAGCCCAAGGAGAGCCAAGCTCACCAGGTCCTCATCATCAACAGTCACCCCCACACTTCCCAGCTCATCCCTGCATTGGATGAACTTCGTGAGGTACTTGGGCATACTGTTGCCTTTCTCCATTTTTATGTTTCTGAGTTTATCCTTGAGCACCAACTTCCTCTTGTTGCTCTTGCTTTGAAATAAATCTGTCAAATATTTCCACATCAAGAATGGAGAAGCCTTACCATGAAGGCTGGATACTATGTGATCCTTCACACCTTTCAACAGAATCCTTTAACACTTTGTTGTCTTCTTTTTCCATGCGTCAAGTGCAGCAGCATCGCTAGAAGTAGGTTTTGGAATTTCTGCATCTATGAACTCCTTCAACCCATTTTCATCTAGCACCGCCTCCATCCTGTCCTTCCATGCAATATAATTCGAGCTTCCCTCAAGGGCATACTCTAATCACAATCCGTTGAAATACATCTCAACTTCGACACCAAGAAAACACTGCTACAAATTCGAATTCCACCAGCACAAAACTCAACCGCTTCAATGTTTTTCAATTTCTCCAATGATCAATATCGCTTTGATACCATGTAGAAATTTGAATAACTGATATATTATTCACCGAGATTCTCCTGATAACACACTATTTTATCTTCATGCAAAATACAGAATCTCTTCTACCATTGATCATTAATTGCGGAAATAAAAACAATCGCATGCGCACATTAAAACCATAAACAATCACACATATGAACACAATATTTTATGGGAAATATTAAAGCTGAAAACCCCAAACTATCTATATATTATATTTCATAGATATCATGTAACAATAATTGTACAAATCTCCTCACAAGCTCTCAGCACAACCTCCAATTGCTGCAAACTAATCAAGCTAGATCTAGAAAAACACATGCTCCAATATTTGTCACCTGATAGCCAGCCTCTATTGCATAATCAATGTTGTAGAATGGCTCATAAATAACTTTGAACCACCTGGCTTGTACTGCGCAATCCTCATTGTCTTCTCCAATCACCGGTTGTTGCAAATCATGCAACTGTATAGTCACAACTGATAGTCACATTGCTCTTTCACCTATCTCTTCATTGGTCTCCACTAAAACTGTCCATGCACTAAAGTTAATTGATGTATTCTTTATTTGATTAATGATTTTATAATTATTGAATTAATTAATAATTAATTCACACCACTCTCACTAGTGTATCAATCAGTTAGACTAGATACAACTAGCTCAACTATGTTTAGATTAGTTAAACTGAACACAACTCCATTAACTTCCTCAATCAACTCCACCAAACTCTCTCACATGAGTTCTAATTGAAGTATCCATGCAATAGCTCCACTTAACCCTTAGGAATAGTGTAATTCCTTCTGTCAGCTCCTGTGCCACATCTGTGCACTTAACTGAAGTGCTCCAAGAGAATAAGATAATGTTTATAGTCCAAATATTATTAAGAGCTAATAATATTCGACATATCTATTTTTAGACTGGCAATCTAAAAATAGATTCTGTCCAATATGTCTAAAAATATAAGTCCATATATTTTTTCCGACTTGACCAACCATCCACAAATAGTATCCTGCAACTCATAGAATATGACCCATATGTATAAAAATAGAGATAGTCTAAGAATAGACTTTGCACCAAAAATAGCCTGCAGGCCCACTTAGTGAAGGCGACTTCTTTCCACTAAGCCCATCATCTTGTTGCAATCTAAACAAGAGAAATTTTCTCCACATGTGAATAACTTAATTCAAGCCCGATTAGAAATTCGGACAAATGGTATATCACATGTTCACTGTCGTCATTCTGAACTTGAACCAGAACCATTCCAGGTGAGGATGGTGAGGCTGCCAGGTAGAGGAGAAAGTCGCGTGAGTAGTCGGGAGCACTAAGGAGTGGGGCTGAAATAAGTGCATGTTTTAAAGCATCAAATGACCATTGAGCTTGGTCATCCCACAAGTATAGTGTTTCTTTCTTCAATAATCACATAAATCCTTTCGTCATCTCGGCATAGTTAACGATGAATCAACGTAAAAAGTTTGCGTTCCCTTGCAAACGTTGGAGTTGAAGGATGGATTGCAGTGCCAGAAATTCAAAAATTGCCTTAACCTTATTGGTATTAACCCTAATCTCATGCTTAGATACAATGAAACCTAACAGATGCCTGGAATCTACCATAAATACGCACTTATGAGGATTCAGACGTATATTGTAGAATCTACACCTAGCAAAAATTTATTTCAGATGAGCGAGGTGATCAGGTCATTTCTTGGAATGGGTTGGAAGGTCATCCAAGTAGGCCTGTAAAATATGTCGAATGTTCTGAAAAGCGTAGTCCATAGCCCGCTGAAAAGTTGCTCCAACATTCTTCAGACCGAATGGGAGTTTACGATACACAAATGTGCCCCAAGGACAGATGAAGGTAGTTTTATGCTGGTCGTATTTTTTAATTGAAATTTGGTTATAGCCCGAGAATCCATCCATGAAGGAAAAAGATTCACATCCGGCACAATCGTCGAGAATCTGATATATGAACGACGTAAGATAATTTTCTTTGGGACAAGCGGCATTCAGATCACGATAGTCAACACAAACTCGAATGGTGCCTTTTTTTTTATCGACGGGAATCGGATTGGAAACCCATCCCACCAAAGGAATGGGATAGATGAAACCAACATTTAAAATTTTTTCTACCTCAATTTTGATGGCGGCTGCTTTGCATGGCTGGACAGGTCTAAGTCGCTGCCGGATTGGTTTGGCATTGTCATAAATCTTGATTTCGTGCTCGACTATAGATGGATCTATGTCGAGCATTTCGTTATAAGACCAAGCAAACACATCGTGGAATTCCTTGAAAAGGGATGTGAAGCACGCAATTTTTCTCAGGATTGCAATCAACTCCAATCTGAATATTTTCAATGATACCCGTTTTGACCAAGATATCAATGAGCATTGTCTTAGAAAGATTACCCATGTTCCCTTCTAAATCGATAGTTTGAACAGTCGTGTAAGCGTAGGGAACCATCTCAGCTGGGTCAAAGGATGAGATTTCAGTTTTTATCACGTCCAAGTCAATCATCAAAGCGCGATGGTGAAACTCTCCCCAAGGTCGTTCTTCTAGAGACATGATCTCTCGAATAGCTTCAGCTGTAGGCAAGACTTCATTGAGGAGATCCTTAGAGAGAACTGTGATGGGTGGGAGGTTTTTACCTTTGGTAGAAACCATAACAGTGGAGGGTTCAGATGTAATTTGGATGGCTTGGTAGGCCAACTCGGCTGGTGAGAGCAGCATCTGATCTCCATAGGAATCAATTTCTGAAGGCGCCGAAAGGATCCATAGGTCGATAGATCCATCCAAAGTGGTGGATATCATTGCAACCATGTTTGGAATCTATGGCAGTGGGAGAGGAAAACAACCCAGTAGGGAAGATGCCTTTAGAAGACCGGTACTGATACTGACGTAAGAGTCAGGAAAGCCTCCTATTAGGGGTATAGTGCTACTTGGTAACGTGGCATAATCAGGGGTGGAAAAGGATAACTGATCCACTGTGACTATTTTCCCATCCAATGGAAATAGGATGAGTCAGAAGATCGAAGAAACAATGGCGGTCTGGCGTAAGACCAACTGCGACCAAGCAAGAGATTATAGTCGAGATGACGTTCTACAACTTCAACGTCCACGGTTACCATTTTCCCACCCAGAGTGATGGAAAAGCTAGCAAGGTATCCTTTTGGGAGGAACGTGTGGCCATCAAAAGATTTGATGGAATTCAATGGCAGTGTTACGATAGGAGAACCTAAATTGAGCCAGCAAGCTTGTGACATAACACAGGTTGAAGCACCTTTGTCTATGACAGTGCGACGGATTGGTCTCCCTTTCGACACAACCTACACCTGGAATGCGATTTGGTGTGAGAGGCAAGGTTTATATTTTTCAATATCAAAGATATCTAGCATGGAATCCTGGGGGTCTATTCCACCAATGGCCGAAACCAAGGCTTTCCTTTGTGCTGGACAATTTTGAAATACTTCGAGAGCAGACATGGCTAACAGTGCCTACGCCAAATCATCTACAATGTTGTAGTTTTGGGCTGCACATGCAAAGGTGTTATGAGTCATGCATCGAAGTGTCCCTTTGGGGGGATGAATCACGGGGTTAGCAGCAGGCTGTTTGATATGCAAAACGTTGGGCAGCAATGGAGTTGAAATAGTACCAGGTTCTTGAGCATCTATGGTAGGATTTCCATAAAGCTTAGCTCTTGTTTGAAGTTCAACACTCTCAATGCCATAAATGGCGGATAGTCCTTCACCGGAAGGATGCAAACCACCATTTCCCCGTTGCTGTGGTTGCGGCGGGTTATCAACCATATGTTGATGTTGCTGCCATTGATAAGGGAAATGATTATGAAGAATGGTAGGTGTTCGCCCATAATCCTTGTTTGTGATAAAATCGGTGCATTCCTGTAGCCGAGGACATTTGTATGTCAAGTGGTCCTCCACACAGATCTTGCAAGGAAATTTCATGGGTTTATCCTTCCCTTTATCATTTTTGGCAGCGTTTTTCTGATTAGGGTTATTCTGATTGTTCGACTGCTCTTCCAAAGAAGATGTCTTTTTCTTGTTATTCTTATTTTTCCCACTACGTTTTTGTGAAGTTTTCACAGAATTTACCTCAACGGTAGGAAGAGTATTCGTTTGGTGAGGGGCGGTAGTAGCCGAGAATGACTGGGAGGCTTTCCCCTGAGACTGTTTTGTGGCTACACCAGAGATTGTGCCAACGAGACTGTCAGCATGAGCTCCAGATTTCTGAGTAGCAGGAGGATTTGGGTTACCAGGGGCATTGGGGAGAAAATCATATAGCGTGCCAGATTTTGAATAGATTAAATCCAAATGTTGGGCACAACGAATGCATTGATCTTCTGTAACCACACCAGAAAGGCCAATATCTTTAGAGATGTGAGGTAAGAGAGATTTAAAAAACCAATTAGCTAAGAGATGATCTGGGATTCACGCTTTGAATAGCCTCCTCCTACGTCTCCATTCATGAATGCGATCGGAGATGTGGGTGGTGGTGTCTTGGTGCAGCGAGGTTAACAATTCTGTTCTGGTTTCAAATCTGATTGGTAATTGGAAGTTCTTTATAAAATTCATCGCTAAAGCACCAAAAGTGTTGATGGCAGCGTGTGGCAATTCAATATACCACTTGGCGGCATTGCTTGTAAGGGTGCAGGGAAATAGTCGAAGCCAAACACTATCATCTACCATGGAATTAGATATAGACCATAGATGAAAGGTAGTGATGTTTGCGGCTGGGTCATCCCCTTGTTTCCCATCGAACTTTGGGATGTAAGAAGGAATCTTGTGTGGTACTGGAGGCCAAAGCAGGTTGTGATTGATGGGATCATTAGTCAGTTTATGGATTTCAGGGATGTCCAGAGCTGCAAAAAATGGCAATTGTGGATTTTCCCCTGAATCTAACCAAGGAAGTATGGGCTGACTATTTAGACCATAGGGTCTGCCCATAAATGTGTTACAAGGAGGATAAGTAGGATTTTGATAAAAAATTCCTATAGGTGGAGAGGTAGGGACATATGGTTGCTATCCATAGGGCATATTGTATAGCAGGACGAATGGTTGGTTGCCCCTAATATAAAAGTGCCCTCCCATTCCAGATGGAGATTGGGGTGGGTTAGTCCATATGGATGCAATAGAGTTTCCCCGAGGCATGCTACTACCTGCATAGTTAAGCAATGACATAGACCCTACACCTATATTTGAACCACTTAAGGGAATAGTATTGACAATAGGTTGTCCCGTTTGTCCTAAAGATTGCAGGGGAAGTGAAATGTTACCTATGACCTGTGTGCTGGTGACACTGCCCCTTGGTATAGTGGCCAAGGGGTTTGAACTAAGCAAAGGGTTCCAACTAAAAGGGTTGCTAAAAGGAACCGAAGTAGTCATACTCATGGGAGGAGTAACCGTGGGCCCCAACGTGGTCACGGTAGGAGTAGATCCTGAAGGACTCAGAGAGCTAGTAACAGTTGTGATGATCGTAGGGTTGGGATTAGGTATATGTTGACTACTGGGGTTACCAAGTGATGGCATAGAACTGACAACCAGTGGGGAGGATGGTGGCAAAATTGGGATGGTTTCCATTGGCATCGATCCTGTGGATTCTGGTGGTGAAGTGGATGTTTGTGCGGCCGAAGAAATATCTTGGCGTGATAGAATCTAAACTATCACAGGCCCCAATGAATCAGTGAGTGGAGGATTGTAATGAGGTACGACACCTTCCGTGAAAGGGTCCTCTGGAAATTCGTATGATATGAAGCTATGTGTAAATCAGTGTTTGTCAATGGAGACTGCTCTTTCGTAGAAGGCACGGGTTCACCAAGGTTCAGTTGTTCCTCAAGAGGCAGAGGAGGTAGACCTTGATGTCATCGAGACAGACGACATGGGTCAAATGACGCCACGGTGACTTGTTTATTTTTAACAAATTTTAATAAATTGTGATGTATTATAAATTCTCAATGACAGTAACCACACACCTAAAAAATAAAAAATAAAAAAAGGACTCTCTAAAATCAATCAGCAAGCAGCCAAAATAGGGTGCCCTATCTGAGTACTATCATTTGCTGGTGATGAAATCCAGTATCACTATAGTATATAGAGAGGGTTGGTCTAAAGTACAGCTACGGTCACTCTAGAGCTTCACCTGAACCTCAGACGATAGGTGTAAGCACTCTCATGAAGATGAGTACCCTCCTAAAGACTGAATACAGAGTGGGTCCGTCTATTTCACATACCAGGACAGCCCATCCCAGTCACCTTGTGTAAGTCCCTAAAAATTATGGCCACTAAATATACCTCAAATCACGGACATCATTAAGGGGGTCCACGGTCAAGGACAGCATGCTATATGGGTAGAATACCTAGATCCCCGATCTAGTTTCAACATCCCTAGAGGGAACTCCAATATATAACACACCCACCGGATGCAGTCGAAGGTGGGCTACCTTCTTGTGCACCCAAATGTTGTCTCGCGCTGAGCTTCGGTAAAGGAATGGTCCCGATAATATGAGTGCAGTAGGATTTTTCTTGTTAATGACTCTAGTTTCAATTTTTGAGATCTTGGGTGATTTCCTCACTTTTCCTAACCCAATATCCTAGCCTGAACTACTAATTGTGTGAGCTCAAAAAAGAGTAATGTGATTGATTTTAGTTATCGCTTGATTCTTAGTGTACTTGATTATTAGTCTTGCGGAGGGGGAGTGGACATATGAAATGTAATGAGACTCTGACTCAAGAAACCATGCAAAAATATGCTTTAAATATTCAATTCGATGAAGATTATTTCTACAAGGAGAGGTTTATTTTCAACATCCATGCACTAAAATTCAAATAGCACAGTTCAAATTTAAAGATTCAGACTTCTATCTACCTCTTCTTAATATTCTATGAATTGAAATTTTCAGAATTAACTCAGCTAGATGCAGAAAAACAAAAAAAAATATTCTCTAAAAAGTAAATGCTTTTGACACTAACTTTTCAAACAAGAGCAAACAAACAGAAATTCCAGCTTAGTAAATAAGCACGGGGATTCAGTTAAGGAGAGATACTGATGGCCAAAAAACTTTGCAACCAAAACACAATCACAGGGGTGAACATCAAATTTTGGCTAAGTAATGCAATATCTCTGAGTAAAGACAGTGTTAATCCAGATACTAACGCACTGTATTTAAGCAGATCCATCATTATAACGCATTGGAAAACCAACAGAGGTAGTGTTAGCCAGGGTAAAGTTCTTTAGATGGTCAAACAGAAACAAGATTGAACTCTGCAAGCTTTTGAAATGTCTACTGGGCATAAATACTGGTTAGAAGGGTCTGTGAACAGAGGAAAGAAATTGTCCAGAAACTATGGGGAAACTCCCCAGTGGAGTCGCCAATTTTGATATAGGGTAAAATGATTGAGTTTTTGGTTATCAAATATTCCTCTTAGGGCTTTCCAGCGCCCGAGGCAGACAGTAAGATTAGTTGTATAGTTCACAAAGATGGCACATACATGTTCATATTAACTTAAAACAACTTGATAGAATAAGATGGAAGATTACCTCATTAATGATCTTGGAGTCCCTTAGAAAGCACTAGGCAGCGAAGTAGGAGTTCTCCTTCACCAGCTCCAAATCTTGGCCCTGCAATCAATTAAAGCACCCGTGTAATCTCTACCATAACATATATTTCCTATCAATTAAGCCAATATATGATAAAAACTTAAACTATGAACACTTAAGCCATTCATATCATGCTATATAAGTGATTAAATAATAATGACAATATCAACGCATAGAATGGACAAAACAGATATAGTTCTATTGATTTATAAAAAGGAGGATTACAACCGTCGATTGTACCAAGCCCTCCTCAGCCTTCCAATCTCTCTATCTCTCAAAGTGGTGATGTCTTGACCAACAAATTCTCATTGAACCTTTTTGATCTTTGACCTTCACACTACAACAATGATCTCTGCTTCACAAGTATTCAAAAACTTTGACAATCCTTCGACCTTGAACCAAGAGCCTTCAACTCCATTTTATAGGAGATGGAGAGAGCAATCATTACCCTTCTCTTTCTACCAATTCTGAATAGAAAAACCTAATATGTTTCCTAAACCTCCATTCTTTTTCCTTCTTTGAGAGTTTAGTTGTTTATGGAAAGGCCCAATAAGAGATTAGTTCTTTGTAGTTTCTTTTTGTATTGACTCTCTTGTGAGAAAAAGCTGGAAATTCAAATAATTATCCATGGGTTTTTCCCGTTCCAAACTCAAAACATGGGCAACGCTGCTCTCTAGTGTAAACAAATCATTTCCCTAGCCACCAACATGGCCTATTCACTGATCAGTTGTGTTATAACGCTCTTGTGTTGTTATAGTGAGGCGTTACCTTGGCAGAAATAGGTTTAGTTTAGGTCTTTGTATTCCTTCCATATTTATCTTCTCCTCTGAGTTGATGAGGAGGTATTTTGACCTGTAACATAGGAAAAAATTTTCCAACCCCTAGCTTATCTTTGGCTTGATCGTACACTAAAACTAGGTCTCCTTCTGAAAAATTACGAGGTGTAACATTTTTGTCGTACTGAGCTTTCATTCGTTTCCCATGAGCTTCATTTGCTAGAGTATAATTTTGTCGATTCTCATCTAGCTGAACTAAGTACAAAACAATTTTCTCCTCTTTAGAAGTAGCTGGGAGTAATTCTCTGGCTAATTTTAATGACAGAATTTCGCATTCAATAGGTAACACAACTTCCAAACTGTAAACCAGTTGAAAAGGAGTGAAACCAGTTGACATTTTTACTGAGGTCCGATATGCCCAAAGTTCTGAAAATAACATGGAATGCCAATTCAACTTATGAATACCAATGATTCATTTAATCATAGTGACTAAAAATTTATTGATAGATTCAACCAGATCATTATCCTGTGGGTAATATGGAGTAGAACTATCGTGGCGCAGGCCAAGTTGATTTGTCAATTCAGTCATCATGATATTTCGAAAATGACTTCCATGATCTGTAATAATGGCTTGAGGAACACCGAATCTAGCAATTATATGATTGAACACGAAATTTGCAGCAATCTTGCCGTTTGTCGAAAATGTAGGCATCGCCTCAGCCCACTTAGTAAAATAATCTACTTCTAAGATAATATACGCATGCCCCTCGGCCGAGTGAGGGTTACATGTAATAAATTCAATACCCCACTTTGCAAAAGGACCGAAAAAAATTATAGGGTGAAGAGGAGCAGGTGGTGCACACATTTTACGATCAAAGACCTGAGAATTGTGGCATTTGCAGACTGCATAGATACAATCTTTGAATAAGGATGGCCAGAAATAACTAGCACGCAATATATTTTGGGTTGTGGCATACCTAGATATATGACCGCCACATGCTCTAGAATGGCAGTCATTTAGAACCTTCTCAGCTTCTTCATGAGTAAGGCAGTGTTGGAAAACAGAATCTGGTCCACAACGATAGAGTGTGTCACCAACAATATTGTATTCTTGGGACTGGAAACGTATTTTTCGTCGCTGAGATCGTGAAATTTCAGGCCAAAAAGATTGGGTTTGGAGATAAACAATAATATCTCCATACCAAGGATCAAGAGTGCTGATCAGAAACAAGGATTCATCTGCAATGGGTTTCTCTGCCACAGTTTCATTATTAGTAGACAGGAAATCACCCATCAGTTCTGAAAAAACCAAAGATTTCTTTGCCTTGGATTTTTCAAATTCCAAGTCAAATTCCTGCAGGATAACTATCCATTTGGAATACTTGCCTCCTAGAAATTTTTTGGTCAAAATGTACATCATAGGGTTATATTCAGAAATTACTTTGGTTTTTCATAATAACATGTAGTGACAAAAAATTTGGACAACTTAAAGAGCTGGCAAGGCGAATTTATCCACATGCGTGTATTTGATCTCAGTCGGATGTAGATTTCGACTAAGATAGTAAATCACATGTTCATTTTTGAATTCATTTTCCTGAACTAAAACCATCCCAATGGTGGAATGAGAAGCAGCAAGGTACAAAAAATAATCTCGGTTGTAATTGGGACGATGCAGTAACGGTGCATGGATCAACGTGTGTTTGAGTGCATCAAAAGATTGATTAGCGATCTCATCCCAAAAGAATAGAATGTCTTGTTTTAACAACCTGGTAAAACCCTTTGTTAACTCGGTGTAATTAGGAATGAAACGACGTAAAAAGTTTTCTTTCCCCTGCAAACTTTGGAGTTGGCGAAGAGTCGAAGGAGGAGGTAGATTGACAATAGATTTTACCTTCAACGGATCAACACGAATGCCTGCTTTCGAAACAAAAAATCCTAGTTAGCGACCCGATTCTACACAGAAAACACATTTGTGTGGATTCAGCCGAATTCGATAATGCATACATCTCATAAATATAACTCGTAAATGAGTGAGATGGTTGGCCCTACGCGATGAATGAGCAGGTAAATCACTGAGATAAGGCTGCACAATGTGCTTAATGTCATGAAATGCATAAGACATAGCCCTTTGAAAATTTTCCCCAACATTCTTCAAGCCAAAAGGTATTTTGCAATAAGACAATGTCCCCCGTGGACAAATGAATGATGTTTTAGGTTGATCAGTAGGGAGTATGTTTATTTGATTGTAACTGGAAAAACCATCCATAAAGGAGAGCATTTCACTGCCGGCACAATCATCAATGATTTGATCGATATAGGGGGTTGGATAATTGTCTTTAGGAGAAGCTCGATTAATATCCCTATAGTCGATACATACTCTTATCGTTCCTTGTTTTTTGTTAACAGGAACAATATTCGATACCCAATCGGTTAAAGGAATTGGATAAATGAAACCTGCATGAAGTAATTTCTCAACTTCGGCTTTTATAGCAGCAACTTTTCTCGGATGTATCTGACGTAAGCGTTGTCGGACAGGTTTTGCATCCGGGTGAGTATTAATTTCATGTACAAAAATTCACGGATCGATTCCTGGCATTTATTTATATGACCAGGCAAACACATCACGAAATTCTTGAAATAGGGCTTTATAAGTTTGGATTTCATCATCCATACAGGAAGCACCTATATGAATGTTTTCAATTATTCCAGGCTTAACTGAAATTTCAATAGGAATCGTTCGAGAGATATTTTCCAAATTTAACTCAAAATCAGGATTTTGCAATGGATTTTGCAGTTCTTTGACATATTCAACAGTAAAAATAGAAGAGAAATCATTGTCAAAATGATCCATCTTAGGTAATAATGAGGTTCGGTGATGTAGATCTTCCCATGGTAAATCTTCAACAGACAAAAGTTCACGAATCTGCTCATCAGTATGAACAAGATCGGGAAATTTCGTTGTGGCTAAGCTAGATATAGAAAGTGATTCCTCATGGATTACATTCATTGGATCAGTTTTGGTTGAAGAAGGATCAGAAAGCGACTATACAACCTGATATGCAATTTCAAAGGGACTCACAGGGATCCCACCATCAAATGAATCCACCTCAAAATCGGAAGGTACGATCCAAGGATCATCAAAAGTAATAGTATTTGATGAAATCATATGAATATTTCCAATAGGAGGTGATACGTTAGGAGCAGGAAATGAAAACATTCCTAGTAAACCAGAATATTTAATCAAACCTATGCCAACATCCTTGTAAGGGATAGTCGTTTTACCAATGTGATGGATATTTTGTATAGAGGCTGTATCGGATGAGAAATAAGTGAGTTGGTCTATTGTAGCAATATTTCCTTGATGTGGAAACTTGATAAGCCAAAAGATCGATGAAACAATAGCAGTCATAGCATAATACCAACTGCGACCCAGGAGAAGGTTATAATATAGAGGGGCATCAACCACCTCCACATCTAGATTTACGGTTTTTCCTTTGACCCCTATAGGTAAATCCTACAAAATACCAAAAGGATGGAACCCCCAGCCATCAAAAGCCTTTATAATTGTCGAAGACTGATTGAGTGTAGGAGAACCAAGCGATTTCCAACACTCGATCGACATAATACACGTAGAAGCCCCTTCATCAATCACAGTCTGAAAAATGGGTTTGTTTTTTACTAATACTGGAATCTGGAAAGCCATTTGATGAGTTAGGCGGGGTGTACTATTCTCTAAATCGAAGATTATTAGGTTCGAATCTTGAATATCGACAGCTCCTATGGCAGAAAAAATTAATTTATGCTGTGATGGACATGATTACAACACTTCCAAAGCCGACATTGTTGAAGGGGAAATAGCTAAGTCGTCAACAATGTTGTAATTCTGAGCAGCTCTCGCATGTGGATTGAAATCTGATTTACGAAGTACACCTTTAGCAGGCGGTTTGATTACTAAGTCTGAATTGGGTTTCTCGATATGTAGTGGATCAGAAACAGGAGGAGGTGTAGTTGATGTGTTTGAATTAGATGATTCTGCTTCTTTACCACCAACAGGACTTTTACTACCATAATCTTGCGATCACGTCACAATCTTGACATGAGACATCATCATAACGGCTTCTTCTGAGGCGTTCAAGGTAGAACCAATCATCTTACTATCTTGAGTAGGAAAAGGATCCTTCAAGACAACAGGTTGTTGATAACCTTTAACGAACTTCGAAACCTCTACTCGATGCAGGCATTCTTTGGTAAAATGATCCTCGTAAAAAATGAAACAAGGATAGAGAGGTTTGCATTTTTCGTCATTAGATTCATTTTTATCTCTTTTATCTTTTGAATTTTGTTTGTTTTTATTCTTCCCCTTATTTTTACCGCCAGATTTAGATTTGGCCATAGATGTCTCTACAACATAAATGTCGGTAGAAATTTGAGCGGAAGATTCTCCTTTTGGGGAATCAGGTAAATTTATTATAGGAGAAGAAGTCTTTGAAGATTTCTTCTTACTTTTAGTACTAACTGAACCAATCATACCATCAGCGGCATGAGACCCTGAAGGAGCTGCAGTTATTTGACCTTGTTTTGGAAGATCAAGGATTTTTTCATGTAAAGTACGTGACTGCGTGTAGATGAGGTCAAGGTACTGAGCTTGAGAAATGACTTGCTCTTTAGTAAAAACTCCTCCCTTAGCTACATGTTTAGTGATTTTGGGTAATAATGATTTAATGAACCATTTCACCAAAATTTGATCCGGAATGAAAACTTTCACTAAACGCCTTCTACGTCGCCATTCGTGAATATGATCATAAATATATGTGGATGTGGATTGTTTTAGTGAAGTTAATAGTTCCGTGCCATTGTCGTATCTGATAGGCAACTGAAAATGAGTTAAGAAAGCAGTTCCTAATTGATTGAAATTATTAAAAGAGCGTCGCGGTAACTCAATGTACCATTTGGTAGCAAGACCAATAAGAGTTCATTGAAAAAGACGTAAGAAAATTGAATCATCAATTATTGAATTAGACGCACACCTGAGGTGATAAGTCATAACGTGATTTGACAGATCCTCTCCTGACTTACCCTTGAATTTCATTATATCACTGGGCAACATATGTTGCATTGGCAGCCAATACAGATGATAGTAAATTGGATCATTCGTAAGGTGTGACAAATCAAGTAAATCCAAAGTTGCAATAAATGGTAACTGACAGTTAGGGTCTCGAAAACCTTGAGTAATAAGAGAAGTTCCGGGAGGAGGATACCTAGGATAACTGGGAATCGTATTTACATTAGGAATCGTATAACCTCCCGGAAAACCAAGATTAACTGGACAGAACTGTGGTTGTTGAGGCTGTTGATAAGTATAGCCAGGATATGGTTGATACTGATAAACTAGGTTTTTTGGAATGGGACCGAATTGATATTGTCCCTGGTACAGTTGATATGTGAATTGATACTTGTACCAGCTTGTCCTGTAGGTATCTGGACAAAATTCTGAACTATAGGTCCTGACTAGGGTATAGAGACTTGAGGAATTTGCACGGATGCAGGGATAGAAGAAACCAGAGCTACAGATACTCTAGAAACAGGTGTTATAGGTTGAACAGATGCTACAGTAGTTGCAGCAGTTTGAGGCGGAGTCTAAGGTGTACTAGGCCCAAGCTGCTCAACAGAACCAGGTGCAGAGATTTGAATAGTAGGCTAGACAAGTTGTTGGGTTGGACCAGAAACCAAAGGTTGTCCAGGTTGATTAGGTAATTGCATATTAGGTTGCATAGTCTATTGAATTTGGGATGGATCCCACACCATGTTCATTCCGGGGTATTGTCCTGTAGAATGTTGTACATATGAAGGAACATAGCCTGGTAGAACGTAGGGTTGATAATTAAGTGGTAAATTTCCAACTCCTTGTACAAATTATTGACCAGAAGGCGGTTTAAAACCTTGAGTTTGGTACTGACCTTGAGGTTGATAACCCTAAGGCGCATACTGAATCTGGGGTTGATAAGGACCTTGAGGAATATACTGAGTCTGTGGTTGACCTTGGGGTATGTACTGTCCTGAAGGTTGATAACCTTGAGGTATGTACTGTCCTTGAGGTTGTTTTCCAAAATAATATTGTCCTACGATTTGTCCTCGGAAAAAAATTACCCTGAAATTTCCCCCCAGGAGGTAATTGACTACCTTGAGGTTGCCCCCTAGGTGGTAGTTGACCGCCTTGAGGTTTCCCCCCAAGCGGTAACTGACTGCCTTGAGGTTTCCCCCCAAGCGGTAACTAACTGCCTTGAGGTTGCCCCCCAGGTGCTAACTAACTGCCTTGAGGTTTCCCCCTAGGCAGTAACTGACCACCTTGAGGTTGAGGATTTGGAATATTACCAGACATCATAAATATTTTCTCTATGTTTGACGTTTCAGTTTTAATTCCATTAAGACCAAATGATAATACTTGTTCAGTTGGTTGAGGAGTTGCTCCTGAGAAATTACCAGAGAGAGCCTGGTACCCGAAGGAACATAAGGACCACCATATAAAAAATTTTCCGCTGTTTGGGAAAACATAGATGACTCTCCTGACATGATCGATGAAATATAGTAACCTCTAGGCATAGGATGAAAAGGAATTCGAGGTGGTGAAAAAGCAAGACCCGAATTTTCTAAAAAAATTGTCAAAGATAAATACCAAGCATCACTCCTAATAGGGCTGTAGAAAATAGATTCACGCTCCCTAATATTCAAAGAGTGTGGGGATTCAGGAAGAGTTACTTCTTCATCTGGACTGGCAAGTTCTTCAATAGAAATAAGGCCAGATGGAAGATCTTCAGTAATAATATTTCTTACCCTAGGTGAACTAGGATCACTAGAAGTTGGAGTAATAAATCCCGAGGATGTTTCCAAAATAGAAGGTTTAGTGTCAGGCTCAGAAATTTCAGGTTCTTCAGCTAGTTCACTGGAAGGAGAAATACTACCAGTAACTTTAGAAACTAAAATCGGGTCTTGAATATGCTCTGTTGTGGGTATTTGATGATCAGGATGAACAAATATAGATGAACTTCCGACTTCTGTTGATCTAATTCTACCACTAATAGATGATACTAGAGCATGCAGCCCTTCAAGTTGACTTGGTGTATACTTAGGGGGCTTCCCCTAAAGTCTTCGGGATTGTCTCGGTAATTCTGCCACGATTAAATATTAATCAATCACACGCAAACAAAGAAAATTTCAATAAAAACACCTAAAGTCTTTAAAGAAAAAAACAGCTGAATCACACGCCTAAAAAGTCTAAGAGTTCAAACCACACACAAACAGTAACTTCCCATACTAAAAACACTATTTGGTGATGAAATCCAACTTAGTAGAAGTTTATAACAGAAAGGGTGGTTGGAACAGTTACCCTGACAACCTTCTTAATGAAACAGATTGGCACAAGTTTCTTTACAAAACCATCTTGCCTGAAGAAAACCCCCTCAGAGAGTCCAAGTGAGTCTAGTCGACGTCTGCTCTAGGTACAATGAGATCTTTCCTTCACCGTCACCTTAGGAAATAATCTTAAGTTTATGGACACTAAAGTTACCAAGAGTAACAAATACAACTGGGGGAATAGTCTACAATCTGATTCCACATGCAAGGGAAGAGTAACAAAGCTCAATCCCCTTGAATTCTCCTCGACATGGTCAATCCTAGGTTTACCAACAAGTGACCACAGGCTCCTCGATAATGTTTAATCCAAGGTTTATTGTTTGTAATGCGCGCAGATCTTCTATCTGTCCCAATGAAACAGAATTAATTATCTCAAAGGTTCGGACATGATCTCGTGATTAACTCCTTTAAGAGAAGCTTCCCAGATTGTACCAATTAAAATTGGATTTATTTCCTACCACAAGATTTATCTACTTGTTTGTTTTTACTATCTTGGAGCTACTCCAAGATACTAGCCTAAGCTATATTGGTGATAAGAGCCCTAGAAATAGAAAAGATTACTAGATCAATTTTAATTAAGTGTTGCTTTTATGTGTTGTTCTTTAAGTCAATAGGTATGGAAATGAAACTTTGATGGTGTGAAGACCTGACTTCAAAACACAGTAAAATATGCACCTAAAATGATAAACAATTTGTTTTTCTTTCAATGAAATTCTAGCTAAAGAAAGAGTTTGAGAATGCAATTTCTTTAAGAGACAATTCTTTCTTTGAACATGAAGAATAAATGAAAAGAAAATTATTTTGTTTTTTCAATAAGAACTCAAAACGAGAAAAATAATCAATGCTCACAATAAATCCATTTCTCTTTCAAAACTCAAAACTACAAAAAACAACTTTTCTTTCAAAATAAATTTACAAGTTTTAAAAAGCACTCAAAACTACGAAAAACTAATTTTGAGATCTACAAACTTTGAAAATTTAATTGAATAAAAGCTTTAATTTTTTTATTTTTTTAGAATATTTTTCTTCGTTATTTAGTAAACTAAGGATTCATTTGCCCAGAATAACAAATAAATCAAAAAACATCCAGATATGTTTTCTTTTGTAAAAATAAAATTCAGAACTTATAACAAAGCTTGTTCAAATATTTGCAAAGAGAAAAATAGATCTATTTCTCAAAAAGAATGAATTTCACAACCAAGTCAGACTCATCAAGAAGATAAAAGATACCAATGTGATCTAAGGCACTTTTAAGCTTCTAATCTTTGGGTCACTATAGAGACAAAGCGAAAACCACTCTAAAAATGCAAAACTTCTAGAAAATCATTCAAAACAAAAGTGCTATGAAACTCATTCAAAAGAGATTTTCGATAGAAAACATACAGATTTGGGAAAACACTAGGAATCCTAAATCAAATCTAAACTAAACTGAAAGAATAAATCTAGTTTTTTCAAGACTTTTAACAGGGTCTGCAACAATGTGCGGTCCCTAGAAAAGTTCAAGAAAAACAAAAAAAAACTTCAAAACTTTTCAAAGCAAAGTAAATCTAAGTTACCCAAGCCCGTACAAATCAATCAAAAATCAGAAAAAATAATTTTCGCAAATCAAAATAGAGGAAAATAAAAACAATTTCTTTCCCAAGTGGAGTCGCCAATTTGTTGGCCGGATAAATCGATCTTGCAGACAAGATCGATCTCCCTAGTGTCAAAAGACAATCTAGCAACAAAAGAAAAAATAAGTTTATCTTTCTCTAAATATATTTGTTTTACAAGTAAATGATATAAAGGTGTCGATCCCACCTTAGATCCAAACACTTATTTGCAACCGTAGTTCTTCCGTCGCAACAATAGTTCTTCTGTCGCTTGAAAGTGTCGTCTTCAAAGACCTGCAATCACAAACAAGAAAATATTAAATAGCACCTATATAACAAATAATTATAAAACATACCTATCATACTGATCAAGGAATCTATGAAATAAACGATCAAACGACATCTTATTGAAATAAACAATCAAACGAAAATTTATCGAGAAAAACAAACTTGATTGTATTAACTTTGAAATAATAGAAGAACCTTACAACCTTAGCCTTGCTGTTGAATAGGCCTTCCCAGGGTTCGAAGTAGGAGTTTCCTCTACTTTGATAAGCCTTTCATTTTTCCTCCAAGAGCACATAGAGGTATGTGATCTTTCCTCTCAAAATCTTAGCAGAAAGGAGTCTAAATCTCAACATCACTTCACCTCAATCACACACTAAAGCTTTAACTCCCCTTGAGGCTACCCAATGCCTCTTTTTATAGTGTAGATGAGGAGGTTAGGGTTCCACCTATGAAGGGATAGAATCCTCCTTCAAAGGGATAGGCTCCTCACATCAAGGGGTTAGCTCCTTAAGGTGTGGGATGCATGAACCTTACAAGAGTGTACTCACCCCAAAAAAATCTCATCCAGAAGCTTCTATAATTGACCAAAAATTAGCTTTTTCACTTTACTTTCTCACCCTTTTGAATTTGAAAGGGGTACACAAGCATTACACAGATAAACTGCATTCTAGAATGCAGGTAAGCTTCATATTACCTGCGTACCCCAGCCGGGAACGTAGGTAAGCTTCACATTACCTGCGTACCCAGGGTTTTGGAGTTTTTTAGGGTTTTTCTCCTGTTTTTAGGGCTTGACATGAGGATTAGAGGTTGTAAGTCTTGCAGAGGAGGTAGTTATGAGTGACAATGAGCTCATACAGTCAGCATAATGTCAAGCTGACAATTTTTAGTGCAACAGGCCTGCACGTACTTAAAGATTTAAAAGCCAAAAAAATATCAATACAGGGAGATTCTGAGTTAATCATCAAACAAATCAAAGGGGAATATGCAACCAAAAACCCCAGACTCAAAGAATATAGAAAAAATATTTTAGATCTCCTGAAAACTTTCGAAAAATATGAGCTTATGTTCATACCAAGAGCCCAAAATCACCTGGCAAACGAACTCGCTTTTGCTACTAGTAATTGCCAAATACCACAAATCGATGAATAGTTCATTACAAAGGAAAAGACAGCCCAGTAATACCTGATAACGAATATCATTGGCAAGTTTTTAACAATGATAAACATATAGAGGCTTTCCCGCAGTCAAAAAATGCGTTTTCCACAGCATCCCCAAGTTTCAACCATGAAAAAGAATGTTTAAATGGAGAACTAATTCCTGAAACAGAGTCTTCCTCTCCTACTGATATAAATCAGTTTGATCATATTTTCAAGGAAAAATTATCTGATGATCTAGACCAAAAGGACCTTGAAGTCCTAGAGTGTAAATGTGATACCATACCCAAAGGCCTAGCCCCATTAGAACAACTTTTTGATTTCAACGATGTGGCTAAGGAACCCAAAATAGAACCCATGGAAACTAATGTGGAAGAGCACAACATAGGTAGCCCAACTGTGCCTAAAATGATTAATTTATCTAGCAACCTTCCTGCCCACATCAAACAACAATACATAGCACTCTTCAAAGAGTTCATAGATGTTTTTGCATGGGACTATAAGGATTTGAAATCTTATGACACCAACATCATCCAGCACAAAATTCCTCTTAAGGAAAATCAGAAACCTTTCAGAAAGAAATTAAGGAGGATAAACCCTGTTTTACTGCCTGCAGTAAAAAACGAAATTAGGAAGATGTATGAGGCAGGGATCATTGTTCCTCTTAGATACTCAGACTGGGTTTCCAATCGAGTATCTGTCAGGAAAAAGACAGGAGAGATTAGGCTGCGTATTGAATTCAGGAACCTTAATAGAGCCTCTTCGAAAGATAACTATCCCTTGCCAAAAATGGACCACATCCTTCAAAGGGTAGTTGGGTCAAAGAGAATATCATTATTGGATGGGTTCTCAGGTTATAATCAAGTGTTAGTCCTCCCAAGTGATCAGCATAAGACAGATTTTACCACACCTTGGGAGACATTCATGTATGTCAAAATTCCATTTGGTTTGATGAATGTAGGGGCCACCTTCCAAAGGGCCATGGACATAGCCTTCTCAGAAGACATAGGCTATTTTATAATCATATACATTTATGACATTACTATCTTCTCCAAAACTAATGAAGAACATTTGGAACATTTAAGGAAAGTTTTTGAGAAATGCAGAAGATTTGGGTTGTCTTTAAATCCCAAAAATACACTCTTTGGCCTCCAGGAAGGAAAGCTTCTTGGTCATATAATCTCTGAAGAAGGGATCAAAATAGATCCTAAGAGAATTGATGGCATACTGAATATCAGCCACCCTAGGAACCTCAAAGAATTACAATCTTTCATTGGAAAGATGAATTTTTTGAGGAGGTTCATCCCCAACCTTGCTGAGCTATTAAGAAACATCACTAACATGCTCAGGAGAGAAGTAGGTGCTAAATGGACAATGCAAGCTAAACAATCATTCTAACTGGTAAAGCAAGACCTCACTCAAGCACCAGTCCTTATCAGTCCTAATTTCACCAAAGATTTCTATATTTTTTCCTTTGCATCTGAGCATACAATAGCTGCAGTATTGTTGCAAAAGAATAGCTTGGGGTAGGAACAACCTATATCCTTCTTCAGTAAATCCTTAAGAGATGCCCCACTCAAATACAATATCATGGAAAAACAAGCCTTGGAACTCGTAAAAGAATTAAAGGAATTTAGGGTGTACATATTACATTCACATATCATTTCATTTGTGCCACACACCGTAGTCAAACATATTTTAAGTCAGGACCATGATGGTAAAAGGGGAAAATGGATTTCCACTATTCTTGAATATGACTTGGAAATCAGGCCTACTAAAATCATCAAGGGACAAGGATTGGCAAAACTCATGGCTGAGTCTAATTTCAAAGCACTAGATATGAATATGGTTGATGCTTTGGAAGAAATAGAGGAATTCCCAACACCATTTACTGAAGAAAAATTCATGAATTCCCCATGTTATGCTGACATAATTTATGTATTTCTTTACTTAAATGCTCCTCCTTCTTTTTAGAAAACAAAAGCTAGATTTGTAAAACATAAGGCTTTAAATTATTGTATGATAGATGGAGTTTTATATTGGAAAAATGTTGTTGGAATACTACTAAAATTTTTACTCAAGGTTGATGCAGGAAAAATCATGCAGGAAATGCATGAAGGAGAATGTGGAGGGCACTTAAATTGGAAGACCACATCAAACAAGATCTTCAGATCTGGTTACTATTGGCCCACCATTTTTCCAGACACCCACAAACTAGTAATGTCTTGCCACAAGTGCCAAATTTTTGATGGTAGAAGAAAGCTCTTGCCCTTACCCTTGAAGCCTATTAGTGTTGAAGCACCCTTTCAACAGTGGGGTTTGGACTTCATAGGGGAAATCCATCCATCCTCCTCAGCCCAACACAAATGGATCCTCATAGCCACTGATTATTTTACCAAATGGATAGCGTCCATACCCACTAGGAATGCCACTGACTCTATCATCATTAAATTCCTTGAGACCAACATATTGTCCAGATTTGGCTGTCCCAGGAAAATAATCACAGACATTGCTGCTGCCTTCAAATCGAAAAAGATGGATGATTTTTTCCATAAATATCAGATCACCTTGGGCCACTCCACGGCCTATTACCCACAAGGAAATGGACTTGTTGAATCCTCAAATAAGATCCTGATCAACATCATCAAGAAGTTGTTGGAGAAAAATCAGAAAGCATGGCATAGTAAGCTTGTTCATGCCTTATGGGCTGACAGGTTAACCACCAAAAATTCAATCAGCATGTCCCCATATCAGCTGGTCTATGGCATGGATGCTGTTTTCCAAACATCCTTGGGAGTTCCAGTCACGAAACTCCTTCAGGAAGTCCAAGTTGAGGAAAATGATATGCAGAGAAGGATCAATCAGACCATCCATTTGTAGCAGACCAGAGAAGAATTTTACCAGAGAACTCAAAAATTCCAAGAAAACATCAAAAGGTTATTTGAAAAAAGGACTAAAGCTAATGGCTTCCAAGTTGGAAGTGTGGTTCTCAAATGGAATTCAAGGAGGGAAAAGAAATGAAAACATGGTAAGTTTGAAAATTTGTAGAAAGGGCCCTACATTATTCATTCTGTAAGAGAGCATAATGCATTCTTTCTACAAGAACTGAATGGTGAAGAAGTGTTGGGAGGTCCTGTCAATGGGAGGATTCTTAAGCACTATTTTTGTCAAGAATCTTAGTCTCAGATTTTTTATCCATTGTACATACCATTTTAATAAATAAAAGTAGAAAGAATATACAAAAAATAATAAAAAATAGAAAAGAGGGCAGAAATAAAAAAAAGGGTATAGTCCCATACCAAAAAGAAAGAAAATATGAAAGTGTGCAAGCTCAAATGCCACTACTTCAAAGAGCACTACTGTCCAATCATACAGCCTAATCATGATTGGGCAGATTTCAATTCACTACTGGTAGGATAGTGAAGAAGATTTGCCAAACTATTTAATCTTGGCTTATCAGTAGAACAGATTAGGATAGAAGAAAGAAAGGTCCAAACATGCTAAAAATCTGAACCTAGAATCATAGGAAAATATGGCTCTAATTCTATCAAAACATGAAACAAAGAGAAGAAAGTAGAACTGGTTCTAACATGCTCAAAACCTGAACCAGCAAAGAAAAATAAAATAGCTCTAACAAGATCAAAACCAAAGCTGTAATGAAGAAAAAAAAGGGTGACTCTAAAAAGCTCAAAATCTGAGTCACAAAAGGAAGGAGGGATGCTTTAAAGTTCCAGAATTTCAAGCCCTCACAATTTTGTTTCAATTTTCTGCAAAGTTTCAGTTCATGTGTATTTTTTATTTATTCCATGGACCCACAGAAAACCAGATAGTCTAATCCGGGTTTGGTTGTGTTCCAATTTCTGTTTTAGAAAGTAGAGAATGAAAATTTGTCAGACTATTTAATCCTGATAGATAGTAGTTAGGTAGAGAATTAAGAAGTCCAATTGTTTAATCTGGGCTCTTGGAAGAAATAAGGGTAGCATTAGATAGGTTTATTTTTTTGTTTGCAAAATAATATGTAAAAGAGATGCCAGCCCAAGTGCACTCAAAAGAAGAAAAAAATGTTTAGACAAGTAGCCTGGGGTAGGTAGAAATGTTTGTTTCAAAGAAGTTTCATGTTGCAGGTCACTTAAGAAACTTCCAATATTGCAAAAAGTACTAGCAAGAAAGAAAAGAAAAATTTCCCAATGGATGAGGCACTGGTTTTTTTAATCCAAAGATTTCTAAGGTTTTGCACACCTAAAGGGCAAGCTATCCTCCCCAAGTGGAGCCCCTGTTAGCCACCTATAAATTCTGTCATACTTAATGGTGGCTAATTTTGTCTTCAAACCTTCAAGATCATCTTTTGAAGTTTTTATGATGCCAATTACCCTTTGAAATAATCTTCACTACTGTTTCACTATTGATCCTAAAGTACCTGCTAATTCACCCAAAGAAAAACTGCTCATCAAGCTCCTTTTTCCTTATTTTACCCCTCCATTCCAATCCCACAAACTCTCCATTTTCTCCATTTTACCCCCACAAAATCCCCCATTTTTCATCCTTATTTCCTTCATGAAAACCCTCAAAATACCTCCATTTAACCTCTAAATCCGCCTAAAACCCCTTTTAAACCTTATATTGCCCTTTATTTGGTTTAACAATACTCCTTTTTACCTATCAGAACCCTTCATTTGGCCTTAAAATCCCCATTTTTGGCCTTAAAATCAGCATTTTACACAATGAGGGCGTTAAGCCCCTGAGGGATTATTTCCTTCAACACCCATCCTTCATATGGCCAAAGCCCCACAATCGGGTGCTTAAAGGTTTAAAACCATTTCCCAAACCCAACTTTCCTTTGTTTTTCATTATCCCGCCGTATAATGGTGAAAGAAAATGTAAACTGTTGCTCTTTGCAGATCAACGGCCATCGGGCCCATCCTTCCACCCCATCATCTCCCCTTCCCTTTTCTCCTTTCAAAAACTCTCCACCCCATCTTTCAATCTCCGCCGTCCGATTAGAAGATCTAACGACCAGGACGAAACTCACCGTTCACCCCGTGACAAAGAAGATCATGTCACTACTGGGCCCCATCATTTGTTCTGCCCCGTGCATCTTACCTCCATCACGCTCTCCTCACAACCGTCCGATCTAACACCCGAGATCTGACGGTCGGCGCGTGGTATCACGTAATTTAGTGCCAGGAAGTTAATGTTTTAAAATTACGTGATATGGGCGGTTTTGAAAATCCACGCGTCACTCACTAGTGGAATCACGTTTTTTTGGTCATTTCCGCTTTACCCCTTTTCGTTGTGCGAAAACCATCCCAATTTCTGCCAAACCACCCTCTACAACGTGACTTCAGCTTTTAATCACAACCGTTGATCTTTGTGATCGAACGGTCCACGTTATATCACAACATCAAATGCATTGTTTCCCATCTGTTCCCCCAATGACTCCATCGTGCGATCTCCACTGTAGATCATCCTGATCTAACGGTCCACGTTTGCCCTCGCACTCAAACCTCCAAAACACCTGTTTAGCTTCTCTTCTAGGGTTTTTCATCCATTTTTCAACTGCATCCACTCTTCTCCTCACTGCGCCTCCATCCTCACGAGCCTCTGAAATAGTCATCCCACTCCCGCTAGTTTTTATAATGTGTTTATCATTTGTTTGCAGGTTTTCAAGGCCGCTAAAGGATAAATGTGTTACATTCACTGGAGGAGACATAGAGGCTCTGATAATCATTTCAGGGCCAAGAAAAAACATCAAGGGGAACAGAACATAAGGTGAATTACATGTAAATCAATGGATCAGATCCATGAAACCTCTGTAACCCTCCAGCTCAGCGAAACCCTCCACCTATGCACAGAACACTCATAAAGATGAGGATCGCACATCCAGTGGCAGAAAAAAAGGCATAGAAGATTAATGAATCCTCTGAAGGCATCAGTACAAAAGCAGACCGAGCATCAGCAAAAGGATAAAGCATAAACAAGGTTACAACAGGTTTAAGTACAAAAATACAAAGAAGTTATTGATGCAGAAGTTTACTGACATAGACATTACCCACATCCATGCACACAAGCCTGCCAAGCAGTTATTACACTAGAGAAACTGCTACAAACTATTAGAAGTAGTTATTTAGAAGCATGGGAGTCCTCATAGCCCATTCTTTCACTTAACTCACACCAAGAAGATAAAAATACAACTATAGATAGTACTTCTTCCCAAAGGACACTCTATGGGATGTTTTATGTCATATGAAAATGGTATTAGCAAGCTACAAAGTTATTGATCCTGTATAAAACTTAATGTAATGTTTATAACACAGGATGGGGCATTTGAATGACCTGTCGTATATCTGGTGATCATTAAATATTCTTCACCTACTTTTCCTCATTTTTCCTATAAATACTCTTTGAAGTCTCATTGTAAAAGGTTGGCATTTGGTGAATTCTAAAGTAATACATAGATTGCTGCCTTGAAGAAGCATTGGTGTTTTGAAGGAGTGTGGAAGTCTTTGTTTTCTTTGTTGACGATGGAGGCTGGACCATTGGATCCCTGAGCCTAGTTTGGGTGAAGTAATCTCTTATTGTTAATGTTATTCCTTATTTATCACTTTGTTCCATTATGCTTTGACTTGCAGTAGGATAAAAAGTTTAGGTAGAGAAATGTATCTTGGAAGCACCTCTGATCTATTTATCCTTCACTGTTTATATTTTTTCTGCTACTGAATGTGACAGTTTGAAAGCTCTATCGAATATTCAGTTTTTTTTATTTCGGAAATGGTTAATTCAGTTGTGTTAAAGACTGTTTAGGCGTTCCGTCTTTCTTTACCTCTAAACATTGTATCTGAAATCTCCCTTTGATTATTAATACTTACAGTTTGATAGAGAGGTTTGTTTCAATCATACCCTCTATTAATTATTGTAATTATTGTGTTAAAGGTCCCTATAATTGCATTCCTAGATGTCTAAGGTGTTCCCTCTTCTTTGAATTCAATTGTATGTCTTTGTTGATTTAGCTTTCAACAGTGAACTCATAGGAGAAAATAGGGCGTTCCTTGAATCCTATGATTCACTATGAAGGTGTTAAGTCTGCATTTATCCTTTTATTTGAGTGTCTATGATTGATTAAGTTTATAACAGTGAGCTTACTGGAGGAAATAGGGCATTCCCAAAATCCTTTGCATTATTGTGAAGGGGTTTAGTTTTCTTATTCACTCTTAGTCCTTAATGTTCATTCCATTTCACCTATATTATTCAACAAATCCTTGAACAAGTTAGATTTTCCCTTTGGTTTCCCTTCCTTCTCCATTAGAACTATTTGGAATTTCACATGACTCCATTGCCTAATGGCTTGTAGATTCTAATGCTCTATCTATACTGCATGAAACATATTTGTCCAGCCAAACAAAAAAAACAACCCTGCACTTCCTAACTAGCCTAAAATCAACTTTTAAATCATTCAAGACATATATTAATAAACATATTTAGAGATCCCTCTCTGAGACTAAGAGGGCTAGATCCTAGAGCTCTAAAGATTGGTTCTGATGTTGCCTTGTCTTTTGATTAGCCAATCTATCAAAAAACACTACCCCAACAGAACAGAAACCGCACACTTAGATATAACAATAGATTCACTCAAAGTGACAAGATCAAGAATATTTTTTTCCACAATAGAGGCTTCAGTAGCTAACTCACTTGAGCTCTTTAGACATAGGTACAACAATTTTGCAGCATACATACCAGAGCTCTTCATACAGATAAAAACATATTTCCAGTAATTTCCCGTGAACTTATGCGCATTAGACCATTTCTCAATTTTCTATTTCAGATAATGAATAAATGTAGATGCAAATTATAAACATCTTGCCTTTACTGGGACCTGTGTCACCAGAATTAAAACATTGCTATCTGCAATTGACTTCAGAATGGTTTCAGCTATCCTGGTAACCAGAGGAATCCTGCCTGCTTCACTGGTATCTGTTTTTCCATTAGTACCTGTGCAAATAGGAAACAAACGGAGATAGTTACAATAGAAAATTGACTGAAAGGTTGATGACAATGAATTGAATCTCTTCAAGGGTTGCAAAATTGGTACATCTCAACTCTCAGGAATCATGACATTAGCATAACTAAAAGTGAACCTTCATCTGTAGCATTTGAAATTTCTTCCGAGGATCCTCTTCTCCTTAACTTTTGGCATTGAACGTGAATGTGTTTCCTCTTGCCCTGAAGTGGTGGTGTTGCAACTTTAGATGCGTTATTTACATTATGTATGATAAAGAGCTCCCCTGCCCAACTAGGAAGATCTTGCAGTCCCTCATCAATTCCAAATTTCTGGAAAAACAAAATAAATTCTTTAATCGAATTTCAATGGTGCTCAAATAAGAATAATTCATCAAAACTCATAACAAATCTAGCTCCCTGTTTAGAAAAAGGAAAAAGTAAAACTACGGCTAGGAATTATATGATAATGATTGTCTTCTTTTTTAGATCTTTTACCAAGCTTGATGTTACTCGTGCAAGCCATAAGAATCCTCATACACAACTTTCGATCAGGATTGGATAGATCACTTCAAAAATGTTCTCAAGTAGGGCTTGCAGGACCTATTTTGAGCTCAGAAATATGTGTTGAAGTCTTTCAATTTGAGGCATCACCAAACTCTCCCTCAGCAACCACAAATCCCAAGCTTGTGGCAAGTGTTGATTCAAGGATTGTAGTGGAAAATATAGTAATAAATTTTCAAGCACCACACTTCTTGATAAATTATCTATTTGAAATCCATACATGACATGTTGGAGCTTTGTATTCTTGATTACAAATGTTTAAAAAAAATTGAAACGTCGGCTACAAGTATATTTATTTCCACACCCAATTAGACATAAAATGCACCCTTGTTATAGCTTTCAAATTAAGTACATTCAGTGGGAATTCGGAAACACCAGCACTGTCCCCTATAAATATAACATCTATTAGGGAGCTAATGACCCTGTTTGCTAGCCTTGGGACTAAAACAATAAACCCTTTATAATATTCTTACTAGATGCCTTTAAGCAGTCTCTTGGAATTGTTTTTGCCACTGTAAAAACCTCCTATTAAGGGCCGATGGGGATAAAAATACATATTGCAAAATACAATGTTTATTTTTGTCGAGTATTGAAAATCTCCCCAAATAATTGCTTCTCTACATGAAACCAAGTCTAATGGCAAAGTTCCACTATGCATATCTGGGTTCACACAAATTGCTAAGGTTAGCAACTGAAAGTTGGATTTGAATGGGTTTGTGCTAATTCAAGAGAGTTTTTTAATGTAATTTTTTTGAGGAGGTGAGAAAACAAGACTTGTTGGATAATACCCAATTAGACATAAAATGCACCCCCACATTTGGACTCGACATTACACTTTTAGTAATTACAATTGCAAGTTTCGGAAGTAGACATGAGATGATTATTTTGAGATAGAAGGATGTCTGGTATCAATGAGAGAGAGGCTCTTGGAGGGCATTTCAACGTCTTTAGTGTTGGATATAGAAGAGAGGATGAATAGTTCTCCTACAAGTCTGAACATTCCTGACCTTACAATTTTTCTATAGAGGAGGGCTAATACTCCTAGACCTGTCCCAATTGAGGTTTAAATTATTGATTGAGGTCTTAAAACCTAGCTTGAGATTATTCATTGGTAGAGGGTTTGTGGAGACCATTTTTACTTGCCCTACTTGCTAAAATGGTAGAAGGAGAGACATGTCTTCATGGATTCATCATTCTTAGTTATGACAAATTTTAGGGAAGAAAATCAACCAAGAATTGATTAGGACCGTATTGCTAGTAGGCTTGTTAGAGGCTAGACTATTCAAATATTTCAACTAAAATTATGAGCAACTTGTCCACATAAAAAATAACCTTTCTAGATGGATTTCAATCATTGTGTTTCTAATTCGAATGAGATGGACCCTGATTTGATCTCATATAATGCAATCATAAATGCTCTCTACAAAAAGGTGTGTCAGAAATTTCTCTTAATCTTCTTCATTGCATCTTTTCCTTTGGATTATTTCCTAATGTGGTTACTTATACAACTAAAATAAAAGGGCTTCCCAATCAACCCATTATTGACTTGGACTTCACCCTCCTTAAACACTATGCATTTCCTACTAGTTTCTAGCATTTTTGCCTACTACTTTATGTGGGTAATAGAAGGCTTACTGAATGGGTTCTGATTATAGGTAACATCAGAATTTAGTGGGCACTAGAATATAATTTACAAGAGAATTAAATCAAATATTTAATAATGCATATGTTGAAAAAAATTTGATAGGAGTAGTCAATCAAAGATTTTATAATGGCTACTTGGTCACTGTGGTGGTAGGCTAAAAAAAACTTAAAGGTGTTTTATATCATGTTCCTACAGAGATAGTATTGTTCAACAATATGCAATGGTTTCTCACTCTTCAAAAAGAACATGCATAGGTAGACCGTGAAATTGTTACAATGATGAACACGTTCCGACACTTTTGTATAAGTAAATTGGTTACGAGGTGCTCCAGGTCCATGGTTGAGTATATGCTATAAGATGGTGATGTATTAAGTAGCACAAAATGATAGCTGCAAAGTCTCAAGGCTTCTAAGATTAAGCATATGGTATTTTGAGATTTTGTTTGTTCACATGTCCATTCGTTTTCCCATTATTTTGTAGACATTTTTTGAAAAAATTATTCTTCTTCAATGAAGAAAGCTATTTGGTAAAAAGCATCTGTCTGTTTTTGTATTGTAGAGCTTAGTAGTAAAGTATTGAGTATGGGAAAATTAAACTTGCACTAGAAAATTGTTAGTGATTTATATACCATCACTATTTAACGTCATACAAAGGATCAATAAAAACTATAGGTTTAAAATCAGTCTACCAAATGCATTATGGTCTGTTTATGTTAGAGTCTTTGTGCTCATCCTAAACTTTCGTAAAGTCTTTAGCAATAGAGTTCAAAATAGTCTGAGAAATTCCACTTAAATACAACGTTATCATCCAACCAGTGCTTGCCCTGTTCCTGTAGCTTAGGCTGGGAATACACATGATATCCATTTGACAGTAAGATGTTGTAAACAACTTTAGCTGAAAACCAAACTAGGAAGACTCAAAGAATAAACTGAAAGGTTGAAAACATGAATGTGTATAGGTTTTTCCTTGACAGCCAGGTTTAATAAAGAAAAATAACTACACATCTGTGGTTTTATCCTGTGTTCATTTCCACTATTTGTATGGTATTGATGAAACTAGTAGAAAGTCTACTTTAGAGGTCAGATCACTACTATAGCAGAATGTGATTATGTTGTTGCTTTTCTAGCGTTTTGTTTCAATTTTTTTGTGATTTATACACAACATACTCAATAATACTGAAGTTATGAAGCTGATTTGTTTCGATAATTAATATACCTTTTGAGATTTTAAAATTTCACTACAAATAACCCAGTTTAGTCTCATTATCAATTCATCTCTTGTTTGGGTGCCTTAATGTGCAATGACATGTTTCCAAGACTGAATTCAATGCAAGGCATATTTGAAACTCTAACTTTGTCTTCCAGTGTCTTATTAGAAATTATTTCAGTTTTACTTTTGTGTTTTCAAGCTAGATATTGTTTTCAAGTTTTCACATTTATAATTTTATTGCAATGTGGAAGATTGATCGGGGCAGTACAGGAACAAATCCGAGACAGGATGATCGCAGAAAGGGGCCAGCGGAAGAACATGTAAAGTGCTAGCATTGCTCTATCTTCAGGTATTTTAGTTATTTACATAATTCAAATAATATTAATTTTGTTCAAATATGCAAACATCTGGCCATGGTACGCCTAGTGATTCCCTGTATGAGGAAGAGCTTTCTTCATCTCCATGTCCATTTCTCTTGCCGCAAAAAAAGGTGCGAAAATCAAAGTTGGAATTTGAGCATTTGGTAGACGCGCCTCAAACACCTAAAATAGAAGCGAGGATAAAAAAACTTATTACCCAGCTACAAACATATCAGGTAACAATAAAAAATCAAAAGGATATTTTTTTGGTTCTGCATGATGAGATGAATTGTGATACTTTGATTTTTAATTTTTACATTAACTAAACTAACAAAAAATTATTTTCTATGTAGTGTTATCTTCACAGCTGCTGCACCCGGTGTTGGTGGTAGTGGGACACAAGGGCAAGAGATTTCCAAGCAACCCTCTCGTACACCTTCTACGCCTTTAGGTGCCAGCCAAGAAACGCACCCTGACCAAGAAGACACCCAACCAACCATTGAACGTGTTGGCAGTGCTGAGGCTAATATGGCCAACTATATTATTGTGTTTCCTAGAGCTACACGTGTCAGCTCCATAGGCACCATTGATGGCACGTTTTTGGTGAACGATGAAGGTTTCCCTATAAGGCACGTACAAATTCCAGGTAAGTTTTAATATTTTAACTATTTCATGTACTCTATGTAAACTATATTTTATCATGATTTTTAATTTTAAATTAATGATAATATCTTTTCTCTGTGTAGGAAACAATGAGTTCTACCAGTTTTTAGAGAGCAAGGCATTGTATATTTTTGGCCCAACCACACGCACAAGGTGGAATTCCCAGAATTCCAACCTGAAAAGGAACTTCTAGATTATCTAGAAGGCCTTTTTGGGGTGGGCACATTTGACAGAACAATAATGGCTCGAGTAGTTGGAAAATATTTGAAATATACCAGGGAAAACTCGAGGATGCACTTGCAATTTAACCATAGATACGAGTGTCCTCTCATAGTTCCGTAGAGTGAGTGGAGAGCACTCATCCATGACGGAAAAGAGAAAATGGAAAATAAAGAAGAAAAAATGCTAACTGGACCTGCAAGGTGAATTACAAATTTAATTAAATAGCTTTAATTTTCTCTATTTCTAAAGTAAAAGTGTGCTACGTCATACATAACTTCAATATTTTGATGATAGGTTGCCTAACACTTCTAAGGAAACCAAAGCTAGGATTGAAAAAAAGGGCCATCACAAGCTAGGCCAGGGCGACTACTTGAAATTAGCTGCAAGAATTGTAAGTAGCTAAACATCTTCTAATTAATTGTATTTCCTTCCAATGTTTTTGTAATTCCATAAAATAACATTAAAAATATACAATCATATGTAATGTAGGGTGATGACTTAGGGACATAAACTACAGAGGAAGATAAAAATATTGCTTTCCATTCTGGCTATCAAGTCGTACTTGAACACCACAGAAGCTTGGGATAGGTCCCAAGATCCAGAATGCCTAATAAGGTATAATGTTAACCTTTCAATATTTTTTTTTCTTCCATAAATTTAATGTCTAACAACTTTGTTTAAATCAGAGGAGTTGTATTATCCTTTTTCAGGAACAGCTACAGATTGGGAATAATATGAGTTATTACCAATTTGGAGCTAGATACATGTACCTCATCTAGGTGTAAATACACTTGAACTTCAGTAAAATACACAGCAGCAAAGTTATACAACGTTTTACAAGGCAAAAGGTGGGGAAAAGTGAGGATTTAGGCACTAAAACGTGTGTATTCAGAGATATGCATCAAAATAAGATGGGGAAGTAGTTGGGTATGAGAGATATGGTTATGAGGGACTCCCATGTCGAATTTCAGCAAAAAAAAAAAAAATTTTTGCTAAGCTAAATAGTTCCTCCTTTCCTAACTAGGCTAGAAAACCCTGATTTCCCAAGACTAGAATTATGCAGAAATTTACTGAAGCATGTGAGATGGTTTTCTGAAGGGTATGAATGAAATAAGGTCTTAATATTGAAAAATAATATCAGGGGAATAAATCATACACTTTACAGAAGAAGAATGAAAGAATATAGAAGAAATCCTCAAGAAAGAGGCGCTACAACCATGTAAAAAGACTGCATAACAGTGACAATGTTATTTTTAGGGCTGAAGCAGAAATTTATTGATTCTTCAGATCTAGATCAGATCTGTACATAGAAATATAGATCTAATATAGATCCATGTACAAGAGAAGCTGATCTATACATTCCCCTTGGGGATTTTCTCAAATCATGAAGCACCGGAAGTAGATCTGAGATCTAAAACTTCAGATCTACAGAATGATTCAAAAATTCTGAATAATACAAGTAAATAAAATATCAGATTTGAAAAATAACATATATTTGTTGGCCAATCTATGGATCACCACAGTGAAGGAAGAATCCCAACACCGGAGATCTCTCCTCCAAAATGCAAGCAAAGCACCCTGCAGTTGTAGATATGAAAATAACATTGTCTTAGGGAGAGAGACAACGCCGTAGATTCTAAAGATGATTTGGCTTGATGCCAAGATTTGGATCTGAATTATAATCAGAAAATGAACTATTCAAGGAGGTTAAATGACACTGTCACTGAAAAGAGCCACTGCTATCATCTAGATCTGAGAAGATCTAGACCTCCACTTGTTGCAACTCACAAGACAGCTCAACCCTCAACATGAGCAGTGCTATAATGTAAGGTGAAACTTGGCACAAGCCTAATAGTGGATAATTTTATCACAATTCCCCTCCAAAAGCTGCTCAAGGAAGGAGGTGGGATTCTTGAACATGAATTCCCAACAAGGGATGTCTAAGCAGACAGACCTTCAGAAATAATGTCTTCAACAACCCTTTCCTTGCTGCCCCACTCTTCCTTTTATAAGATAGGATTCTTTCCAAACCCTAAACCACCTTGAATCACTTAACCCTTTTCACATTGAAACCTCCTTCTAGAACTGCATTGTCCCTCAAAGAGGTTCAATGCATCTAGACTGCGTTGTTTGACTTGGTCAAGGATGACTCATTCTTGTGATTTAAACCCTTTCACACCTGCAAGAGTTTATTTACATAGCCCATATATGTCTCTGTTCACACAGGCATTGATTTATTCTTGATTTTCAAGAGTTTTACATGTCCTCCTTTACAATTTATTCATCAATACATGAAATGTAAAATAAACAAGGCAAAATTAATATTCCTATTTGATGCAGCTAATTTAGAAATATTACAGGCTCCCCCTCCCAAATGTTGCTTGTCCTCAAGAAACTGCAAGGATGCTACAAAATATCCCTCCTTCTTATGGACTCCTCCTTCAACAGTCTCCACCATTGCTTCAAATTTTCTGTAATAATTCCATCTCCTAATGGTTCCTCCCAAGTGTGCACAGTGGCCTTTGGTAGATAAACCAAATAGCTCTCATTATGAAGTAAAGGAAGGTCTATATGGAAACATTATTGCTGATATATGACCTCATCAAGATAGAAGTGATGGTCATTATGGGGAATTTCACCATCAATGAAGGTCTTCCACCTCCATGCTATCATCCAAATGAAATGAATTACGTTCCAGCATGGTAACTCATAGTGAAGCTCCTCCCAAATTCCCATGAGAGGCATGCTCCAAATGCTAAATACAATCATATGTTCCACATCATAAAGAGAGAAGTAATGTGCTACAGTGGCCATATGGTTTCCCATGCTCACCCTAGAACATGTAGTGCAAAGAATGCGGGAAACTCCTTTCCCCAAGGACACATTCCACAAATGTGTCTCTTCTCCAACCATGTTCCCAAGAATAAGAACATCTTCAACATGTGGAATCATGATTAAGATCATGCTAGCTTCCATATATGATAAAGGATAAGGAAGATGCCTCCTCATGTGCAACTAGCGCAGTTTTACCCTCAACTGCCATAGAATAGAAGATGAAAAGTGTTTCTTCCAACACTTAATTGATGCCCCATCCTTCTTGCATGCTTGGAGAAGGTGTTTTATGATTTGTGTAAAGGATTTACACCATGGGAAGTGTATCTCCCCTCCAAGGTACTCTAAAGGATGATCATCATCAATAAATTTCATGGCCCCAAGTGGCCCATGAAGCCATCATAAATAGTTCTCCCTCTTGGAGCAAAGCCCTGAAAATGAGTGTTAGAAAAATACAAGTATACATCATGAGATTCAGCAATATAATATTTTTCATACACTTGTTTAAAATCAGCAAGGTTGCTCATGGATGATCCTCCTCTCACACTCAATGAATAAGGAGGTGTAGATGATAGTTCTTCCCAAGAGCTATGTTCCTCCTCATATAAAAAATGGTCCATGCACTTCTTCATATGAGAGTGCACCTCCTCTTTGAAAATATCCCACATGAATTCATCCAAGATAGTATGATATGCTCCAATGAAATCAGTGGGTTTGGAAAGTAGGATCTCATAGGTTGCATTCAACAGTTTCTCCTTGACCTTGGAGCCTTTAGACAAATAAATCTGATCATGGAAATATATGACTCCTCCAACTACCTTATACCTCCCATCCATTACCTTCCCATCAAGAACCTCACATGTGAAAGGGTCCTTGTTGTACTCCATCAAAAGTTGATAATCCCAATAAGGATCTAGGCTCCCCAAGAATGATAGCGTTGTAGGTTTCTAAAATTCAGCCCCTATCATGTCATGACTCTCCTCTTTGACATACTTGATTCCAAGGTCACATGTTGGAGTCCCATAAACTTTTTTTTGCTGCCTCCCTTGCAGCTGATCTTGCTCAATACAAGATTGAAGCATGTGGAAATCATCTTCCCTTGGAAAGTTCATGTCCTCCAATACTTCCTCAATTTTTCCCATGCATGCAAGAGTATTAAGATCCTCTTGTCATGTTTAGAAATCTCTTTTGTAAGTGAGAAGACCATGGGCTACCCCAAAGATATGGTTTTTCCATGTATCCTCATATCCATACCATCATAGATTCTAGATCTTTCATTTCTCAGCGCAGATGAATGAATGTAAGATAACAATGTTCTATTCAGAAAATGTCTTACCTCTTTTCTGAATTCATGAAAGATCCTCTGCGATGTGCTTGCTTCTCCCAAGGCTCCTTCATTAGCCAAGTATGTAAATGCTACCCATAGTTGAGAGAACACTTTAGTTTTCCTCCAATCAGGAGGTCTTCCTGGTGGAATTCCTCCTTTCAAGGAGGCATCAAGGCATAGAGAAGAATGTGGATGTAGGTGGATAGATTTTTCCCTATCATTGCTACATGGATTCTCTTGCCTTCCTTGGTCTTCCAACCCTTGAAATAGATAAGGATATATGCTCTTCTTCTTGAGAATCTCTTCCTCCTATCTTCCTCCTTCTATCTTCAAGAATTCGTCATTTGAAAATAATGATGCATGCTGCTCTTGTGTTATATCAAGATCTCCATGTGTGAGATCTTTTGGAACCCCTTGCAAGAGTGCAAGAGTTTCTCTTCTTGGAGCAAGTGCTCCATCTTCATCTTCATAAGCTGCTTGAGGTGCCATCGTCATGACTGTGTTATCTCCTGCCTCCCCTTTCTCCTCTCCAATAATTGAAATTGCCTCATCATCAACAAATGACCTTAGATATTTTTCATCTAGTGAAGGAGGAATCTCCATGCTTCCTTCTTGAGAAGAGATCCCTTCATTCAAAGGAGATCTTGCCCTTGTAAAGGCATCAAACATACTCACACCTTCTTTCTTCCACTTCATGAAGAAATTACTGATAGAACCTTGAAGCTTAGGTGATATGGCTGAGTGCACATACCCATGAGATGAGGATTCAGAATTTTCCTCATGTATAGATCTTGTAGATCTGATCAAAAGATCTTTCTGCTCTTGAAACTTTCTAGGAGTTTCACTGCTTCTTCTTTCTTCTTCTTGTTCAACCTACTTGGAGAGGTTCTTCTTAGATATAAAATCTGATGAGAATAAACCCATATTATTCATCATTATGACCTTTCTCCTTGCTAGAATACCACTGAAAATTTCCCTTCTCAGGAATATCAAAATTCTATTCCAGAGATTGACTGCAGGGGCATTTACTAGATATGTCACCTTTGAAAAAAGGATGAGATCCAAAGGCTACCTAGCCATCTGCAGACTCTATATATACATCTTGAAATATTCCCCCTTCATGGATTCAACACTTTGGCTTGAAGCCACAGGCTAAGCCGAAGATCTTGCTCTGATCCCACTGTATTATCCCTTTTTCGGGAACAACTACAGATTGGGAATAATATGAGCTAATAGAAATGTGGAGCTACATACATGTACCTCATATAGGTGTAAAAACACTTAAGCTTCAGTAAAATATATAGCATAAAATTTATACAACGTTTTACAAGGCAAAAGGTGGGGAAAAGTGAGGATTTAGGCCCTAAAACGTGTGTATTCAGAGATATGCGTAAAAATAATATGTGAAAGTATTTGGGTATGATATATAGGGTTATGAGGGACTCCCATGTCGAATTTAAGGAAATTTTTTTTTTTTTTGCTAAGTTAAACAGTTCCTCCTTTCCTAACTAGGCTAGAAAACCCTGATTTCCCAAGACTAGAATTATGTAGAAATTTACCGAAGCATGTGAGCATGGTTTTCTGAATGGTATGACTGAAATAAGTTGTGAATATTGACAAATAATATTTTTGGAATAACTCATACACTTTATAGAATAATAATGAAATAATACAAAATAAATCCTTAAGAAAGAGGTGTTATAACCATGTAAAAAGACTGCATAATAGTGACAGCATTATTTTTAGGGCTGAAGCAGAATTTTATTGATTCTTCAGATCTATATCAGATCTGTACATGAAAATATAGATCTAATATAGATCCATGTAAAAGAGAAGCTTCTCTATACATTCTCCTTGGGGATTTGCTCAAATCATGAAGCACCAGAAGTAGATCTAAGATCTAAAAATTCAGATCTGCAGAATGATTCAAAAATTCTGAATAATACAATTAAATAACATATCATATCTGAAACAGAACATATATTGTTTGGCCAATCTATGGATCACCACAATGATGGAATAATCCCAACACCGGAGATCTCTCCTCCAAAATGCAAGAAAATCACCCTGTAGCTGTAGATCTGCAAATAACATTGTCTTAGGGAGAAATACAACATTATAGCTTTTGAAGATGATTTGACCTGATGCCAAGATGTTGATTTGCAGTATAATTAGAAAATGAACTCTTCCAGGAGGTTAAATGACACTCTCACTGAAAAGAGCCACTAATATCATCTAAATCTGAGCAGATCTAGAACTCCACTTGATGCAACTCACAAGAAAGCTCAACCCTCAACATGAGTAGCCATGTACTGTAAGGTAAAACTCAGCCCAAGCCTGATAGTGGAGAATTTTAGCACAATTCTCCTCCAAGAGCTGCTCAAGGAAGGAGGTGGAATTTCTGAACAGGAATGCCCAACAAGGGATGTCTAAGCAGACAGACCTTCAGAAATAATGTCTTCAACAACCCTTTCCTTGCTGCCCTCCTCTTCCTTTTATAAGATAGGAGTCTTGCCAGACCCTAAACCACCTTAAATCGCTTAACCCTTTTCACATTGCAACCTCCTTCTAGAACTGCGTTGTCCCTCAAAGAGGTTCAATGCATCTAGACTGCGTTGTTTGACTTGGTCAAAGATGACCCATTCTTGTGATTTAAACCCTTTCACACCTGCAAAAGTTTATTTACATAGCCCAGATATGTCTCTATTCACACAGGCATTGATTTATTCTTGATTTTTAGGAGTTTTACATGTCCTCCTTTACAATTTATTCATCAATACATGAAATGCAAAATAAACAAGGAAAAATTAATATTCCTATTAGCTGCAACTAATTTAGGAATATTACAAGAGAAAAACTACCGATGAATGAAATAACTCAGTTGTAGAGCTAGATGTAGATGTTCCTCACGTGCAACCTGATCATTGTAGTGGGGACCAGGTCGACAATGCTACTATCAGTGAGGTCCGTGATGGTAATTAATTTCCACTTTTAATTTTTTCTAATTATACCTTGATGGTTGTCCTTATAACGTTTTTTGTTTAAATGACAGAGAATGTTTCCCTTGAGGATCTTACCACCAGATAGGAAGACAGGGCAACAGTCCCAACGGAGACAACTGGTGCACCAGGTAAATAATCTCATTCCAATTTTTATTTATTAATATTACCAAATTAGTTCAATGAAATTTAAAAACTGACAATTAAAATTTAATATTATCTGTTTTTGTAGGCGATGCCCCGTCACTGGATGAGACCAGACATCGTGACTATGCAACTAGGTCAGCAGTGCGGGAAAGGCATGAAACAGGAGTAGAGCACGATGATATTGATGATGTAATTAGGAGATTTAGAAATAGGAAGAAGAAAAAGAAAATTTGATAATGTAAAATATTGTATTATTATAAGAGAAACGTTACCACTTCGAATGTTTTTTGCATTATATAAAAAACTCATTTATCATACTATTTTTATGTCAATCACTAATTTCAATGTTTCCTTGTGTAATTTTTACTGCATTGTTTTTTATTAGTTATTGAATATTTTTTTTTATGCTTATGAAAGTAAAAAATGAAATATAGATTAGGTATTGGGGAATTGAGAGTGATGTGAGGGGGGGGGTGCGGAGGGGCCATAAGAGCTTCCACCTTCACATGGTTGGCCCTTTTTAGTAGAGAATAATTTATTGGAGTGATTTAATCTTGGAGCAAACCTCCCTTGATCCAATGTAGCAACAAAAAAGTCATTGTTGACTTAGTTGCTACTCTTTCAGATCATGGGAGGCTTGTTCCAAGTTGATGCGACTCCAATAAATTTTTCTTGAAACGAAGACGAGCTTATTCAGGTATGTTTTGAAATTTTCAACATATGTTCTAACATTATCATAAGAATGCATCTTAGAGTAAAAAATACTACATCAATTACTTGTATTTATTGTATAGATAATTATGGATTTTGATTGACTTGGAAGTGCAGATACAAATCCTCTTGCATCATGAGCAATACAACTTGTCAACCAGGGTCATGTCCAGGATATTTTTTCTTGTGCTCTTGACCAGGTTTGCAATGTCACATTCTGTAAGTTCCTTTACAATTCATAATTCAATATTAAGCTTGTTCATGATTATTATCTAGGTTTTTTATATGTGTTTTTTCATCTATTTGATTGTAAGAAACTCTGCATGTTTCCTATTGTTCACTATGATTTCTCTATTTACCACTCCCAGGATGAATCTGACTTTATTGTTACATAGGCTACTTTATTATTAATATGATTTCTCCATTTACGATTTCATAGGTTGCATCATGTAAAGTTTTCAATCTCAAGTTGGTGATGAGCTTTAGTTCTCCAGATTTGGGGATTTTTTGATATTTTTTCCCTCATGTCATTCCTACATCACCTCGTTGTTTGAGCATGCCAATTTTCTACCACTTGTACCAATTGGCACATGTAAATCTCTGAGTGGTGCAACATGTCACCTATTTTAGGCCCACTTGACCACCTGAAAAACTCAAATCCACACACCATGTGTCTTTATCATGGAGTGCCACATGTCCTAGATATTTTAGATGCTAACATCATGCTTCTAATGTGTTATGTCAACCAATCACAGTGGTCCATGTGGCCTTATGCCATGTCACCAGTCTGGAAGAGAGATTTGAGCCTTTTCTTTTCATGATTTTTCTATTATAATTTTTTTCTTCAGGACGGGAAATCCCTTTTGCAACATATGGGGATTTTCCCATTTCCCTGGAGTCATCTCCTAGGACACCCTTCAAGCCATCATCCAAGAGGAAATTTTCAACTCTTTGTTGTTTCCCTCTTGCCCTTGAACTATGTGCTTCTAGAAGACCAGTTAGGGCACTCTTCTAGCCCTTATCCCATTGCTTCATCATTTTATCAATTTCTTCCACAAGATGCTTCTATTTTTTGTCCACTTAAAGGAAGAAAACACTACCCTAGGGTCAGGTTGCTCCTCAACTATCCCTACCACACTTATGGACCAACCAACAATATGAACGTTTCCCTTACTTATTGAGACACCCCATATGCTACTGCACATTCAATTCCATGATCTACTTGCTAAGGAACACTCCTACATGTTAGCCACATATAAAATTTGTTATACCAAAAGGTGGCTAAATATTTTTTTGGAGGCTTCAAGGAAATTTTTTTTTGCAAAAAGTGTTGGCTCTTGGAGACTCTTGAAGGTCTCATGCCTCTATCCAAAATCTTCCCTACTATGCCCATTTTACACCCTGGAATTCTGTTGATTCCATAAGAGACTTCTGCTACCACCATTTTCCCCCTCCTTCCACTTCCAAAACTAACCTTATTTTTACCCCTTTTATTCCCCATTAAAATCCTTCATTTTTCTTTTCTTTCCCTTTTCCCTTCCATCAAAACCCCTTTGATAAGTTTTAAGACTCCTTATTTGCCTTATCGAAACCCTCAAAACCCTTGAAAAACATTGAAAACTTCATAAAGAATACATATTTTTGTGTAAAGGTTTAAGCCCCCTTGGGCTAAGTCCTTAACCATTTCCACTAAACATGCCCTGGTGTTGGAACCAGGCACTAAGCCATTTGGGCGCTTATCGCATCAGAGGAAACACAACGCGCAAGTCTTTTCCCTTTATTGAAATCTCCGATGCCGATTAGCCCTATATATTATAGCCCCCGATCATATTGCTTTCCATATACACCATGGCCCCGTAGACGGGCGCCAAGCCGTATTGTAAGTAAATATTCCGCCCCCAAAGTATAAACCTTCATTTATTTTAATTTGTTGGGTTTTATAATATCATAAATTTTTTTGCCGATGCAAAGTTCCATTCGCTCTCCACCGTTGATCTGATCTATAGATTGACAACTCACAATCTATCACCCCGGTGGTCCTCGCAGTCACTCACTGTTCAAATCTGGGCAGTTTTTATAGCACTGATTTTGAGAGGAAAGAGGTTTTCCCCGTTTGGTAGCGATCAGCGCCACCGACCGACACGTGGCCTCAAGCGTTTTGGAGATACCACCCTCATCGCGCATTAAAAGTCAACTATGGACTCGACACGATATTGACGTGCACCGTCCGATCTGAGGCCAGCTCATCGGACGGTGATCATGCCCAAAAGATGTTTGAGGGATAAGATCCCCTTCCCTTTGCTTCCACCCGTGAATCTTTCCAAGATCGTGATCGTTCTCCACCGTCAGATTTGAGGCCCCAGATCTGACGGCCGTCGTTCCAAGTCGCGTGACTTTCGGCACAAAGTTTATTTCTCCCAAGGCCACACGAAATGGGAGGTTTTCTAAAGCCACATGTTGGGCAGGGACACGTATCATGTTCCAAAGGGAAATACCGCCTACCTGCCTTTTCCTCATGCGAAAACGATGGTTTCCATCCTCGAAACCACTTTCCCTCTTTCCATATGCATTTTTCACACGCCTCCTCAGCCGTTGATCTTGTGGGCCGATCTCATCCGATGGCCCACGATCATCCCGAACCCCAAACACCATTTTTAACCATTTTGTCTCATAACAAAGGTTTTTAACCTTATCCCATCAAATTTTCGCCATTTATTCGTAAAGTGACTCCTTCGCTTTACCTCCTCCCGATCATTCCTGACTGTCGATCATTCCGCGATCGACGGTTCTGACTTATTTTTCACCCGATTTCCTTTTTTAACCTCCCAAAACAGATCATGACCATTGGATGATGCCATCCAATGGCCATGCTCTCTCCCTAAGTCCTCTGAAGCAGTAAAACCTATATAACGTAGGATTTTATAATATTTTTCATATTGTGCAGGGTTTTCAATGGTTTTCCATTATATCAAAAGAAAAGCCGAAGGCTGAGAATGATGATTCTCCCACCTTCGATTCATCAAAAGGAATCATTCACAAGGTTCAAACTCCACGTTTCGTCAGTGTTTCATGAGGCACTGATTCCATACGAGCCCTGCGTGGCCTGCACATCAACAAGACATAGTTAAATGAATTGAAAGAATATCAGTGTCGAAAACAGAACACAACAGATCAGAAGATTGAATTTTTTTTTTGGATTACAGCTAAGATTGATTATCAAAAGCTTAATCGTCCAAATTAAAATAGAATTAAAGGAAAATCAGAGGGTTTTTATTAGATAGAAAGCCTCCACCGCCACATCTGAGGAAAATTGATTCCTCCCAGCTACCACAGTGCCACCTGTTGCCTCAAAGCAATCAAACAGAGGTCGTAGTTATTGATCAAATCAGATATTTGCCTCATCATAGCCAAAGATTTAATTCTACTGAAAGGGTTTAATGACAAAAACATCTACATAGTTACTATAGCATGACGCAGAGCCTCAAAGGTCAACAAAAGCTCCCACCAAGCTTAATTTTTAATGCAAATCATTTAATACGGAGGATACATATGTAAGCTTCTTCATCGAGCCCCCAAAAGGCCGAGAAGCCATTAAGACTGTATTAATTTCCCTAGGATATATTTTATCAGATCTCACCTCCCCATTCTTCTATAAATACTCCTGTAGGAGATGAGAACATGTTGGTTGAGTTCGCTACTGAACATTGAAATGTAATTGAGCTTGAGACTTCTACTTGTAAATAGTGTTCACTGGCTCTTAGAGCTCTTCTTGTGATAGATAAGTTAGTTTGGGAAGTGTAGATGATTGCTAAAGTAAAGCATTGGAATTAGAGCTGTAACTGGTTTGGAGCATCAATACAAGCTGATTTATGGGATCCTGGTCTATGTTGACGGTGATGTTTTTCTCATTATAACATGTTTTTTTTTTTCTATTTTCACTGTGTTAATCTTCTCTTATAAATAATAGCATGCATAGAGTTAGGACCTATTGTATATCAATACCCTTCTCTGACTGAAAATCTTTATCTGAATGTTTTCTTCCAATCTGTGTTATTTGGGAATGATTTAATTCAGTTTAAGCATAGGAATGTTGGCGTTCCCTCGTCCTACTGTCTTAGCTGAATATTGTTCTTGGATGTTATTTTCAGTATATTTTAAGTAGAGATGAACTAAGGAAGATATGGTGTGTCCTGGTCCTAGTTTTATCCCCAAAGACCGTCTAAATGTTTCCCTTGGAATGTGTTAAAAGCTGGCTAGTTTAAAAGTACTTACTATATCTTAGGCCATTCTTTGTTATCATTTGTGTTTCCCTTGTGTTTAAATGTTTTCTATTGAAAGTGCATCAAAAGCAGGCTAGTTTAGAAGTACTTACCTGATCGTAGATTTCTTTTATGTCTTTCTTAAGTGTATGTCAAAAGCTGGCTAGTTTAAAAGTACTTACCAGATCTTAGGCTGCTCTTTGTTATTCATTTGTTTAATTCCCCTTCTTTTTGTATCATTTCAATCCATAAATAAAATTTCAAAGAGACCCTTGTACATAGATGACTTTCCCCATGGACCACTCTTGCCTCTTGTTTTTTCAATTAAACTCTATTATAACTCCATAGCCCAATGGACTAAATCCTACAATTATCTATCTTCCTGGCCAAATTTTGTTCTATTTTCTTGCAACTTCACACCTTTGAAACTCTTTTCATTTAGAACTCTCCAACTCAAACAGTAACCATGCTTAACCATCCAAAAACAAACAAAACCCTCGGCCTTCATAGCTACCCTAATATCATTTCCCAAGAGTTCAAAGACAAATCCATCCTTGCACTTATTGGAGAGATCCCTCTCCGAATTCAGGAGGGATAGATCCTAGAATCCCAAAGTGGTTGAAACGATGTTCTCCCTATAGTCGGACTTTTGCCAATATTGCTGATTACAGGGTGCTAACATTTCTGGTGAATCCATTGGGGAATTTTCTAAGGAATTTGCATTTTGAGGTAATCATAGGATATCAAAAATTTGGTTCAAAGAACATTTTCCATATTAACCAGCTGAGCCACCAAAAACTAACATTTCTGGCGATCTGAGTCGAATTTTCATCTTAGGTTCCCTTGAAAAGTTCATAAGACCTTGTGAGTAAAAAGAAGCCTTTTCAAGCACTACCAAGAAATGGTAATCATGATAAAACTTGTCTGAATCAGTGACAAGCTAGGTAAAACCTATGATTCTCATAAGAGTTTGTCTAACCTTGAAATATCAGCTAGCTTCGCCATAAGAGTAGACTGTCTTTGTCTCATAATCGTAGCTAAGTTTTGAAACAGAGTTAGGACATTCTTAGAAACCACATAACTGAAAAATAACTCAGAAAACACCAAAAATATTTCAGATTGGTGTCCAATAAACATGGTGGTGGACCATAAAATTTTTTACCTCCTTAGGAGCTAAAAAATTCCACTTGGTGACTCCACAATCCTCAATAGACCTTAAGACTCCACTAGGAAGAACCCTTATCCTTATAATATCATTCAAACTCAATTAGAGTATTGTAGGATTAAAATTTGTGTAAACAGATTAGTTGAACTTTTAAATACTGTTATATCTGGTTGAACTTTTCTTGTTTATTTGGGTCTGAAAAACACAACATAGTGGCTCCTAGAAAGATTCACACTAGAGCCTATCCCGACCCTGATCCACTTGAGATAGTTGATAACCCAGAAAGTATCCTTAGGAAGTCTCCTAGGATCAAATTATCAATTGTTTTCAGATTACCCTTCAGAGCTAATTCAGTTCCTGAAAATCTTTCAGCTCTAAAACAATCATAAGTTGACTTAGTAAATCCCTTTAGAACTAGGTTTCTTGATGATTTAGATCAGCTAGATTCTGAGTCTTCACTTTCATCTCCTAAAACAAGTGAACATCCTGGTAGCAGAGAAACAACACCCCCTGATTTACATTTCCTTCACAACTTAGGTGTCTCTCATCCAAGATCAGCTCAACAATCTACTCCTGGTCCATCCACTTCTGCTCACCCTACAACCACTGTTCAAACCATTCCACTTCAGCCCACTTTTCCTGTTGTTAATCCACCTCTTTTAAATCCACCCCCACTGCATATCATGGCAGCATGTTATGCTCCCTTAGTCCTTCATGTACCATTAGTCAATCTTCCACAGGACTATCAGTCCAAAATTCCATTGTATGATGCTAGTAATGCTACAAATGCATTGCAACATGTGGATAAGATGAATGACTACTTTGACAGAAATGAAATTGATGATGATTCTATCAAACTTAGATTATTTTCTCAAAGTCTGGGGGCAGAAGTAAGAAAATGGTTTAAAGGCTTAACCCCCCATAGTATCAATGATCTCCAAGCCTTCCATCAAACATTCTTAAACAAATTGGAAGTGAAGAAGAATCCTCTCCAACCCCTTTCTGATTACAACAACTTTCATAGAAACACGGGGGAAAGTGTACATCTTATTGCACCAGATTTAACAGTGTATATAATTCACTTTCCCCAGATCTAAAACCTCCAAAAGGCTCAACTTTAAACAATTTTCATGAAGGGTTTGACCCTGAAATGGCCTATCAGCTGAGAGAGAGAGATCCTGCAACTCTTGAAGAGATGCGAAAAGGAGCTCTTGCTGTGGAAGTCAACTTGATGGATAAGAGAGAAAGAATGAAAAATAAGAAGAGAGTGTCCTTTAGGGAGGAAAACACACCTTCTACTTCCAACTCAAAGATGGAGAGAATGATGGAGGAGATGATGAAAGAGATGAGCATAATTAAGAGAGCACAAGCCAGTCAAAACAAAAATGCTCCTCAAAACAGAAACCTGAACCAGAATCAGAATTTTAAAAGAATCCAACCTACAAACAGACCTAGTGAATATGATCAACAAATCACTCCTCCCTTTCATCAAAACTATGTAAGTGAGGTTGAGGAAACAGATGAAATAACAAAGAAAGATGATGTCAACATGCTGGGGGTAGATAATGATGACTATGAAGTTCATTATGATAGAAAACAAGGTCTATACACACCTTACGATGACAGAAGAGATGATGATGAAAGTTATTATCAAGACATGGAAAATGTCATCATAGAGTCTCAAAGAGAATATGACCTTAGAAGCAAAACCAGTAAACAAACTCCCAACACCAAAACCTCTGATAAATCTTCATAAAACGGCACTGCAACCAAGCCTAAAGTTGTCAAACAAAGGACAAAATAGTGGCTGTTAATTCTGATAATGGTAAGGAAAAAGGCACTCAAAACAATGAAAAACAGAGTGTGGGCATTAGTAGTACTAACACTTCAGCTAGTACTTCTGTGAAAACAACTTTGTCAAATTTAAATAGATCAAATCAACAAGCTGATGTTGCTGATAGACTAGTAGCTAGTAAGGCTGAGACAAGTTCTTCAAAGAACCAAATTCCTTTCAGCCTAGAGCAGGAAATTTTGAAGATCAAAAGCTTTGTTCCCCTGACTGAGTTAGCTGCTCGGAATGTATATAAAACCCAAATTTTGAAGGCTTTCAGTATTGAAGATAATAATGACACATTCAATCTTAATGATGACCAGCCAGAGCTCATTTTTGGTCCCAAGATTGAAGGTAGATAACAAGAGGGACCTATTCCTCCCTCTTATGTAAGTTTAAATGTTCATGAAAAAATTTTGCACAACGCTATGCATGACTCAGGAGCTTCTCACAATTTGATGCCAAAAGTTGTGATGGAAAGCCTGGATCTTGAAATCACCAGACCTTATAAAGACCTTTTCTCCTTTGACTCAAGTAGAATGAAATGTTTATGATTAATCAAATACCTCTGCGATAACTTAGTCCAGATTCCATCCAAATGCTTAGTAATGGATACTATTGTGGCTGATGTGCCCCCGAAGTATGGAATGCTATTATCTAGGTCTTGGGGGGCTAAGTTACAGGGGACTATGTAAATGGACATGACCTATGTGACCATCCCTGTTTTCAATCAGACAAGAAGACTTTATAGGGAGTCCCATATGCAATACATAGTTATAAGCCAAGACAGACCATAGAACTCTCCCCTTTATTCTGTAGACACAGGCCTAGATTCATTTGTCCTTTTCAATGATGAAAATTTTAGTGAACAAGTGACCTTGTCTGATTTAATGACAGATAGAGAGGAGGAAGAAGATAACGTAGCAGTATCAAAATAGTTTTCTAAACCTGTAAACTCTAGCAAAAAAAACACAGGTCTTGAGCTACAAGTCATCCGTCCATTGCTCTTAAACCTTAACAGTCAAGAAAACAACCCTCAACATAGAGAGAAGGCTGAGGTGTTGAAAAAAATCCAACTAAGTGTTGATATTCAAGAAACATCCGAAAGCACTTTAGTTGAAGAGGACAACCACCAAACAGATGAAACAAAAAACAGTCCTCTGTGGAGTATGTATTATGACGGATCCTGCACTAGGAACAATGCTGGTGTAGATTTTTGGATATGCAACACTGAAAACAGCCACACAGAAAGCATTTCCTGCAAATTAAATTTTTAGTGTTCTAACAACATAGCGGAATATGAATCCCTTCTCTTAGGCTTACGCTTGTTAAAAAGGTTAGGAGCCAAGAGAATCAAAGTGCATGGGGATTCTGAGTTAGTCATTAGGCAAGTCAATGGGGAGTATAACGCAAATCATCCCAGACTTAGGGCCTACCAAAACGATTTCATCGACCTCTTGAAGACTTTCGAGGAGTCCAAATTGATTTTTGTCCCAAGAAAAAAAAATATTGCGGCCCACAATTTAGCCTTTGCAGCTAGAACATGCTTAACGTCGTATGACACCAAAGACTTCACAACTCAGATAAAATTTAGACCAGATGTGCTTGATAATGAAAAGTATTGGTAGGTGTTTGACGAAGACAAACAAATAGAAGACTTCATGCAATTCAGAAATGAATTCAAACTAAACAGTTCGGACTCAGATTATGATACAGATTGTAGTGAAGAAAATTTTCTTGGTGAAGAAGAGCCGCCTCCTAAGATTGTCAATATTAGTCTTCTGACTATAAAAATTAAAAACAAAATAGAACTGATTGTAGAGTTAGAAACAGAGGAGTTCGAAACTCTACACTCTAAAGATCAAAGTTTTCCTAAGGGTCTGGCCCCTTTAGAAGAGTTGTTCGATTTTAATGATGTGGCCAAGAAACCAAAACTAGAACCTGTAGAGACTGAAGTGGAAGAGTGCAATATAGGCAGTGAACTTAAACCGAAAATGATTAAACTGTCTAAAACTTTACCAACTCACATTAAACTCAAATACATAGATTTGTTTAAAGATTTTTCTGATGTTTTTGCGTGGAGTTACGAAGATCTGAAATCCTATGACACTGAAATAATACAGCACAAAATCCCTCTCAAAGAAAACAAAAAACCATTCAAACAGAAACTGTGCAGAATAAACCCTGTTCAGTTGCCTTTGGTTGAGAAGGAAATCAGGAAAATGTACGATGCTGGTATTATTGTCCCTATTAGATATTCTGAGTGGGTGTCTAATCTGGTGTCAGTTAGGAAGAAAACTAGAGAAATTAGGCTTTGTATAGACTTTAGAGACTTAAATAAAGCTTCATTGAAGGACAACTACCCTTTACCTAAGATGGATCATATTTTACAAAGGGTGGTAGGGTCTAGAAGAATTTCTTTGCTTAATGGCTACTCAGGGTACAATCAGATCTTAGTTCACCCTACTAATCAATTAAAGACAGCCTTTACTACACCATGGGGCACTTTCGGGTACGTGCAAATGCCTTTTGGTTTAATGAATGTTGGAGAAACTTTTCAAAGAGCCATGGGCATAGCATTCTCGGAAGAACTAGGCTACTTCATCATTATATACCTTGATGATGTCACAGTGTTTTCAAAAACATATGAAGAGCACTTAAAACATTTAAGAAAATTTTTCGAGAAATGCAGAAAGTTTGGGATATCTTTAAACCCTAAGAAAACACTATTTGGGCTCCAAGAAGGTAAAATTCTTGGGCACATCATTTCAGAAGAGGGTATTAAGATAGATCCCAAAAGGATTGAGTCCATATTGCAAATCTCTCATCCTTGAAACATCAAGGAGTTGCAATATTTCATTGGAAATATTAACTTTTTGAGAAGGTTCATCCCCAACTTAGCTGAGCTTCTTAAAAATATCACTAACATGTTGAAGAAGGAACAAGGGGTAAAATGGACCTTGGATTAAAGAAGTCCTTTGAACTGGTGAAACAAGCGTTAACCAAAACACCGGTTCTAATAAGTCCTGATTTTTCAAAATATTTTTATATTTTTCGTTTGCATCAGAACATACCATAGCTGCTGTCCTTCTACAGAAGAATCCACAAGGACAAGAACAACCTATTGCATTCTTTATCAATGCATTGAGGGATGCCCTTCTGAAATATAACATTATGGAGAAGCAAGCTTTTGCTTTGGTTAAAGCTTTGAAAGACTTCAGAGTTTACATCCTTCACTCACACATCATTTCCTTTGTCCCAAACTCAGTTGTTAAAGAAATTCTAACACAGGACCTAGATGGTAAGAGAGGTAAGTGGATTGATGTTATTCTTGAATATGATTTAGAGATAAAACCCACTAAACTCATCAAAGGCCAAGGTCTAGCTAGATTGACGGCTGAAACCAATTTTGATGTTCTTGATATTAATATGATTAATGCTTTAGATGATCAAGAGGAAATCTCAACTCCCATTATTGAAGACCATTTCATGAATTCCTCTTGGTATGCTGATATTATTTATGTTTTGCTTAATTTAAATACACCTCCTGGTTTGAAAAAAACAAAGGAAAGGTTCCTAAAGTTAAAATCTGTAAACTATTGCATTATAGATAGATATCTTTATTGAAAAAATGAAAGTGGTGTGTTGCTTAAATGTTTGCCTGAGTTTGATGCAGAGAAGGTTAAGCACGAGTTCCATGAAGGAGAGTGTGCAGGTCATTTGTCCTGGAAGACAACAGCCAACAAAATTTTGAGGGCTGGTTTCTATTGGCCTACTCTTTTTCCTGATATACACAAGATGATCATTGCCTGTCATAAATGTTAACTTTTTGAAGGCAAAAGAAAACTGCTACCCCTACCTCTGCATCCAATCACTGTTGAAGCTCCTTTTCAACAGTGGGGACTTGACTTCATAGGAGAAATCCATCCACCATCTTCTGCCCAGCATAGATGGATTCTCACTGCCATAGACTATTTCACTAAGTGGATAGAATCCATACCTTGTAGGCAGGCCAATGATTCTGTTATTATAAAATTCATGGAGACTAACATTCTCTCCAGATTTGGCTATCCTACCAAGATCATCACTGATAATGCAGCAACATTTTGATCAAAGAAGTTGGTTGAATTCTGCCACAGATATCAGTTAACATTGGGGCATTCCAAGGCCTATTACCCTCAAGGTAATGGACTTGCGGAATCCTCAAACAAGATTTTAGTGAACATAATTAAGAATCTATTGGAGGACAACAAAAAGTCTTGGCACACAAAGCTAGTTCATGCACTTTGGGCTAACAGATTGACTTCGAAGAAATCTATTGGTATGTCACCTTTCCAGCTTGTGTATGGTACTGATGCAATTTTTCCAAACAACCTTGGTGTACCATTTATGAATTTGATTCAAGAATTGAAAAATGAAGATAATGACATGATCCGAAGAATAAATCAGACCATTCATCTTCAACAGACTAGAGAGGAGGTTTATAACGAAGCATTGCAGAAGCAACACAACATTAAAAATCTTTTTGACAGAAGAACCAAGGCCAAAAATTTCAATATTGGGAACAAATTTTTGAAGTGGGACTCAAGGAGGGAAGACAAGGGCAAGCATGGAAAATTTGACAACTTATGGCTTGGCCCTTATTCTATTCATTCAGCTGCTAGTAATAATGCCTATTTTTTGCAAGAGTTGAATGGAGCACAATTGTTTGGGGGTCCTGTCAATGGTAGGATGCTTAATAATTACTTCTCTTGATCCATGTTATGTTATGAAAGCCTTTTTATCTTTTTTCTCATTGTAAATACTTCACCCATAATTGCATTCAAAGTTATAAAAAAAAAATCAAAAATACAAAAACAAAGAAAAAAAGAAAAGAGGGCAGATTGTGAAACAAGAAAGGTATAGCCCCATACCAAAAAGAGAAACAAATATGAAAGCATGCAAGCTCAAATGACTCTCCTAAAGAACACACTTCTAGTTAGTCGAACAACCTAATCTTGACTAATTAGTTTTAAATTTTTTGCTGATAGGATAGTGAATTCAATTTGCCAAACGATTTAATCTTGGCTTATTAGTAGATAGTTTAGGATATAAATTAAAGGTTCGAACATGCTCAAAATCTGAACCAGTTGAAAAAGGAAGAACAACTCAAAACAGAAGTCAAAACAGAGTTATAAAGGAGATGAAGGAAGTGCTTTGAAATTTCAGATCTTAAGTCTTCCATTTTGATTTAATTTTCTTCAAAAATAATATCTATGTGCAGCTTGTTTTTTATGCCATAAATCAGCATCAAGTTAGACTTCTTAATCCTGACTTGTATGCTTCTGAATTTTTGTTTTAGGATTTAGTGAATAAAATCTATTGGATAGTTTAATCCCAACAGATGGTAGAGTAGGTAGAGAATCATATGGACTCAACTGTTTAATCTGAGTCCATGGAGAAATAAGGAGTAGAAATAGATTATATTTCCTTCTTTCAAAAGAATAAAATGTTGTAAAAGAGTTTGCCAATCCAAGTGCACTCTAAAGAAGAAAAAACATTAGATCTGTAGGATTGGGTAGGTAGAAAGATTTTTGATGAAAGATCCATTGTTTCTATGGTTGCTAACCTGTTTTCAGAACAAAAGAAGATCATCCCAGCAAAGGAAAGGCAGCCCAATGGATGAGGCACTGATAAACCTCCCAGAGAATACAAGTCTGAAGTTCTTGGTGCCTTCAAGAAGGCACCATCCCCAAGTGGAGCCAATGTTAGCCACCTATAAAATTTGTTATACCAAAAGGTGGCTAAATATTTTTTTGGAGCCTTCAAGGAACAAATTTTTTGCAAAAAGTGTTGGCTCTTGAAGACTCCTGAAGGCCTCATGCCTCTATCCAAAATCTTCCCTAATATGCCCTTTTTACACCCTTGATTTTTGTTGATTCCATAAGAGACTGTTGCTAACACCATTTTCCCCCTCCTTCCACTTCCAAAACTAACCTCATTTTTACCCCTTTTATTCCCCATAAAAATCCTTCATTTTCCTTTTTTTCCCCTTCTCCCTTCCATCAAAACCCCTTTGATAAGGTTTAAGACTCCTTCTTTGCCTTATCAAAACCCTCAAAACCCTTGAAAAGCATTGAAAAATTCATAAAAAATACATATTTTTGTGTAAAGGTTTAAGCCCCCTTGGGCTAAGTCCTTAACCATTTCCACTAAACGTGCCCTGGTGCTGGAACCAGGCGCTAAGCCATTTGGGCGCTTATTGCATTGGAGGAAACACAGTGTGCAAGTATTTTCCCTTTATTGAAATCTCCGATGTCGATTAGCCCTGTATATTACAGCCCCCGATCATATTGCTTTCCATATACACCATGGCCCCGCAGATGGGCGCCAAGCCGTATTGTAAATAAATATTCCACCCCCGAAGTATAAACCTTCGTTTATTTTAATTTGTTGGGTTTTGTTATATCATAAAGTTTTCCGCCGGTGCAAAGTTCCATTCGATCTCCACCATCGATCTGATCGTCAGATCGACAGCTCACAATCTATCGCCCCGGTGGTCCCCACATTCACTCACTGTTCAAAGCCGGGCAGTTTTTATCGCACCGCTTTTGAGAGGAAAGCGGTTTTCCTCGTTCGGCAACGATCAGCGCCACCGGCTGACACATGGCCTCAAGCAGTTTGGAGATACCTCCTTCATTGCGCATTAAAAGTCGACTATGGACCCGGTGCGATATTGACATGCGCCATCCGATCTGAGGCTGGCTCATCAGACGGTGATCGCACCCAAAAGATGTTCGAGGGATAAACTCCACCTCCCTTTACTTCCGCCCGCACATATTTCCAAGATCGCGCTCGTTATCCACCGTTATATCTGAGGCCCCATATCTGACAGCCCTCGTTCCAGGTCACGTGAATTTCGGCGCGAAGTTTATTTCTCCCAAGGCCACGTGAAATGGGTGGTTTTCTAAAGCCACGTGTTGGGCAGGGATGCGTATCGCGTTCCAAAGGGAAATACCAACTACCCACCTTTTCCTCACATGAAAATGGTGGTTTTCATCCCCGAAACCACTTTCCCTCTTTCCATATGCGTTTTTCACGTGCCTGCTTAGCCGTTGATCTTGTGGGCCGATCTCATCCGACGGCCCACGATCATCCCAAACACCAAACACCATTTTTAACCATTTTGTCTCATAACAAAGGTTTTTAACCTTATCCCATCAAATTTTCACCATTTCTTTGTAGAGTGACTCCTTCGCTTTTCTTCCTCCCGATCATTCTTGATCGTCGATCATTCCGCGATCGACGGTTATGACTTATTTTTCACCCGCTTTCCTTTTTTAACCTCCCAAAACAGATCTCGACCATTGGATGATGCCATCCAATGGCCATGCTCTCTCCCTACACCCTCTGAAGCAGTAAAACCTATATATCGCAGGATTTTATAATATTTTTCGTGTTGTGCAGGGTTTTCAATGGTTTTCCATTATATCAAAAGAAAAGACGAAGGCTAAGAATGACGATTCTCCCGCCTTCAATTCATCAAAAGGAATCATTTATAGGGTTCAAACTCCACGTTTTTTCAATGTTTCATGAGGCACTGATGCCATACGAGCCTTGCGCGGCCTTCACATCAACAAGACATAGTTAAATGAATTGAAAGAATATCAATGTCGAAGACAGAACACAGCAGAGCAGAAGATTGAAAACAATTTGGGGATTACGGCTAATATTGATTATCAAAAGCCTAATCCTCCAAATTAAAACAGAATTAAAGGAAAATCAGAAGGGTTTTATCAGATAGAAAGCCTCCACCACCACATATAAGGCAAATTAATTCCTCCCAGCTACCAAAGTGCCACCTGTTGCCTCAAATCATTCAAACAGAGGCCGAAGTTATTGATCAAATTAGATATTTTCCTTAGCACAGCCAAAGAATTAATTCTGCTGGAAGGGTTTAATGACAAAAACATCAGCATAGTTACTATAGCATGACGTAGAGCCTCAAAGGTCAACAAAAGCTCCCACCGAGCTTAATTTTTAATGTAAATAATTTAATAGAGAGGATACATATGTAAGCTTCTTCATCGAGCCCCCCAAAGGCCAAGAAGACATTAAGACTGTATTAATTGCCCTAGGATATCTTTTATCAGATCTCACCTCCTCTATCTTCTATAAATACTCCTGTAGGAGATAGAACATGTTGGTTGAGTTGGCTACTGAACATTGAAATGTAATTGAGCTTGAGACTTCTACTTGTAAGTAATGCTCACTGGCTCTTGGAGCTCTGCTCGTGATAGATAAGTTAGTCTGGGAAGTGTAGATGATTTCTAAACTAAAGCATTGGACTTAGAGATGTAACTGGTTTGGAGCATCAATACAAGCTGATTTATGGGATCCTAGTCTATGTTGACGGTGATGTTTTTCTCATTATAACTTGTTATTTTGTTTCTGTTTTTACTGTGTTCATCTTCACTTATAAAGAACAACATGCATAGATTTAGGACCTACTGTATATTATTACCCTTCTCTGACTGAAAATCTTTATCTGAATGTTTTCTTCCAATCTGTGTTATTTAGGAATGATTTAATTTAGTTTAAGCATAGGAATGTTGGCGTTCCCTCATCCTACTAAGGAAGATATGGTGCGCCCTGGTCCTAGTTTTATCCCCAAAGACTTTCTGAATGTTTCCCTTGGAATGTGTTAAAAGCTAGCTAGTTTAAAAGTACTTACCAGATCTTAGGCCATTATTTGTTATCGTTTGTGTTTCCCTTGTGTTTAAATTTTTTCTATTGAAAGTGCATCAAAATCAGGCTAGTTTAGAGGTACTTACCTGATCTTATATTTCTTTTATGTCTTTATTAAGTGTATGTCAAAAGATGGCTAGTTTAAAAGTACTTACCAGATCTTGGGCTGCTCTTTGTTCTTCATTCGTTTAATTCCCCTTCTTTTTGTATCATTTCATTCCATAAATAAAATTTCAAAGAGATCCTTATACATAGATGACTTGCCCTATGGACCACTCTTGCCTCTTTTTGTTTCAATTAAACTCTATTATAACTCCATAGCCCAATGGACTAAAACCTACAATGATCTATCTTCCTGGCCAAAGCTTGTTCTATTTTCTTGCAACTTCACACCTTTGAAACTATTTGAATTTAGAACTCTCCACCTCAAACAGTAATCATGCTTAACCATCCAAAAAAAAAAAAACCCTCGGCCTTCATAACTAGCCTAATATCATTTCCCAAGAGTTCAAAGAAAAATCCATCCTTGCACTTATTTGAGAGATCCCTCTCCAGATTCAGGAGGGCTAGATCCTAGAATCCCAAAGTGGTGGAAATGATGTTCTCCCTGCAGTCAGAATTTTGAAAATCTTGCTGATTATAGGGTGCTAACACTACACTATGCCTAACGACCCTCCAAACAATCCTTCTAACTATTGTTGTATCAACCTCCCTTTTTGTTCTTTTATACAAAGGTGACCCTCACACCATCAAGCACATAATGCTATCACAAGACTCAAACCCAATCCTACATCTGTTCTCCACAAATTTCTCTTCCAATTTCTTGAAATTTGATTTTTATTTTTTTAAGAACTCGGCCCTGGTTAGGGCAATTATCCCTGCTCAAATCCACCCTTCCTCCCACCTGTAATCCTTATTCTTTATGTGCTCTTGTTGGAGACAGTTGTGGCCTTATTGTGGCTTGTAAGTACCTCTAATGGCCTTGCTACAAGACAATAGCACATTTATATTTGTAAATTAAAATGAGCAGACATAACACTGACCTACTTTTCCCCAAGGAATAAGGTTTAGACATGGACTTCTCCTCCTAGCCATGATAGTCCATGGTGAGTAGAATGGAATGGTTAGAGATGCTTTTCTGTTGCACAAAAATTCAGGACCCTGCCTAGTCTTGAAATTTCAATGACATTGGGGCTATGGTAGCCTCCTACTCTACCTCTTAGGCCTGGGTACTGATGCATACAACAAAATTGATCATATAAAATAACCATGCCCTCTACAACCATATTTACAATCTCTTTTGTTCTTGGGAAAAATATACCTTTGGCAGAAACTAAATTATTTATAAGGCTAATTTTTGGTCCTGGAAAAATTGTATCATTGAATATGAATGTACTGTCTACCACCTTATCCAATGGCTAGAGTTTCAAAACTCAATCTATAATTTTTTTTAATTAACAATGGGTTTGGTAGAGTAACCAAGGAAGGAAAGATGATCTCAAGCTAATCAACCGGAATTGTATTCCATAAAGGGCCTACGCAAATTCTTTACCATACAAAAAGTAAAATCAGAATGGGTTGTGGTTCATAGGCCCTATTGGAGGTCATTCCTGTAGGTTATAAGACTAAAAGTCTTATAGTGACTTCCTTCACAATTCTTCCATTTACAACTATTTTATACTTATGAATATATACAAGGGCTGATGTTGAACTGGGTTGTAACTTGTGAACCAATGAGAAGAGGCCACCAAATCTAAACTTTCAAGTAAGGAGAAAACTCTATAATTGGCGAGAAACAAGTTTGTAGAATGTCCTCTAAGATAGTGTGTGGGGGCAACTGAGGGTGATACAAAACAAATGATGGAGGAGGTTTACAAGAATCCTTTAAAATTTTTGACCGAACCTTGGATTGCAGTCGTAGAACATAATGATGTTGTTGGATAAAAGTGAAATAATGATTTTAGGCTTTAGGATCAACCTTTACTTGATATTTTTTTTATGCAATAGGTAAGTGTTGTTTAATGCATCATATTAGGCCTTTCAGTCATATTGGTAAGGTTAGCCAAGCATCATACCACAACAATTCATATTAGTGACATCATGAGTGGCAGCTTTTTCCATAAATTTATGACTAAAAGTAATTGAGACAATGCATGTGTGAGTGATCTAATAAGAGGAACTGTACATCCAAGTGCATGAGGATGAGGATAAAGATCCACTAGAATGTCAGTGTATTGATGATAGCTTTGATAATCAAATTCTCTTGTGATCCATTGTTGAAGATGCAAATAGTGGAGAAATCATGGAAAATATGTGCACATATGATAGATACAATATCTTGGGCCTTCTAGGTAGTTGTTAAATTTAGACAGACATGGTATGTTCTTATGCCTAATGCAGTTTTACTTAAACCTTTCCTATAGGCCTATTGGATGAGAGTAGGAGAGAAAAATAAGGGGCTTTAAGAGATACAATAAAAAAGTAGGAAACCTAAAAGAAAAAAATGGCAGAGGAACTGAAAGGCAGTGATTTAGCAGCTATAAACCAAAACTTATATAGAACATTGACTTTCATAACATAGGCCAAGAATAACTTGGTGATCATATTCCTGCCTCCCATTTGTAGGGTAATCTTGAGACTGTGTTGCCTAACTGGCCTAGTTTTCTATTTTATGGGCAGGTATACCTTCTATCCTCACATTCATGCTTATACTTCTTTGTTTCTGAATAGAATACACATGAGCAATTTTCTAGAGCAACATTCCGAGATACCTGATAAAGCCTTTAGAGGCAATAAATTGCAGGCAACCATCAAATACCTACTCCTTATTACTTAAGGAGAAATGGTGCTGGTTTGAGATAAGCATTGAATTTTTCCTACAATGAAACATAGAAAGATAGGCCAAGGTAGCTCTAGAAAGAGAAATATCATAATAGAGGTTTTCTTGTTGGCTTTGGAACTGCTCATGCACCATAATGAAGCCTCGCACTATAAAGCAACAGAGAAAATTATAGTGCTTTAGAGGACTGACTCCATCGAAAATCAGTGTCCGTAGTAAAGACACTAGAACCACTGCAAGAACAGAAGCAAAAACTCAGCAAAAGATACAAATATTTTATTTTAATATGATCAGAATGTACCTGGATTTCTACATGCACAGTGTAACTACTCATACTTGGCAGACCATACAAGATTTATTGAGACCTGGCTCCACTAGGTCGATCACCTGCTTTTTCCAATCTATCTCAATGATTGGAGCTGCTAAGTTCTATGCGGACTTTATAGCCTTGGACATAGTTGATAGTAGATACCAGATTCGTGAAACAACATACATCCTCTCGTTCTATGGCCGAACAAATTAGTTTCAGAAGGGCATATTTGTGCCTTCTCTTAGTGTTGTTCTGTTATCCATCTTAGGTCAGAGAGCCAGATGCCTATAAATAAATTTTTCTCTCGGGCTTCAAATGTTAGGATATCTTGAACAGACTACCTCTGAGTCCTTCCTAGGATCCCCCATCCTGGCTATCTTGGCCCTAGACAGTCCCCATATGAAATTATTAGGCATTGCTTTGGTAACTTCACAGTGATGATGCAGATGCAGATGTTTATGTTCCCTTGTATTCTATATCTATACCTAATGCTAAATGGTGTATCTCTCTTTTCGAGGGTTCACCCTTTGGGATATTTTCACTTGTATCTATTATTTATCTCATAATTTTCAGTAATAGCTTTGGCACTCCCACCTTTTTATGTAATGCGCTAAACTTTTCTAATCCCTTTGACCTATTCTTTTGCACTTGTTATTAATAAAATTACCTTATCTTTTACTAAACCATATGGTTTTCTGAGATAACCACAAGCCTTGGAAATTAGAAGACAATCTACTGGCCTTAGAGTTGAACATGCACATGAAATGTCTGAGTAAATTAAAGAATTTGCATGATCAATAATGCAACCCAAGCTCCGAAGCCATGGGCCTGAAAAGGCTTAACTGTAGCATTGGAATTTTCTTAGCTTCTCTATCCTTTCTAATGTACTGCCAACATTATAGATGTACATTGTAAACTCTAGATGCTACTTAAGAAGAAACTGTGAGGATTTGAAATACCATATATATTTGACCATCTGACCAGGTAGCTGCACTAGCTGGAATAAAGTGGCAATAGATTCTCAGAGTTATTGATCACAATCATGCTTCTGGTCACCTTCCTACTTCTGAAATTCAATTTTGTTAAGGGAGTGCTATATTGTACAAACAATATATTGATTTCCTTGAAGCCAGTACTCCTCTCTTCACAATTTTATTATGTTAAGGCAATAAAGACATCGTTTTTCTCTAAGATGATTTGTGAGTTGCAGGAGAATACATGTATGAAGGTAAAACTGGTTTGCCTATGAATTGCAAGGTTTTATCTACAACCCTCTTCAGATACAAAATATTCAAGATTTAAGTACACATCCCTCAATTGAAGTTCATAAAGAATGGCAGAAGAGAAAATTCCCTATATTTTTGAAGCAATCATGCACACCCAATTTTAAGAGAATAATATATAAACAATAGAAAGCCTCACATTATTAATCTCAGGACACAAATTTTTTCAAGCTAGATGTAACATCTTATTCAAGGAAATATCTTGTACATAACGTTTTATGATTGGTAGGGGTGACATTAGGTAAGGCTTGTTTTCTCTGAGACATCTTGATATGTGCTTCTTTATAGAGGCTAGACTATTTTCTCTAAAATAAGAAACAAGACCTCATGGTTCTAGAAGACATTTTAGTGGACGATGGTCTCGCAAGTACGCATGTAGATTAACTCAAGTGATCAAGGGCACAATCTGTTGGCCATGAGAGATTCTTAGGGTTTAATCAATTATGCCATTACTTATTGTCAATAATTTTGTTATTAATGAGTACCATTTTTTTTGAAATAAGGAATTTTATATTAGGAAGCTAAGTCTATTTAAGGATTCTAGAGTGAGCTTTATCTCGATATTTATCTTTAGGGTAATGTTTCCAGCAATGCAATTTTTATTCGATGGTTATAATTTTGTTACAAATTTAAATATAAGTAAAGTACTCATAGGAAAATATGAAAACAACCACAGTTTTGAATAACATATTATCTATCATTACACTGTGGGCTCGTATCCCACAATTAGGTAAATGGGTTGTTGGGAAAATTTCTTGTGCTTGGGTATGGGGTGGAAAAGCCAGATGGATTGTAGTAGAACAATTGATGAGACTCAAAATGTGTCATCATTTGAGTTTTTTTGCAGAACATTTTCCTGTGATGAAAGATTTGCATTCATTGAAAGCATATATTGTTGGAGTGATAAATCTGTGGATAGAAATAGTGAGGCAGGGGAATGCATCTTGGTGGGAATTATTTTCTTGTAGGTATATTACAAGTAGCTCAAGACATTTATTTGAAGTCATATAGAAAGGATGTATCATGCATAGATGGTAGCTTGAGAGTGATAATCATCTCACACATGGAGTATATTGAAAGAGTTGATTTTCTTCCAGACTTTTATGCTCATCTGTATCCCTATATATGTCATGTAGAAAGAATGTGATCCTGACAGAAAGTTGCTTTTTTGATTTATTATCTTGATGTGATAAAATATTTGAGATTAAAATAGATAGGTTGTTATTCTGTAGCTATATTTCGCATACTATTAAGTTATGGAATGACTTTTCTCTGGAGTTAATTTGCTAATGTTTGCAGGAAAATTGTCCTTGGCATTCTGACATTTTCATTGCTCATCTACTGTTTCTGTTAGCCACCTATAAATTATGTTATACAAAGTGGTGGCTAGACTTTGTCTTCAAACCTTAAAGAGATAGTTTCCTTTGAAACCTATCACCTTTTGAAGTCTTATGATGATCTTTTCCCTTTGAGTTAATCTTCACTGATGTTTCAATATAAGCCCTATAGAACCTGTTGATTACCAAGAGAAAGATTGCTTGAGAAAATCCATTTTCCCTCATTACACTTCTCCATTTCATTCTCCTTTTTATCCATAAAACCTTCATTTGACTCTTTAACCCTTCCAAAACCCTCTTTAAACCTTATATCTCCCTTTCATTTGGTTTAAAAATCCTTCTCTCATCTATCGGGACCCTCTTTGGCCCTAAAATCTCTGTTTCTGGCCTAAAAATATCCCTTTGCACTTCTAAAATTATTAAGCCCGTGGGAGCTTATAAACATTCAGCCCTTTTTCTCATGTGGCCGAAGCCCCGCAATCGGGCGCTTAAAGTTTCAAACCTCCGGTTGGGGTTCCCATTTTTTGGCCAGATTGGCAAGACCAAAAGATGAGACAACATCAGAACCACTTTGGGACCCTAGGATCTAGCCCTCCTGGACCTGGAGAGGGATCTCTACAATAAAAAAAAGAATGATGTATCTTTGAAAGCTCAAAATGAGATGTTAGGCCAGGTATGAAGCACAAAGGGGGTTTTAAAATGATTTGGTTGGTTGGTTGCTGGGTTGGTCATGAGATCATAGACTGAGAAAACAATGGAAGGAAAGGAGCAAAGTAGCAGGATGTTTCAGCAAAGAGGATAGGACAAGAAAGTGCCATCCATTGGGCTATGGAGTCATGAAAGGGAATTACCTGCACCAACTAGCCAAGGCTTTCAGAGGGAAAGTCATCTACACTAAAGGATATTTTTAGATAAATGATGGAATGGAACATTAAGGATTGAAAGTGAGAGAAGGAAAGCAACCCAATTTCTGTCTATAGATCAGGTCAGAGGTCATTTAACTCCAGACCTACTTGGACATACTCAAAGGAAAATTTCAATGGAGGGACAAAGGAGCAGCTTATAGATCATACCAGAGGTCATTTAACTCCAGGTCAGCTTTAGCATGCTCCAAGGAAAAACAGAGCTAAGTTTAATAGAGCCAGGGTTTGTAGATCAGAGAAGGACTTTGAACCTTCAATGCTTTGACACCAGCAAGAGATATTAGAAAGGCTAGCTGGTCACACAAGGATCCTAGTGGAAAGGGCTAACTCTAATCCCTAGTGTTCCAAAATCTTCCAGCTTAAACCCAACAAGAAAAACTAAGCAGCAAACCCTGAATTCATACATCAGCTAGCAGGCACTAACATCTGCTACACTAGTTAAACCACATGAATTTACTCTTAGATAACACATACAGCAGAAAAAATTGAAGGCAAGGAGAGCAGAGACATAGGGTACCTAGCAAGGGTAAATCCTATGCCATATTTCTGATGCAAGCCAGAAGAAAATGAAACAGTATGAAAATGTAATAAAACGATAAGATAAGAGAAACATCACCCGTATTAATAGACCAAGATCCAAAGAAATGTGCTTGATTAATTGATGAAAAACTAGTCACATACACTGAGCTCAATGGCTATTACAATCCAAACTTCTCCTCCTAGCCTACTACAATACAAACTACTCTACTACTTTCTCCCAAAACTATTCTAACAGTCAAAACTGAATCCCTCTAACTACAATCGGCAAAAACCAAACAACAACAACCGAACAACAACCCTTACAATATGTTCTTGGGGATTCTTATAGCTCGAGTGGAGTAGAGAAGGTAGGTGAGTAACTAAATGTAGAATTAAAAATCAGAAGAGGGAGAGGGTCGAAGCCTCGTTCTGTTTTAAATTCTGAGCATTTATCTCTGGTACTCTTTGGATGAGAAGAATGGTCTTCGTCAGGCTGTAATTTACTTCCAGGTATGTCTCTGACGTACTCGCTGCAGTGTTCTGGTGAATTGCACAAAAAGGTAGAATAATGATGCTAGGGTCTGCCGTACTGCATAACTAATGTGCTAGTAGCATAGGACTGTTGTCAGGGATGGAAAATCTCTCTAGAACATGGCATAGGATGAGAACTGTATGGGCGCATCGTCCTTTATGGAAAGAACCTTCTGCTGATATGAAAACCCTTTAGTATTATTTTCTGTGCCTTGGACCTTCTGAGAAATCCACGGGGTCTTTGATTCTGGTACCTTTCCTTTGAATAATTGGATTAAAGCTTATAATTTGCAATTACAGGCCTTAAACGCTCTATTTTTCCACTGATACTCTTTGCCACTTTCTTGTTTGCCTCTGACTGTGAAATCTGTGCTTTAATGGCTCTGGACAGGTTTTTATGGAGTTTGAACCTATTCTTTTGAATACGCAACCTGTCATGGCTCCTTCCCAGGCATTTCTTCATAAATTCAACCCCTGAAAATGGTCCTTTCTTGCAACAGTGACTGTGAACCACGGTGGTTTTCACCACCCGAAACCCTACAAAACACGAAAACTTGTTAAGAAAACATGCACGGGGAGGGTGAATGTAGCGGGGATGACGAAAGTGGACGTGCAGCTGGTGAAATGGTGGAATAGTGCGGGATTACGATGGAAAATGCAGTGGGAGGCTTGCAGAATGGTGGCGCAGTGGGAAAATGTAGTTGGAGGGTGGCGAGAACGGAAATTTTAATGTAAAAAATTAACATTTGACCTTTGAACACATATATATACAGGGACGGGTGATAAATATGCTAAAACATGTGGAAAGGGTGATGTGGCAGGACCGGTCAATGGCGGGACATGCAATCAAATCTGGACTGTCTGATCTCAGGAGGAGATCGATGGCTGGGGACATGGCAGAGGGCGATTGAATCTAGATCGTCCAATCTCGGGAGGAGATCGATGGATGAAAATTCATCGAAGGGCAACGAATGGCAGGCCAGGGGTACGGATACCTTGGGTTAATTTTCGTGCATCTTCGGGGTGCGATGACCATTGGATGGAGAGCCCCAGATCGGACGGTTGATATGCATATCGTGCTAGGTCAAATGTCGAATGATAACACATGATGGGGGGTGGTTTTGAAATAGTGACGGAGCCACGTGTCAGGCAGTGAGTGGAATCGCTCCGAAAATAAAATTACCGCCCATCCTCCAAACACGGTGTGATGGATACCACCGGTTTTTGAACAGTGCGTGGTGCGGGGACCACAGCGCGGGTGAACCTCTGAGGCATCGGATCGGCGGGTAAAATGGATGACTGTGATGCGATCTGAGCAGTGAACGGGGTGAACAATGGATGTTGTGGGGAACGCGATGGCTGTCAAATGGCCGGGAAATCAACGGTTAGAAACGCTCCTAATAGCCAAACGCGCTAAGCACTTTTCGGGCTAGCGCCTAGTTTTGGCGCCCGAGTCATGTGGGGAAAAAGTCAAAAGGGCTGGCCTGAAGGGGGCTAAGACCCATATATGTCCAAATGTGGGTTTTCAACCTTTTTCAATGTAGCTGGAGGCCAGAAATGGGTAACGATAGAGAAAAAGAGGGGAATTAAACCAAACAAGGGGTGTGTGCAGGATGTAAAGGGGATTTTGGGAGGATTTAGGGGATCAAAGGGAAATTTGACAAGGGGAAAACAAAGGTTAAAATGGGGCATTCTGCAGGGGTACAAGGGGCAAAAGTAGGCCTTTTGGAGCACATTTTTTTGCAATCAGTAAGACCTTATAATGGGAGTCAACTGAGGGAATTTATCAAAGGGAAGGGCACATGAGACTTCAAGGATGATGTGTTTTTAGAGGAAATGCATTCCTTGAAGGCTCAGAAACATTTTAGCCCCCTGTTTCCTTGTCAAAAATTTATAGGGGGGCTAACAGTGGCTCCACATGGGGATGGCTTCTTCTTGAAGGAGTCAAGAATTCAGAGAATAGATCTTTGGATTAGGCTAGATGCCTACTGCTTGAGCCACCTTTCTTCTTTGATTTTCAGCTGCCACAATAGTGAAGACATCAATTTAGCAGAAAAATTCTCCCAAACAAACTACCTACCCATCCTACAATCCTAGCATTTTTTCTTCTATGGTGCATTTGAACTAGCAGACCCTTTACATCATTTTTATTTTTTACAAAAAAGAAAATAAACCTATTCTATTTCTACCCTTATTGCTCCATGAGACCAAATTAAACTGTTGGCCTTACATGTTTCTCTACCTAATCTAGTATCTGCTAGGATTAAACTGTCTAGCAGATTTCTTCTCTACATTCTAAGACATAAATTGAAAACAGTCAAGCCAGGATTAGACTGTCTGACTTGCTGGGTTTTGTAGAAATTAAAAACAACTAACTACATGCTCAAAAACTGAGCTTTATTGAGCTTTTCCTACCTACCCTACTCTAACTGGAAATCTCTGATGCTCTAGGTGATACAATAATGCCAATGCAGCTAGTCAAGCAATAGCAAAAAAGGGAAGAAGAACTGACTGCTCATCAAAGATAATCGTAGGATGCTCTGCATGTGGATCTTCAAAAATAAGGCCACCAGTACTGGTGACCAATTCTAATGTATTTGGCTCTTGCAAAAGATTAATTCTTGAGGGGCTAAGCCAATCAGGGCCTCCATGTATTTTTCCATAGGATCAACAAAAACATGATGAAAACTTTTTTCTTCAAAGCCTCCCATGACTAGTAGGTTGTCTGCATCCTGGGCAGTTTCAATCATTACATCTGCAATGTGACCTCTGTAATCACACTCCTCCTTTTCCTGGTTGGGAGTATTTGGAGGATGAGCATAAACTAGGAATACCTCTTCTTCCTTTGGATCAAGACAAAGATGTCTATGGGAAAAAAGATCTCTCTCATCTTCACTGCAGCCTGAACTAGAGGGCTCATTATATTCGACAGTGTTGTCCTCTAGTAATGCAGGCTGGTTCTGCTGAAACAGACTGAACTATGTGAAAAAATCAACATATTATTTAGCGAGGGATTCTTTGATTACCTTAATCCTTTCGGGAGGAGGCTCAGGATATTCATTCCGCTCAAGATTTTCTTCATCTCTTTCCTCCTTGTCCTCTGTGCTGAAGAGTTTTTGGCTTCCATCCTCTTGGCAAGTATAGCTAATGTTTGGATATAAAGCAGAGAGACGATTCAATGAATCTTCGTCTGCTATCATGCTTTCAATGCTTTCTCCATCAGTATCATAGATGGCCTGGATTGGCTCATCATTTTCTTGGAGTTGATGGTCGTGATATTCCTTCCATGAATCTACTGATGATGGCCCTACAAGCTCAGTTTCCCGTTGGAAAAAATCATCATCAGACAAATCATCATTAGATAAATCATAATTATAAGAAACGTCACCCATCAAATCTTCAGGACTCTCGGATAGTCTTTCTTCAAAATAATCTGCAAGTTTGTTTTCTAATTCAAGCCCTGGTTCATCATACATGCTTGGCATGTGGCTTCTGTCTTGCAGTGATCCAGTTTATCTTTCTTGAGGACAAGGAGCAAGCCTTTTCCAATCATCATTTTTGGTTTCAACCTCATATTCTTCCTCTTCTGTGTTCAGCAGGGTATTGGCAGTCTCTATCAATCTTTCCAACTTGTTTTCTAAAGAGATCTACCTTATTTTCTCTGCTCGGTCTTTCTTTGTGGATTTTAACCTTTCCTCTCTGCACTTTATGTTGAATTTGACAGTAATTTCTATGCTCTGCATTTCCTCCAGGCTTGAAGGCTCTCTTTCCCTTATATGGAATTCCACCTCGGGTTCAAAAGAACTCGGATAGTGTAGTAGAGCCCATCCCAAGGGTGGTTTTATGTTAGCAGGTATTGCATGATATACCTTATTGAACCTGGCCGAAAATTCTTGTACTGTCTCTCCTGGCCGCCTTTTCAAATTTTGATACTCTCCTAGGATGAGAAGAGCATTCTTAGGGGCTGCCCATTTATCAAGGAAAACTTGAGAAAATTGATGAAAGCTGAAAATGCTTGCCGCTGGAAGGCCTTTGAACCAACTCTTAACATTTCCTTGTAATGACAAGGAAAATAGTCTAATGCACACATCATCTTCTTCTATTTCATACAATTCAAGTAAATCCTCAAGGTTTTGAACATGTTCTTCAACAGTGGCCCTTTTATTTTCTCCATCAAAAAGAGGCAGCTGGTTTATAAGTTCTGAAGGAAGGGGTTGGAATATAAGAGGTAAAACTAGAGGCTTATATCTTTCTATGACCTTTGTAGGTTTAGGTGGTGTAACAATGGGCTCGTGGCTGCTTGAAGCTTCTTTAGGGGTGAGAGATACAACATGAGCCCCTTGGTCCACCAGTTTTTTCACAGGAGTATAGGTCTGCTCGTGGTCTAAAGACTAAGGCTTGAGATCTTTCCCATACTCATTTTGGGTCTCATCTTTGTACACTTGATTAGGCTTGAAGTAGGACAGAACATAGTGGTATTCAAAAAAAATGAATTCTTTAAACCAAATCCAACCCATGTGTTCTATCCTTCTATGAGGTCTGGCCATATTTCAGGTTCTTCCTCCAATGGAGTCTTTGAGAGTTATGGAGTGTGGAGTCACCAGGTGGATGTATATGAATGTCTGAAGCAGGATGTTTTCCACCATCAGCAATTGAATGCCAATCTAACCAAAGATCTTGGGTCTTTTGAGTGCTTAAGAGTGTGTAAGATAAATTCACTCAATTCCCCAGCGGAGTCACCATTATGTTGGTGACGACAATGGGACATAGACTAATGTTAGCAGTTTAGGCACTCAAAATTCCCCAATGGAGTTACCATTATGTTGGTGATGACAATGGGACATAGACCAATGTTAGCAGTTTAGGCACTCAGAATTCCCCAGCGGAGTCGCCATTATGTTGGGGTTCCCATGTTTTGGCCAGATTGGTAAGACCAAAAGATGAGACAACATCAGAACCACTTTGGGACCCTAGGATCTAGCCCTCCTGGACCCAGAGAGGGATCTCTCCAATAAAAAAAATATTATGTATCTTTGAAAGCTCAAAATGAGATGTTAGGCTAGGTATGAAGCACAAAGGGGGTTTTAAAATGATTTGGCTGGTTGGTTGCTGCGTTGGTCATGAGATCATAGACTGAGAAAATAATGGAAGGAAAGGAGCAGAGCAGTAGGATGTTTCAGCAAAGAGGATAGGACAAGAAAGTGCCATCCATTGGGCTATGGAGTCATGAAAGGGAATTACTTGCACCAACTAGCCAAGTATTTAAGAGGGAAAGTCATCTACACTAAAGGATCTTTTTAGATAAATGATGGAATGGAACATTAAGGATTGAAATAGGTTGAAAGCAACCTGATTTTATTATGACTGTGTTAGAGTTCATTAAAATCCGCATCTTCTGAATACCAAAGGCGCTTTCAATGGAGGGAGAAGTGAGAACAATGGCAGAATTTCAGGCTGTTTAACTCTGTGCCTACTTTTTTAGCATGCTCCAAGGAAAAAAAGAGATAATTTTAACAGAGCCAGGGTCTATAGATCGGAGAAGGAATTTGAACCTTCAATGCTTTGACACTAGCAAGAGATCTTAGAAAGGCCAGCTGTTTGCACAAGGACCCTAGTGGACAGTGCTAACTCTAATCCCCAGTTTCCCAAATCTTCTAGCTTAAACCCAACAAGAACAACTAAGCAGCAAACCCCAAATTCATACATCATCTAGCAGTCAATAACATCCACTACACTGGTTAAACCACATGAATTTACTCTTAGATAACACATAAATCAGAAAACATTGAAGGCAAGGAGAGCAGAGACATAGGGTACCTAACAAGGGTAAATCCTATGCCAGATTTCTGATGCAAGCCAGCAGAAAATGAAACAGTATGAAAATGTAATAAAATAATAAGATAAGAGAAACATCACCCGTAGTAATAGACTAGGATCCAAAGAAATGTGCTTGATTAATTGATGCAAAACTAGTCACATACATTGAGCTCAATGGTTGTTATAATCCAAACTTCTCCTCCCAGCCTACTACAATACAAACTACTCTGCTACTTTCTCCCAAAACTATTCTAACAGTGAAAACTGAATCCCTCTAACTACAATCGGCAACAACCGAACAACAACAACTAAACAAAAACTCTTAAAATATGTTCTTGGGGATTCTTATAGCTCGAGTAGAGTAGAGAAGGTAGGTGAGGAACTAAATGTAGCATTAAAACTCAGAAGAGGGAGAGGGTCGAAGCCTCGTTCTGTTTTAAATTTTGAGCATTTATGTCTGGTACTCTTTGGATGAGAAGAATGGTCTTCGTCAGGCTGTAATTTACTTCCAGGTATGTCTCTGATGTACTCGCTGCAGTGTTCTGGTGAATTGCATAGAAAGGCAGAATAATGATTCTAGGGTCTGCCCTACTACATACTAATGTGCTGGTAGCATAGGACTATCGTCAGGGCTGGAAAATCTCTCTAGAACATGGCATAGGATGAGAACTGTATGGGCGCGTCATCCTTTATGGAAAGAACCTTCTGTTGATTGAAAACCCTTTAGTATTATTTTCTGTGCCTTGAACCTTCTGAGCAATCCACGGGGTCTTTGATTCTGGTACCTTGCCTTTGAATAATTGGATTAAGGCTTATAATTTGCAATTACAGGCCTTAAACGCTCTATTTTTCCACTGATACTCTTTGCTCCTTTCTCGTTTGCCTCCGACTACGAAATCTATGCTTTAATGGCTCTGGACAAGTTTTTACGGATTTTGACCCTGTTCTTTTGAATATGCAACCTGTCATGGCTCCTTCACAGGCCTTTCTTCATAAATTCAACCCTTGAAAATGGTCCTTTCTTGCACTCTATGCCACTGCAATAGTGACTGTGAACCACGGTGGTTTTCACAACCCAAAACCCTGCAAAACATGAAAACTCATTAAGAAAACATGCACAGGGAGGTTGAATGCAGTGGGGATGATGAAAGTGGACGTGCAGCTGGTGAAATGGTGGAATAGTGCGGGATTACGGTGGAAAATGCAGTGGGAGGCTTGCAGAATGGTGGCACAGTGGGAAAATGCAGTTGGAGGGTGGCGAGAATGGAAATTTTAATGTAAAACATTAACATTTGACCTTTGAATGCATATATATACAGGGACAGGAGAGAAATACGCTGAAACACGTGGAAAGGGTGACGTGGCACGACCGGTCAACGGCAGGACATGCAATCAAATCTGGCCGTCCAATCTCAGGAGGAGATCGACGGCTGGGGACATGGAGGAGGGTGATTGAATATGGACCGTCTGATCTCGAGAGGAGATCGATGACTGAAAATGCATCGGAGGGTGACAGATGGTGGGCCAGGGATACAGATACCTTGGGTTAATTTCCGTGCATCTTCGGGGTGCGATGACCGTTGGATGGAGAGCCCCAGATCGGACGGTTGATATGCATATCGCATCGAGTCAAATGCAGAACAATAACGCGCGATGGGGGGTGGTTTTGAAATAGTGACGGAGCCACGTGTTAGGCGGTGAGTGGAATCGCTCCGAAAATAAAATTACCGCTCATCCTCCAAACGCGGTGCGATGGATACCACTAGTTTTTGAACAGTGCGTGATGCGGGGACCACAGGGTGGGTGAACCTCTGAGGTGTCAGATCGGCGGGTAAAACGGACGATTTTGATGTGATATGAGTGGTGAACGGGGTGAACGGTGGACGTTGTGGGGAACGCGACGACCATCGGATGGCCAGGAAATCAACGGTTAGAAACGCTCCCGATAGCCAAACACGCTAAGCGCTTTTCGGGCTAGCGCCTGGTTTCGGCACCCGGGTCACATGGGGAAAAGGTCAAGGGGGCTGGCTTGAAGGGGGCTAAGACCCATATATGTCCAAATGTGGGTTTTTCAACCTTTTTCAATGCAGTTGGAGGCCATAAATGGGTAACGATAGAGAAAAAGAGGGGAATTAAACCAAACAAGGGGTGTGTGCAGGATGTAAAAGGGATTTTGGGAGGATTTATGTGATCAGAGGGGAATTTGACAAGGGTAAAACAAAGGTTAAAATGGGGCATTCTGCAGGGGTACAAGGGGCAAAAGTAGGCCTTTTGGAGCACAAATTTTTGTAATCAATGAGACCTTATAATGGGAGTCAACAGAGGGAATTTATCAAAGGGAAGGGCACAGGAGACTTCAAGGATGATGTGTTTTCGGAGGAAATGCATTCCTTGAAGGCTCAGAAACATTTTACCCCATGTTTGCTTGTAAAAAATTTATAAGGGGGCTAACACCTTTGTGCCAAAACCCCTTTTTCCTTCTATTTTTCCATTTCCGACTTTATGCTTTTTAACAGGTCTAAACCGTTGATCTTTGCAGATCAACGTCCGTCGGGAACTCATCCTTATGCCCTTACACATGCCTTGTATTTTCCTCCATTCATATATTCACTCCTTCTTTTAAATCCTAACTATTCGATCTGATGATCCAACGATCAGGACTTAACCTGATCTCAGCATTGAACCCACTCCGAGACACATTTGCATATGTCATCATGGACCCTACCTACCTTTCTACCCCCGCAGCTCTTCATCGATCGTGCTCAACCCACACCATTGGATCTGGAGCCTCCAATCCAACGGTCGACGATCAATATCGTGCGATTTTCACACCTCCTCCACAGTGTGCTACTTCCACGCAATAAAAGTGGTTTTAATTTGCCACACATTGAGCAATGAGTCGTATCGCGTTCCAAAAGTTAATATTGTCTACCCCCCAAATGCTGCGCAAAAACCACTGATGGTTTTGTTGAAACCACTAATCCTCAATTCGCGCCATATTTTCAAATTAATCTCTGGTTCTATGTTTTACCATAGAAATCCGTTCTCTGCTGCAAATCCCTCCCTCCTCATAGCTTCTAAACACTTCCACGAACCCTCCAAGGCATTTTTAACCAATCATTTGCAGCATTTAATTAAATTTGTGCGTTCTATGCAAGTTTAATAAATTTCAAGGTTAAAACCCTCCCGCAAATAATTACAGTGACATGGGTCAAGGATGATGATCCTCATGGCCCTGGTTACAAGTTTAAAGGGTCTTGAGTTCTAAATTACATGTTTATAAAGGGCTGATAAGTCATGATTATCTTCTTTCTAAACAAATTCTCCAGCAAACCCTCTGCGCACCTGCAAAACAGCAAACACAGTCAGCATCAGTTAAAAGAAACAGTATCAGTGTCAAAGATGAAGATCAGAGCATAATCAAAGGTTTAAAGATATAATAAAAGCTTGAAAGGATCGAGGTACAAATTGAATATCAAAGGCCTAATCCACAGAATGATGAAAGATCCCCAGAAAAGCTTTGAATACCACACCAAAGGGGCTAATTGATTCCCCGACTACTATATTGCCACCTTGCAGCTTTTTGCCTCAAAAGAATACCTAGATCAAATCTCAGTCCGAAACATTAAGGCCAAATATAGCTGAACAATTATTAAAAGCAAAAAAAATATCCCAAACTGTCAATAGAAGTTATTTTAAAGATAAGAAAGTGCCTTAAAGTCAATCTTTTCCCACTAAGCCTAAAAAGCAGAAGATAGAGTAAATAAAACAGGGTTGTCATTCAATGCTTTCTTGCCTTATGCCTTGCATGGTTTTCAAGGCTGGAAGTTGCATTTAGTATAAAATTAATGAGACTCAACCCTAGAACTCTTCCACCTCCTCATTTCTTCTATAAATAATTTTGAAGAAGATGGTTGATTGTTGGTTGGTAACTAGCCGTAACATTGGAACTCTTTGAAATAATACATAGTCTGTCTGAAGTTGAGGAAGAAATTGAAGTCTTGGAAGCTTGATGATGTTGTGACATGCTTGTTCTTGAGAAGGCTCTATCATTGGATCCCTGAGCTTGGCTGTTGGTGATGTAATCTGAACTGTCTGTTGTTTTTCCTGTTTTCATTTTGTTCCATAAATTCTTACTACAGTAGGGTGAAAATTTTAGGCTATGAAATGACTCCTGGAAACACCTTAGACCTGTTTATCCTTCACTGTTTCATGTTTTCTTCTACTGAGGCATTTAGGAGTCTTTAATCATTCTCTTGAACTATTATGCTCGTTTATTTCTCAAATAGTTCAAATAGTTGGTTCCAGCATGATTTATGGTTTTCCTTGCTTGTCTGCTGCCACTTGAAAGCTGTTTTTGAAGTCTCCCTTTGAAGTACCATTTTTTATAGTTTTCCAAAGAGGTCTGTTTTGATCATACCCTTTGTTATTGCTTAAATAGTTGTTTTAAAGCTATTTATAGTTGTAATCATAGATGTGTTAGGTGTTCCCTCTTCTATGATTGCAATTATCAGTGAATCTTTCATGTTTTCTAATTACTTTGAAATAAAATCTTTGAGGAAATAGGATTTGCTCCCGAATCTTAGATTTCATTTTAAAACTTGTCTTGAAGTCATTATTTGCTTAAAGTGTGGTTTGTAGAATTCAGGGTTAGCCCTGTCTATCAAATACCTCTTTATGTTCAAATTATGTTTTTAAGTTCCCTTTTTTGAGAATTAAAACTCTCTTTTCAAATCATTGATGTCCATCTCATTCACAAAAACTAAAGGATCTTGTGGCCAAGTTAGATTTTCCCTTTTATATCCCATATCCCTTTATGAGCCTGTTACCAACTTCATTTTGACTCCATTGCCCAATGAAACTAAAACTTATTCTTTCTATCTATACTACCTAGACCTTTCATGTTCTGCTATACCAATTCAACCAAACAAAACAAAACAAAAGAACTTGCACTTAATAACTAGTCTAAAATCAATACTTAAAAGAAAAAAAGATATATCTTTGAAAAAACATTTGAGAGATCCCTCTCTAAGAATAGGAGGACTAGATCCCGAAACTCTAAATATTTGTTCTGATGTTGCCTTGTCTTTTGGTTGGCCAATCTATCAAAACACAGGACCCCAACATAATAGAAATCATGGTGGGACCTTCTAAACCTAAACACACTTAAACATCCTTTATAAGACCCACATACCCTGTATTGATACTATCTGATCACTTATCTTCTTATTGAGTACATAATAGTCTAGCAAACTATTGTAGACTCTTTGAATCCTTCAAAATCTCTAAGGAAAATCAGTTAATGAGCCATAGAGTAGACTCTTTTTGCTCCAACACCTTAGCTAAGTGTTGAAATCAGATGTAGGGCACTCTCATAACAGTAAGAAATATATAAAATCCATAAATATTTCAGATTGGCTTCATAATAAACATGGTGGTGGAACCATAAAACATTTTACCTTCGCAAAAGCTAAAATGTTTCCACCTGGCGACTCCACTGGCCCGAGTAGGCCTATTACTCATATAGGTCTCCAGATCTATTTAAGACTCTGTTAAACAGCCTTGAAGGAAGTTTGGAAGCCTAGTCCCCTACTAGATAAGACATTGTGAGAGGAAAAACTTTCAAAACAATCCCTAAAAAATTTAGCCTCTCTCATTTTTGAAAAAGCAGTCTGGCTTCACATAGGATCAACACTAGATCTCATCCAGACCCTAATCCTCCTACAATATTTGACAATCCAGAGAATATTTTGTGGCAGAATTTTAAGTCTGGAAAATCAACTGCTGATAGGAGCCTCTTTAGAACAAAATCTGTCCCTGAAAACCTTGCTGTCTTAGAGGATTTACACTTTGACTTACATCATACAAAGAACATATTCAGAACCAGGTCTCAAAGTGATTTAAACCAAGATGATCTTGAGACTGCATATTTGCAGCAGAGCTTTAGTAGAGAAGCCTCACCTTCTACTCCTCCTAATTCCCAACTTCTTCACCACTTCAGCCTCTTCCATAACAAATATGCTCAAAAATAGTTTGTTGGCCCAAGTGTTTCTTCCACTCCATTCCATACCACCACTGTCCAAAACACCCCCTTTCAGCCCACTTTCCTTCCTATCAGTCCATCTCTTATAAATCCACCTTTCTCTCCAGCCATGACAGCATGGTATGCCCCACTAGTGTTATCACAGCCTATGGTTCGCTTACCAAATGACTATCAATCTAAAATTCCCCATTTCACTGGAAAAGAATCTACCACAGATCAACAACATGTAGACAGAATGGAAGATGCATTTGATTACATGGAGATAGATGTTGAGACCATTAAAATGAGAATCTTTGCCCAAAGTTTAGGGGGATAAGTGAAAAAGTGGTTCAAAAGCTTAACTCCTAACAACATCAATGATCTCCCTTCTTTGCATAAATATTTCATAAAAAAATGGGAAATACTAAAAAACCCTCTTCAAATCCTTTCAGACTATACTAATCTCAAAAGGAATACTGGGGAAAGTGTCCATGATTACTACACTAGATTCAATAGCGTATATAATGCACTTCCTGCAGACATGAAGCCTCCACTAGGCTTAGCCTTGGCTAAATTCCAAGAAGGCTTTGAACCTGAAATGGCCTACCAGCTAAGAGAAAGAGATCCCTCGACCTTAGAAGATATGCAAAGGGGAGCCATGAGTGTGGAGGAAAATCTGATTGAGAAAAGAGCTAGGTTAAGAGCGGAAAAAAGAGTTACATACAAGGATGATATAATGCCATCAACCTCAGCATCAGATAATAAAATTGATAACTTATTAAAGGTAATGGAGAGAATGCTTGAAAAGATAAATTTAAATGATAGAGTGCCACCAAGAGAAAATCAGAACAACCCCCAAAACAGAAACAAAAACCAGAATTATAGAAGAGAAAACAATCAAGATAGACAAAGAGACAATGACCAACAGATTAGACCTCCCTTCCAAAAAAACTATGTAGATCAAGATGAGGAAGAGAGGGAGATTGAAATATTGGGAGAAAATCATGTAAACTTGATTGGATCAGACAGTGGGGATGATATCTTCCTCACTGAAGAACAAGGTTTCTTCTCCTCAGATCAAAATGAAAAAAATTATGAGGATTATGAAGATTATAGGTTGGGATTTGAAAATGCAATCATGGAGGTACACAAACAGTATGATCTTAGAAGCAAAGGGAACCTAGATAATTCAAAATATAAAAACATTAGCTCTTTTGTTAGGAAAATACAAAAAATTCACCTGAGAAAAAAGTAGAGAAAACCAACACTTTGGCTAAGAAAATTGATTCGAACAAAGAGAAAAGTAACCAGCCAAATGTTGAACAAAGCAGCCCTAGCACCTCTGCTAGTGGCCCTAGTAAAACTATCCCAAATGACAGTCCAAACAAAGTTCAGCAAATCAGAATTCCTGAAATTCACGGGGAGCCAAACTTCAGGGGAGCCTTCAAATGGACATGTCCTATGCCACCATCCCAATATTCAACCAGAATAGAATATTATACAGGGAATCCCACATGAAATACATGGTGAGCAACATCGATAAACCAAACAACACTCCAATATACTCCATTCAATCAAGCTTAGATTCCTTTTCTTGTTCAACACAGATGAAATCACTCAACAAGAAAAGGAAAAAAAAGAAAAGATCAGTTCACCAGAACAATCTGAGCTACCATCAACTCAGATACAAAACAATAGTAATTAGCAGCAACAAGAACATGAAAATGAGACATAAATACTTTGGACAATAAAATTTGATGGGTCTTGTAATAAAACAAGTGTAGGGGTAGGTGTATGGATCCACAATACAAATCAGGGATACTCTTACAAATTGGATTTTCCATGCACCAACAATATTGCTGAATATGAAGCCCTTCTCCTTGGCTTACAGTTGCTTAAAAATTTAGAAGCCCAGCAAATATTAGTCTTAGGAGACTCTGAACTTATCATAAGGAAAATTAAAGGGTAATGTTCATCCAAGAACCCAAGAATTAGAGAATATCGAAATGCTGCACTGGATTTACTAAAAACATTTGAAAAATATGAACTCATTTTCATACCAAGAGTCGAAAATAATCTAGGAAATGAACTTTCCTTCAATGCCAGCAGTTTCCAAGTACCTCAGATAAATGAAAAGCTCAATGTAAAGGTAAAAAGAAGGCCTTCTGTACCTGACAATGAGGATCACTAGCAAGTGTTTGACATTGAAAAACACATAGATGATTTCGTAAAATCAGAGAATTATTTTGCCATGCCAAAATTAGAAACTAGCCATGAAGAAAACTATTTGGATAATGAATAAATCCTAGAAACAAAAATGACATATTCTGCTGATATAAATCACTGTGAAAATCTTTTTGAAGCAGAATCAATTGACAATGCAGACCATAAAGACTTGGAAGTTTTACAATGCAAGAATGATACAATTCCAAAAGGTCTCACATCTTTAGAACACCTTTTTGACTTTAATGATGTAGCCAAAGAACCAAGAATGGAGCCTATGGAAACAGATGTAGAAGAACATAACATAGGCAGCCTAGCAGAACCCAAGATGATCAAACTATCCAGCACTCTCCCATCCCATATAAAATTGCAATACATAGAGATGTTCAAAGAATGTAGAGATGTGTTTTCTTGGGGATACAAATATCTGAAGTCTTATGACACTAGCATCATTCAACACAAAATCCCTCTTAAGGAAAATCAGAAACCTTTCAAACAAAAACTAAGAAGGATAAAGCCTATTTTATTACCTTTAGTCAAGAAATAAATTGAAAAGATGTATGATGTTGGGATTATAGTATCCCTTAGATATTCAGAATGGGTGTCAAACCTAATTTCTGTTAGAAAGAAAACAGGGGAAATCAGACTCTGCATTGACTTTAGAAATCTAAATAGAGCCTCCCTAAAACATAACTACCCCTTTCCAAAGATGGACCATATAATTCAAAGGATAGTTGTGTCTAAAAGAATATCACTATTGGATGGGTTCTCAGGGTACAATCAGGTGTTAGTGCTCCCAAGTGATCAACACAAAACTACTTTTACTACACCTTGGGGCACCTTTATGTATGTAAAAATTCCATTTGGTTTGATGAATGCAGGGGCCAGCTTCCAAAGGGCCATGGACATAGCCTTCTCAGAAGATATTGGCTATTTTATAATCATTTACCTTGATGACATAACTGTTTTCTCTAAAACTGATGAATAACACTTGATTCATTTAAGAAATTTTTTTGAGAAATGTAGGAAATTTGGCTTATCTTTGAATCCCAAGAAGACACTCTTTGGTCTCCAAGAAGGCAAGCTTCTTGGTCATATAATTTCAGAAGAGGGAATCAGAGTAGACCCTAAAAGGATTGGTGGCATATTGAAAATCAGCCATCTAAGAAGCCTCAAAGAATTACAATCTTTCATTGGAAAGATTAATTTTTTGAGGAGGTTCATCCCCAACCTTTATGAGCTATTAAGAAACATTAAAAATATTCTTAAGAAAGAGGTAGGTGTTAAATGGACAACACAAGCCAAAAAATCATTCAAACTGGTTAAACAAGATCTCACTCAAACACCAATTTTGATTAGTCCAGATTTCACCAAATATTTTTATATCTTTTCTTTTGCATCTGAACATACAATAGCTGTAGTATTACTTCAAAAGAATGACTTGGGGCAAGAATAACCAATATTTTTTTTTTTATTAGGGCCTTAAGAGATTCTCCTCTCAAATATAACATCATGGAGAAACAAGCCTTAGCATCGGCGAAAGCATTAAAGGACTTTAGAGTCTACATTTTACACTCTCACATCATTTCTCTTGTACCATATACTGTTGTCAAGGATATTATAAGTTAATACCCTGATGGTAAAAGGGGAAAATGGATTGCTACTATTCTTGAATATGAATTAGAAATCAGGCCCACCAAACTGATTAAAGGGCAGGGATTAGAAAAACTCATGGCTGAGTCAAACTTCCAAGCACTAGATATAAATATGGTGGATGTGTTGGAAGAGATAGAAGAATTCACTGCTCCCTTCATTGAAGAAACATTTCTAAATTCACCTTGGTATGCAGATATCATATATGTGCTTTTATATTTAAATGCCCCTCCTTCTTTTTATAAAACTAAAGCTAGATTTTTGAAATAGAAGGCTTTAAATTATTGTATATTAGATGGGGTATTGTATTGGAAAAATGATGTTGGAATTTTGCTTAAATGTTTACTTGAGGATGATGCAGGAAAAATCATGCATGAGCTACATGAAGGAGAATGTAGAGGACACCTCTACTGGAAGACCACAGAAAATTAAATCCTCGGGTCTGGCCACTATTGGCCCACCCTTTTCTCAGATACTCAGAAGTTAGTCATGTCTTGCCATAAGTGTCAAATTTTTGATGGCAAAAGAAAAATCCTTCCCTTACCTTTGCATCCCATCAGTGTTGAGGCACCCTTCCAGCAATGGGGCTTGGACTTTATTGGGGAAATTAACCCATATTCATCAGCCCAGCATAAGTAGATCCTCACTACCACTGATTATTTTACCAAGTGGATAGAAGCCATACCATCTAGGAATGCTAGTGACTCTGTCATTATCGAGTTCCTTGAAACAAACGTCCTATCCAGATTTGGTTGTCCTAGAAAAATCATCACAGATAATGATGCTGCTTTCAATTCTAAAATAATGGTTGATTTTTGTTACAAATACCACATCACTTTGGGCCACTCTACTGCCTACTACCCCCAAGGAAATGGATTAGCTGAATCTTCCAATAAGAGCCTTATCAACATCATCAAAAATTTGTTGAAGCAGAATCAGATATCATGGCACAGTAAGTTGTTTCATGCCTTATGGGCTGATAGATTAACTACTAAGAAGTCAATAAATATGTCGCCCTATTAGCTGGTCTATGACATGGATGCAGTCTTCCCAACATCATTAGGAGTTCCTTCATGAAACTCCTTCAAGAAGTGAAAATTGAGGAAAATGGTATGCAGAGAAGAATCAATCAAACAATTCATTTACAACAATCCAGAGAGGAGGTTTATGAAAGAACACAACTAGTCCAAGAAAATATCAAGAAACTATTCGAAAAAAGGACTAAGGAAAATAATTTCCAAATTGGAAATGTGGTTCTTAAATGGGATTCAAGAAGGGAAGAGAAGGGAAAACATGGAAAGTTTAAGAACATATGGAAAGGACCCTATATTATTCATGTTGAGAGGTGTCATAATGCATTTTTCCTGAAAGAATTGAATGGAGAAGAATTATATGGAGGTCCTGTCAATGGCAGCATGCTGAAGCATTACTTCTGTCAAGAGTCATGAGTTTAAAAGATTTTTACTTTCCATTGTAAATTATCATTGTCTGAACATTGCATTCAAATTTAGAAAAATAAAAATACAAAAACAATAGAAAAGAAAAGAGGGCAGATAAAAACAAGAAAGGTACAGCCCCATACCAAAAAAGAGAGACAAAGTCTGAAAGTGTGCAACCTCAAATGCCACTCCTAAAAACACACTTCTAGTTAGTCATACAACATAATCATGACTAATAATCTTTTCAATTTACTACTGATAGGTTAGTGAATTAGATGAGCCAAACAGTACAATCCTGGCTTATCAGTAAGGTAGATTAGGATAGAAGAAACAAAGGTTGAAACCAATTCAATATCTAAACCTATGAATCTCAAAAGAAGAATGGCTCTAATTATATTAAATCTTGAGCCAAATATAGACAACAAACTGGTTCCAATATGCTCAAAACTTGAACCAGATGAGAGAGAAAACATAGCTCAAAAAAATTCAAAACAGAGCTGAAGAAATGATGAAGGATGTTTTAGTTTTCATATCTTAAGCCTTCACCATTTTTTTTTACTTTTCTGCAAATAAAATCTATGTGCAGCTTGTACATACAGCCATAGACATTTCAGCAAATCAGACAGTCTAATCCTGATTTGGCTGAGTTTTAATTTATGTTTTAGAATTTAGAAGAATAAAGATCTGTCAAACAGTCTAATCGTGACAAATAGTAGCTAGGTAGTGAATTTATGAGTTCAACTATTTAAACTAAACTCATGGAGAAATAAGAGTAGAAATAGATTAGTTTCCTGTTTTCAAAAAAGAATAAAATGTTACTGAAAAGAGTTTGCTAGTCCAAATGCACTCTAAAAGAAGAAAGAATGTTAGGATCATTAGGGATGGGTAGGTAGAGATGTTGTTTTGATAGAATTTCATTGTTTCAGATTGCTGCAGAGATTATCAAATAAAAGAAAGTTCAGCTAAAGGAAAATAAAGTTGTTGCCCAATGGATGAAGGCAATGGTTTACTGAAAAGCTAGAGATCAATAGATGAGGTTCTGGACACCTAAAGAACCAGTCGTCCTCCCCAAGTGGAGCCACTTTTAGCCATCTATAAATTCTATTATACCAAGTGGTGGCTAGAATTTCTCTTCAAACCTTCAAGATATAGTTTCCTTTCAACCCTATCATCTTTTGAAGTCTTATGATGATCTTTTCCCTTTGAGTTAATCTTCACTTCTGTTTCACTATAAGCCCTAAAGAACCTATTGATTACCAAGAGAAAGACTGCTTGAGAAACTCCATTTTCCCTCATTACAATTATCCATTTCATTCTCCTTTTTATCCATAAAACCTTCATTTGACTCTTTAACCCCTCCAAAACCCTCTTTAAACCTTATATCTCCCTTTCATTTGGTTTAAAAATCCTTCTCTCATCTATCGGGACCCTCTTTGGCCTTAAAATCGTTGTTTTTGGCCTAAAAAATGCCCTTTTCACTTCTAAAATTATTAAGCCCCTAGGAGCTAATAAACATTCAGCCCTTTTTCTCATGTGGCTAAAGCCCCACAATCGGGTGCTTAAAGTTTCAAACCTCCATGCCAAAACCCCTTTTTTCTTCTATTTTTCCATTTTTGACATTATGTTTTTTAACAGATCTGGACCATTGATCTTTGCATATCAACGTCCGTCGGGCACTCATCCTTTCGCCCTTATGCGTGCCTTTCCTTTTCCTCCGTTCATATATCCTCTCCTTCTTTTAAATCCTAACTGTCCGATCTAATGTTCCAATGATCAGGACTTAACCCGATCTCACCATTGAACCCACTTCGCGACACATTTGCATATGTCATCGTGGACCCTACCTACCTTTCTGCCCCTATAGCTCTTCATCCATCGCGCTCAACCTGCACCGTTGGATCTAGAGCCTCCAATCCAATGGTCGATGATCAATATTGCACGATTTTCACCCCTCCTCCACAGTGCATTACTTCCGCGCGATAAAAGCAATTTTCATTTTCCACGCGTCGAGAAATTAGTCGTATCGCGTTCCAAAAGTTAATACTGCCTACCCCCCCAAATGCTTCATGAAAACCACTGATGGTTTTCCCGAAACCACTAATCCTCAATTCACGCCATATTTTCAAATTAAACCCTGGTTCTGTGTTTTACCATAGAAATCCGTTCTCTACTGCAAATCCCTCCCTCCTCACAGCTCCTAAACACTTCCACGAACCCTCCAAAGTAGTTTTAACCAATCATTCGCAGGATTTAATTAACTTTGTGTGTTCTATGCAGGTTTAATAAATTTCAAGGTTAAAACCCTCCCGCAAATAATTACAGTGACATGGGCCAAGGATGACGATCCCTAGTTACAAGTTTAAAGGGTATTGAGTTCTAAATTACATGTTTTTAAAGGGCTGATAAGTCATGATTATCGGCTTTATAAAAAAATTCTCCAGCAAACCCTCTACACGCTTGAAAAATAGCAAACACAGTCAACATTAGTTAAAATAAAGAGTATCAGTGTCAAAGATGAAGATCAGAGCATAATCAAAGGTTTAAAGATATAATCAAAGCTTCAAAGGATCGAGGAAAAAATTCAATATCAAATACCTAATCCATAGAATGAAGAAAGATCTCCAGAAAAGCCTCGAATACCACATCAAAGGGGCTAATTGATTCCCCAGCTACTATATTTCCACCTTGCAACTTTCTGCCTCAAAAGAATACCTAGATCAAATCTCAGTCTGAAACATTAAGGCCAAAGACAGCTGAACAGTTATTACAAGAAAAAAAAATATCCCAAACTATCAGTAGAGGTTATTGTAAAGATAAGAAAGTGCCTTAAAGTCAATATTTTTTCCCACTATGCCTGAAAAGTAGAAGATAGATTAAATAAAATAGAGTTGTAATTCAATGTTTTCCTGCCTTATGCCTTGCATGGTTTTCAAGGCTGGAAGTTGCATTCAGTATAAAATTAATGATACTCAACCCTAGAACTCTTCCACCTCCTCATTTCTTCTATAAATACTTTTGAAGAAGATGGTTGATTTTTGGTTGGTCACTAGCTATAACACTGGAACTCTTTGAAATAATACATAGTCTGTCTGAAGTTGAGGACGAAATTGAAGTCTTGGAAGCTTGATGATGTTGTGACATGCTTGTTCTTGAGAAGGCTCTATCATTGGATCCCTAAGCTTGGTTGTTGGTGATGTATTATGAACTGTCTTTTGTTTTTCCTATTTTCATTTTGTTCCATAAATTCTTACTATAGTAGGGTGAAAAGTTTAGGCTAAGAAATGACTCCTGGAAGCACCTTAAACTTGTTTATCCTTCATTGTTTCATGTTTTCTTCTGATAAGGCATTTAGGAATCTTTAATCATTCTCTTGAACCCTTATGCTTGTTTATTTCTCAAATAGTTCAAATATTTGGTCCCAGCATGATTTATGGTTTTCCCTGCTTGTCTGCTACCACTTGAAAGTTGTTTTTGAAGTCTCCCTTTGAAGTACCATTGTTTATAGTTTTCCAAAGAGGTCTGCTTTGATCATACCCTTTGATCCTACTTAAACGGTTGTTTTAAAGCTATTTATAGTTGTAATCATAGATGTGTTAGGTGTTCCCTCTTCTATGATTGAAATTATTAGTGAATCTTTCATGTTTTCTAATTCCTTTGAAATAAAATCTTTGAGGAAATAGGATGAGCTCTCGAATCTTATATTTCATTTTAAAAGTTGTCTTGAAGTCATTATTTGCTTAAAGTGTGGTTTGTAGAATTCATTGTTAGCCCTGTCTATCAAATACCTCTTTATGTTCAAATTATGTTTTTAAGTTCCCTTTGTTGAGAGTTAAAACTCTCTTTTCAAATCATTGATGTCCATCTCATTCACGAAAACTAAAGGATCCTATGGCCAAGTTAGATTTTCCCTTTGATATCCCATATCCCTTTATGAGCCTGTTACCAACTTCGTTTTGACTCCATTGCCCAATGAAACTAACACTTATTCTTTCTATCTATACTACCTAGACCTTTCTTGTTCTATTATACCAATTCAACCAAACAAAACAAAACAAAAAAACTTGCACTTAATAACTAGGCTAAAATCAATACTTAAAAGCAAAAAAGATATATCTTTGCGAAACATTTGAGAGATCCCTCTCTGAGAATAGGAGGACTAGATCCTAGAAATTTAAATATTGGTTCTGATGTTGCCTTGTCTTTTGGTTGGCCAAGCTATCAAAACACAGGAACCGAACAATTTCATTCTATTGTAGTTTGTATTTTAGGGGATGTTACAGTTGTGCGTGAGTATTTACTATTATGCACCCTAATAGGTCAGGTAAATCTTTCTGTAGGTAATGGTTTCATATGATGAGCAAGATGCATTGTCAACATATCCATATGAGCTTATTGATTCTGATGACAGTGAAGGAATCAGTGGGGATGAAGAGGATATTTTCAGAAGCCTTCTTGACATGGAAGGTTTTCATCTTACATATGGTGATAATCCAACTATTTTATTGGACCGATCGCAGCTGCAAGTTACATTAAGAGAAAAGTTGTTGATGGATGCTGGTGCAATTGCAGCCTTTTTTACTGGTATTTGGGTTTATTTAGAGGATCCAACAAAAGTGAAGTGGCTTTTTCTTCCAACAAAGGTTTCATCTGCTTCTAGTGGGAGTAAAAGTGGTAGTAAAGGAGAAAACTCATCTCCTAGTCTTATGAACTTGTTAATGGGTGTGAAGGTATTGCAATAGGCTATTGTTGATCTACTTTTAGATATAATGGTATAATGATGTCAGCCATCTAAAGGAAAGAAGAAAAATGATACTTCTGACCAAGGGTCAAAATATATTTTGGATGCCAATGGAAATTCTATTTGTAGAACTAACATGGAATTACAAGGAACAACTGGAAAAACTTGCATTGCACATAATCCAATTGGTCAACACTTAGATTTCAGTCTTGAAGGGGCATTGAAATGCAGGCAATAAAAAATAGTGATTCATTGGAATCTCTGTTGGAAGGTAAAGCTGTCGTTCCACCTACTTCTTTGGTGCGAGAAGCATACCTACAATACCTTTCACCAGTAAACAATTCCAACCAATTGCTAAAGGTGTGCAGTTTTCAATTGTACTTCATAAATGTTGTTGCCTTTTATAAGAGAGTTCTTTCATAAATGATATATTCAGTCGTATATGGTATTTAATGCAACCTTATTTTATTTATTGAACCAATATACTTTGCTACTTGATATTTTAATTTTCCATTGTAATGTGCTTACACATTTACATGTTCTATAGCCTAAATGTCTAGAGCAGTCTGATGAGCTTCTAAGATTGATTGTCAATTCTCTGAGGGCACTGGATGGTGCTATGTCACAATGTTTTTTTAAACCTTGGCGGTGACTAGAATCAGCACAGAAGATTGCTTTTTTCTTGGAGAGGTCTCCTAAAAATTTGCAGCCAGATTTGATTTCACTAGTGCCAAAGCTTGTGGATGCATCTGAGCATTCACTGGCTGCATATGCATTGTTGACCCAACTCCACCAAACTAATGCAGAACCATATTTATGGCTACCTTTATGATTGATATAAATATTCAATCTTAACTGAGTTTGAGAAACCAGATAATATAATTAATCATGCAGTCTATAATCACACAGAAATTTGATACTTTTAATGTCTCAGCTACACTATATCATACAACTATCTAAAACATTAAAAAATCATATCGTGTTCTAAAATTCAAAAAATAAGATCCTCTAGATCATGTAGGCATGTTGTGTAGGATCACCATTCAGTTCTGCTTTAGGGACGCCTTGAAGCGGGAACACCTGTGATTTTTTTTTTTAAATATTTGTAAGGTGTCATCGGAAGACCGACGCCTTGAAGCGTCGGAAGACCGATGCCTTGAAATTGGAATAGTTTTGTGTTGGTATTGTGATGGTTCTTTTTTTAAAAGAAAATTTAAAATTTCTTTGATCTTTCGACTCTTTCTGACACCAAGTCAGTATTGCGACACTTCCACAAAGTGTCAGTATTCTGACGCTTATGCAAAGTGTCGGTATTGCGACATTTGGGTAAAGAGTCGGTATTGCAACACTTTTGAAAGGTGTCGGTATTGCGACACTTGGGAAAAACGTCAGTATTGCGGCATTTCGGTAAAGAGTCGGTATTGCGATACTTCACAAGCGTCGCTATTGTGACACTTTGTAAGCGTCGGTATTGTGACACTTCTGCAAAATGTCGGAAAGAGTGTCGCAATACCGACACTTTATTGAAGTGTCAGAATTGCGACGTAATGGCTAACCACGTTTTGTCTGGCCTTGTACTGTCACTCTTGCAACAACTATGTGTCAGAATAACAATGAACTGGCCATCGGAAATTGGGCCAAATTTACTAGTGTTTGGAGCCATGATACTTTATAAGGAGTGGGGTGTATTGTTTTCTATGACTTCAATTTGTCCACCATTTCTGTAGAAACAAGGTTATTAGTACTTCCAATATCAATTACCAATTTTCAACACTTAACTTTTGACTTACATACAGTTCTAAATAGATTCTTTATATGAGCTAGTTCTATGGATTCCTTAGTTGCTTTAAGCAATATCCACTTCAACAACAAGTATTCTCTGGCTTCAGGTGGTTCCCCTTTGGCTGCAATATAAGGAATTTCTTCTTTTGTTTCAGAAACATTCACATTTTGCTGGATTATTGTTTTATTGTGAGGACAATCCCACGACACATTTCCCCACTCACCACATTTAAAGCACCAAATATCTCTTCCTCAGCCTCTACCTCTGGGTACAAAACTTCTGTGACTAGAGTCTCCTCTCTATGGTGATCTGTTACTCGAACACCCTGCTTCATTCTGGGAGTGTTGAAATCTAGACTTAAATGTTCCTCTTCCTTTTGCCGGACTCTTACCTCTATTCCTTTGATTTTGTTTGCGCAAAATTTTCTCTTCTGCCCTCAAAGCTGCCTGATAAGCATCCTCAATTGTCTTCAAATTTAATAAGCTGATTTCATCCTGTATTTCATATCTTAAACCATTTACATATCTAGCTATTTTTTCTATGTCATCCTCAACATGTCCTGCTGTAATAATCAACTTATAAAATTCTTCAATATATTCTCTGCTAGTCATCCCATTTTTCTTTAAGTTTTGCAATTGTCTAAAAAGATTTAATTGATAATATTTCAGCATGAACTTACGTTTTAGTTTACTCACCATCTTATCCCATTTCTTGATTTTGGGTTTCCATTTTCATTCTCTGGACAACTGAAATTCATCCCACCACAGGGCTACATGACCTTTTAATCTCGTGGCTATAAACTTCACTTTCTTCTTGTCATCGACTTCTTAATAGTCGAAGTATTTGTCTAATGCATTGATCCAGTCCATTAATACTTCCACATTAAGGTTTCCATCGTATAAAGGTACTTCTACCTTTGGTTTTCTACTGGTATTTTCTAGTGTCTTCATAACTTTCGCCGTCTCGCTTTCTTCCTCTATTTTTTCTTTAGTAGTTTCTTCTTCATCTACACTGGAAATTCCATCATCTGTTGCCCTCATTTGAGTAGTTTCTATTGTGGCTGTTATCACCCTAGTAATTTCTTAGGTCGTGGGATTTTGATTTATAGTTAAAGAAAACTAGGGGTAACCAAAAACCTATTTTGGAAATCTAGGATCTAGCCTTCCTAAATTTCAGAGAGGGCTCTCTCTTTAAGATTTAACTTTCTTTTGTTTGGTATTTTAGGCTAGGTATGATTGGGCACTTGGTTTTTTTTTTAATATTTTTGGAAAGTTTGGTGGGAAATAAAATTACTTGGAGACAAATTAAAGAGGGATCTACCAGTCCATTGGGCTATGGAGTCAAGATGTAGCAAGCAACACTGAAAGGCAAGGCCAAAATGATGCTAATGTACTCAAGGCAAGTTAGATAACCCTCAGACATTTGAATAGTTTGATTGGATGGGATGGCTTGCTTTTGGGATAAAGGATAGTGAAGGATCCTTTGATCCGGAAAAAAGGAGAAGGAGGCAGAGGTCAAATAGTACTAGGAGAAATTAAGAATTCCTGGGTCCGGAAATCAGCAGAAAACATTGAAATGATCAAGTAGTTAATACAGGGAGTTTTTTACACTTATCCTGAAATAATATTCCTAATTAATCATTCAGATTTGAACACATATATGAAATTGAATGGAACTTCAGAAAAGGAAACAATGACAGAAATAAATCACTTTACTCATTAGCTTATCGCAAGAATCCCAAGTTATGAAGTCCAGTTAGCTGTTTTCCAGTCTGCTACTATGAAATCAACACATGAGCCTCAAAAGCACCAGCAAAAATATCTATAATAATATCAGCAATTTTATTCCACCTCTAAACACTTCATAAACTAAATTATTTATGCAAAATGTTTATTAAAAAATATCCTAGAGAAATCTAGGAAAAATTCTAGGAAATATAAATATCTTTGCACATTAAGAGGGACAACTTCTTAACAACTTAGCAAGTTGTCCTTTTATTGATGAAAAATAGAACTAACATCATCTAATCAAATATTTTGTTGACTAGGTTTGCATGCTTGCTAGCATATTTGGAAGATATTTGTTTATGGATTGCTTTGACTGATACTCTTTCACTTTACATCATTTAACACTATTTTTCCTCTTGATACTCTTTCACGCTGCTTCCTTATTACTTTTACTACTGTAAGATAGAAAAAATTACAATAGTACAAATTTTTGATTGATTTCTTCTCAGATACTCTTTGAATCTGCTAATCAATCTGATACACTTTCACTGCAACATTTACCTTTTAACAGTTGCAAAAGAAAATTTTCACTTTGGTAAAAAAAATAAAATTTTTGTTTATATGACCTGATTGTCATATTTTAGTTTCCCTTATACTTTTTACTACTGTAAAAGAGATTACCAGCAGTAAAAATTTTAAAATCCAATTAGTTTCTTTTCTTCTCAATCTTCACTTCTTTACATGTATTTTCTGTTGTTCTGCTCCAATGTTGCTATAGATTGTTGATCGCTTGGTATTTTCATACATTTCAACTTTCGATAACTTTCATCAGCATTAGTGTACTTTGAGAAATTTGGTTTGATAATGAAAATATGTTTGATTTCATTTTGTAGAAAAAATAAGTTCTCAAAGTACTCCAATATAACTTTACCAGTTGGAGAACCTTGTGGCAGAGGCTTATTTATTTGTTCTTTGTCACGGGCTCTGATCTTCTTGTCATAATCTATTTGAACCATTAAATTTTCATTAAAGCCATGAATTTCTGGGAGGCCTTCTTTTCTCAATATTGTGTATTGTGCCAAAAACTTTGTTATTGACAACTCCATGGTCTTGCACTTTTCCTCCAAGTTGTTCATTATATTCCTTTTATTTAGGACCTTTTCTATTTGCAGAATTGTTTCTGTCCTGTCTTGGATTTTCAATTCTTCAAGCTCTTCTATGTTTTTTCTGTTTAAAAATGTAACAATATTCAAAGCTTGAGATGGTTTGTTAGCCAGTTCTTCTTTTATTTTCTGAATTTCCACCTTTGTTGCCTTAAGTAGATCTCTCTGCTCATAAATAATTTGAATTGAAGGCCATTGTGTATGTATGCCTTGAATTATGTTATTCCAAAGATAGTTCTTGATGTAGGACACTTGTTCACTGAGATTGACTTATTGCTGCAAAATATTTACCTACTCTTGAAGTCTGTTTGGTATTTTTTCATGTCCCTTAGAGGTAATCAATGCATTTCTATTTGATGTTTCAAGAGTTTTAATGGTCTTTTTCAAATTGATTATCTCATTTTTCTTTAGGGACATCTCCTCCATGGCCTTTATTATCAGCTGCTTCACCTGTTTGATGTACCTGAGTGGTGGATGATCCTGTGGCAGAAGTATCTATAGATTGCACCGACACTGCAATTGCCAGTGGCACTTTTGGGTCTAAATTCTCTGCCAATGTTCAAGGAACAGCTGTGCCAACTATAGGAATAACAGTGGGAGTAGATTGCACATCAGCCTCTTTTACTGCTTCTTTTTATTTTACAAGGATGTCCATCTGCTCTTCCATCTCTTTGACTTGGGTAGTCAGTTTTAGTATTAGCTTGGCCATTTCAGCTTTTTCAATTTGTTCTTGGAGGATTTCCTTTGCTTGAGGATGTTCATGTTGTGGGAGTTTTAATTGCTTCCTCAAGGCAGCAGTGTCTTCATTATTTTTTTTTATTAAGGCTTGAGAAACCTGAATTTTTGAAGGACCCACTCCAATTTGTAGCACCAAGTCTTCTAAGGATTTGATCCTTAGATCCTTCGTATGTAGTGAGGCTTTATCTAACTTCATTTTCTCCTACAAGTTGAACACAGTGTTTTGCAATCTATTTGCACTCACAGTTTTGTTTACCACCTTGGAATAGAGAATTTCTGAAGTACTTATATGAAACTCTATTTGATCAACTTAATGTATGGTGTCTGAATCTACCTCAATCTATGTTTTCCTATAATATGCAACTGATTCTGGGTCTGTAACCTTTGGCTGGAGAAAAGACATAATCATTTTATTTGTTGAATAGTCAAAAGCTGTCAAAATTTTGTCCTTGTTACCTGGATTTTCTTCTAGAAATTGTGAGTAAAATTCTCTTTTGATCTCTTCATTTCTTTCCTTAATCTATTTTTATTTCTCCTTGATATCAATATATTTTCCCTCTGCTATTTTGGAGGAGGAGGGAACTTCTAAATTTACTAGTTTTTCAACCATTTCTCTGCCTTTTTCCTGTGTTAAAACCTACTCTTTCTGAATTTCTGCTAGAGTCTCATTTACAATTACAGTGGCTTCATCATTATCTGCCTGTTGATCATCTGTATCATTTATTTCAATAACATTTTCTTTCTCAGCAGCAGTCATTTTTGCCCTTTTGTTCTAAATAATCTTGAATTTGTTTTCTACAATGGTCTCTGTTGAATAGCCTTCTTCATTCCTTCTCTTTTTGTTTGAAGTTTCTACCTATTTTTTGACCACTATAGTCTGTGAATTATCTGTGTTTATCACTGTTGCTTCATTAGAAGTAGGGTCAACCAATGTATTTTCCACCCATTCTATTTGATTTGCAAATTTCTCAATTTGGGGTTTAGGCTCATGGATGAAAGGAGTCAATTCACATCTAAGCCTTATACTATTCAAAATTCCTTTAGGATCATAATTCCAGTAAAAACTTTCTTGGAACTTATAATCTGACAATTTCTTTGCTATATCCTTTAATGCATCCATGTTATTTACTATAAATGGGCCAATTTGATTCTTCAACTTGAATTGGGTCATTTTCTTAGAAGCCATGAAATTTAACGCATCTACATTTAACACCTGCCTTAGATATTCCAATGCAAAAATTTTGATAGTTAGAAATTTGGGCAACTTATATGGGAGCAAATTTGCTCCAAATATCCTTAATTATATATGTCCTTCATATAAGTACCAATCCGATTTTTGGATTTTTTCAGACAAATACAATATTCTTTTCATCTCATCACTGACCCTGGGTTGTTCTGTTTTATAAAGTAAATTCATGGCTGGCCTGACAAACAAATCTGTGAAATCCTTGTAAGTGAATTCATTTCCTTTTTTCCTGAGTAATGATGTCCAGAATATTACTGACATAGGCTAACCCTCTACATTCATCTTTTGTAAAGCCACTGGAAACTGTTCTTCTTGGAAAAATAGAAAAAGATGTAATAGATATGATGAATATCTAAAAACTCCCTCAGTAGGTAATTTGGTTAACTAGTAATGTATATTGTCAGCAATGAATCTAAAAAAATCAAATAGCATCACAGGAGGCTTCCCAAGGGAAAATGTAGAAAGGAATCCTAGTATAGAGACATTAGTGAACTCATCCTTAAAATATCCTAAGATAAAGGATAGCATTGAAATTACTTGTCTGGAAGATTCAAGAAAATCAGAGGTGGAATAGGGTGGATTCACTTTTTGGAAATAAACATGAGTAGGCATGAAGTTTTGAAGAATCATAAACCTCCTAGGGTAATCCAAATCTAGGTACAACTGGTTCAAATATTCAATGGATAGGGGCACTACTCTTGGATCAAAATTGAACTGAAGCATTTCATTAATGGATTCTGCTATGATAGAAAACCTAATTTCTCTATCTTTGTTCATAATAGACCTCTGGTCAAGAACATAATGTAATTGACACAATCTGGCTAGGCCTTGAGTTGGATGAGTAATAGGTACAACATACTTTGGAAAATTAGACTCCCAAATAGGTATATCATTTTTACTTTTATCTAGAAATTTTTCATAATGCCAATTATGAATATCAAGCAAATTAAATTCTACTGCTGCATCAGCAATCTTGTAATCCAAATATTTTAAAGGACTACTTTCTTCAGTAATAACAGGTGGTTGAAGAGGTCTGACAACTTCAGTTGAATCAGCTATTGACGCAGGAGTAGGCTTATTAATCTTTGTTGATTCAGGCTTAGGAAGCTTGGCCAAGATAGATTTTGGGGCTTTGGGACCTCTAGAATTGGGTGTAAATTTCTTCTTTCTCATTTCTGGGGATAACTAAGAAAGATTAAACTTTTTTATATAGTTAATTTTCACACAGAGGGTCTTCTAGCAAATATGGGACAATTCTGGGAATCTGAGCAGGGGTTTTGGAAAGAAAACACAGGTTTTCTAGATGTAGATGTAGAAGACTGAAAAAGTGATTCTCTAGCTTTTGATGAATGTTTTTTTTTTTTGAAGTCTTTCTAACGGTGGAAATGATCTGAAAATGAGAAATTTTGCTAAAAAACTTAGTTTTAATCAAATGGAAAATTCTGAGAAAAATTTCCAAGGATTTTCCCTGTTTTTTCAAAGTTTGGGCACACTAGGATTTGGTAAATTTCTTCCTTGTAACTCAACTGGTCAGATTTAGAGTCGAATTTGTGAATTTGCAGGTTAAATTTTGAGGAAAAATACCTATTTCATGGGTTTCTTTATAGTCGAGTAGGGTTTTCTAATGGATTTGGCTTTGAAATGGATCCAGTGGTTTAGTAGAAGGCTTGCAAGGATCTTTGTATGACCCTGCAATAGTGAAATTCTGCTTTTGGATGGGGAATTGGGTAAATAGAGTCTTTAAATCAGTCAGGGAGAAGGCTAAATCAGTCAAGAATGCGAATAATACATGAAACAATGCCATATTAAAGCTTTAAACTTTTAACATTTACCAATGTTCATGTCATTAATTATAGGTCTCAATAAATGGTGGGAGGTAATTTGGGAAAACAACCAATGGTTTTTGCCTTCATTTGGGATGGTAAGTGGTTTAAAGCATTTGGAATGCGATCGAATAAGGATGGGACACGTAGCATTGATTTGTATTGGAAAACAACTTTTATCGCACGATTTTGGAGAAAATTCACCCGATCATTTTCAGAGCGCGATATGGAACACACACCATTGGATTTGCCCCGATGATGCGAATGGTTAAGATTATTTTCCAAGCTACGGGAAAAGGTAAGTGGGACTCGGGATATAATATAAGCCATTGATTTGAAAGTTTATATCTATGGTGTAGGTTCAACGCGATATTGGGAAAGGAATATGAATAAGAGTGGTGGGGCATATGGACAGGGTATCACGTTGATTTAGGACCGTTGGATCCAAAGGGATCTAGTTGATCGGGCAGCTAGGGATAAAAGAAAAAAGCACCGGGAAAATGAAGGGGTAAAGTAATAAATCAAAGGCTCAACATTTTTTAAATCTTGGTTTAAAACAATATCTGAGGCATCTGGAAGGTTTTTTTATTCAGTGATATATCTATGTTTCGAACACTTTCCTTCATATTTTATTATATAGTTAATTTAAACCAAATAGGTTTACTAACTATAAGGGGCCAGTATATTTACATAGTGTTAGTCTAGCCAAAGGAAGTTTATTGTGGGCGCTTTATTAAAACATGTGGGATAATAGAATTTTGCTAAATTTTCTAATAGTTGGTTTTTCAAGGATATTTAGTAAAAGGGAATTATATTAATATGACAAGGATTTTTATAGGGAACTAATAAATAAGTTAGATTTGATATGACCAAGGGAAAAGTGAATACTCAAAATACATAAATATAACTAATAAAAGTGAAAATTAAAGCAAAGCTTAATTATCATAACTTAATCACTTTTACTTAGGATATAATATACTTTTGAGGGTTTTTATGCTTTATAATATGTAGGCAGTTAATCAAATGGGGGATTTTTGTATCATTAAGTGAAAATGGAGTATTTACTTATCAAACATTTTTAACTTTAACAGGAATTGAGCCTTGGGTCCGGTCCTAACAGAAGTCAAAGAAATGCATTGAGCCTCTTTGAATGAAAGTCTAGAATGTAGAATAATTATAGGGGAGGGAAATTAGTTATTGTCGCCTGGTGAAAGATATTTACAATGATTTTCCCACCTTCTTCTACCTACCCAATATTTAATCTAACATTTTTTTCTTCCATTTGTGTAGGTGCATTTGAGCTGGCAACCTTGAACATTTTATTCTTTTGAAAGCAATATAAATTATCTAAATCTACCTTATTTCTTCCAAGGACCCAGATTAAACTATTGGGTTCCTTTTTACTCTTTACCTATATACTGAATTGTCAGGATTAAACTGTCTGACAATTCTTTATTCTCTATCTAAAACAAGTAAATTGACACATCATAAGTCAATATTGAACAATTTTAACTCATCATGGATTATGGCATTTATTGGCACTCTGCCATAATCAACTGCAAAAGGTAAAAAGTAGTGGCATTTAGACTTGCACACTTTCATGTTTTATTCATTTTTTTTATTTTTGGGGTGTATTATTTTTTCTAAGCCCTTTGATCTTTCTTTTAGGACCTTTTACCCTCTCTTTGATTTTTCTATATATTTTTTTATTGCTCATTTTTTACAAAATATGGGAATACAACTTGTAGAAGGAAAAGTATGTACATATTTACAAGACTATCATTAGTCAATTCAAAATTATGAATCCTATATTTATAGGACCCTAACAATGAATTCACATGGGAATGGCATTTCCTGGTGAAATGTCAAGAACTTTAAGATCAGTAGCCTTGAATTTTTAACCTTGATGATCATGTAAATGTCCTCTGATTTCTGCAACAATTCATACTTATGATATTTTACTCTTCAAATCTTAGGGCCTTCACTCCGGGCTTCAAATTTTGAAAAGAAAACATTCAATCGAATCTATTCACTTGCAATGAATATTAACAATGATGCAAAAAAGGAATCAATCTGGAACTAACTATTAGTTAACTCAGAATAATAGTAGTTTTTAAGCATCCTACCATTCATTGGTCCATCTGGAAGATCTGTTCCATCCAAATTTCGGATAAAAAATGCATTGTTACCTCTGTACCCATAAATTTCATAAGGTCCCCTCCATAAAAAATAAAATTTTCCATGTCTTCCCTTTTCCTCTCTTTTGGAATCCCACTTTAATACTTTATCTCCTATGTAAAAATCATCCTCCTTACTCCTTCTATCAAAAATATTTTTGATCTTATCATGAATTTCTTGAGATTTTTCATATACTTCCTCCCTTGTCTGTTGTAAATGAATGGTTTGATTTATTCTCCGTTGAATATCATTAATCTCAACTTGTGATTCCTAAATAATATTCATTACTGGAACTCCCAATGATGAAGGAAAAAATGCATCCATTCCATAAAATATCTGGTAAGGTGAAGTACCAATTGACTTCTTAGTGGTAGGTCTATCAGCCCATACGGCATAGACCAACTTTTTGTTCCAAGTCTTTTTTTTTTAATTGAAGTAATTTTTTGATGATGTTTACCAGGCTTTTATTAGAGGATTCTTATAAGCCATTACCTTGGGGGTAATAAGCAGTAGAGTGGCCTAGGGTAATGTGATAATTTTGGAAAAAATAAATAATTTTCTTGGATTTAAATGCAGCTGCATTATCAGTAATAATTTTTTGTGGGCATCCAAATCTAGATAAAAGATTGTTTTCAATAAGAGAAGTTATGACTGAGTCTGTGGCTTGCCTAGTAGGAATAGCTTCTATCCACTTGGTAAAATAATCTATGGCAGTCAAAATCCATTTATGCTCTCCGGAAGATGCGGGATGAATTTCTCCAATGAAGTGTAAGCTCGATTGTTGAAAAGGCATCTCAGTAGAAATAGGTTTTAGGGGCAAGGGTAACAATTTCTTTTTCCCTTCAAAAATATAACATTGGTTACAGGAGGTAACATATTTTTTGACATCAGAAAACAATGTTGGTCAGTAAAAACCAGCTCTAAGAATTTTATTTGCTGTACTCTTCCAGTATAAGTGGCCTCCGCGGTCACCTGCATGAAATTACTCAAGAATCTTCTCAGCTTCTGATTTCAATAAAAAATTAAGTAAAATCCCACTTTGCTCTTTCCAATAAAGCATTTTATCTAGAATACAATATCTCATTGCTTTAAGTTCAACAAATATAGCTTTAGTTCTAGTTAAACCAGGAGGAGCTTGTAAATGTGTGAGTACAAAGATAACATCAGAGTACCATGGTGAGTCTAGAAAGACTTCACTGATCAATGGAGTCACCATCTCTTCTTAGTCATCAATTTATGCAATGAAATTTATATCTAAGGCATTACAGTTGGATTCAGCCATTAATCTGGCTAACCCTTGTCCTTTTATCAGCTTAGTTGGTTTGACTTCTATATCATACTCGAGGATAGTGGCAATCCACTTTCCTCTTCTACCATCTGGTCCATCCTGTGTAAGAATATCTTTGACTACAAAATTGGGAACATAGGCAATAATGTGGGAGTAAAGAATGTACACTCTGAGATATTTTATGGCTTTAACCAAGGCTAAAGCTTCTTTCTCCATGATTTTGTATCTCAAAGGTGCATCTCTAAGTGTTTTATTGAAAAATGCTATAGGCTGTTAAAAACTTTGGTCATTTTTTTGCAAAAGGACTGTAGCTATGGTATGTTCAGAGGAAAATGAAAATATAATAAAATATTTTTTGAAGTCTCGGCTAATTAAGACTGGTGTTTTTGTTAAAGCATGTTTTATAGATTCAAAAGATTTTTTTGCTTCAACTTTTCATTTTAATACCGAGTCTTTCTTCAGCATGTTATTAAGTTCTTTTATGATTTCAGCTAGATTAGAAATAGATCTTCTTAAAAAAATTATTTTTCCTAAAAATTCTTGTAACTCTTTGATGTTCCTAGGTGGGTGAATGTTTATTATGGCTTCAATTCTCATTGGATCTATCATAATACCTTCTTTGGAAATTATGTGCCTAATAATTTACCTTCTTCAAATCCAAAAAGAGTCTTTTTGGGATTTAAGGATATGCCATATTTTCTACATTTAATGAATACATGTCTCAAGTGATCCAAATGTTCATTATCATATTTAGAAAACACAGCAATATCATCTATGTAAATAACCAAAAATTCATGGATTTCTTTAAAAAAGGCTATATCCATAGCCCTTTGAAAGGTAGCTCCAACATTCATTAATCCAAAAAGAATTTTCACATACATGAAAGTGCCTGAAGGAGTAGTAAAGGTTGTCTTGGGTTGGTCTTATTTCTGAAAAAGTATCTGTTTATAACCTGAGAAACCATACAATAAAGAAATTCTTGAAGATCGAACTACTCTCTGCAAGATGTGATCCATATTTGGCAAAGGGTAATTATCTTTCAAAAAAACTTTAATGAGATTTCTAAAATCTACACATAATCTTATTTATCCAGTTTTCTTCCTAGTAGGTACTAAGTTAAAAACCCAATCAAAATATCTGATTGGCCTCGTACATTCGTTTGAATTCTTTATATGTCAAAGGTAACAAGACATGATTAATCCTTCTCAATTTTTGTCTAAAAGGTTTCTAGTCATCCTATATGGGAATCTTATGTTGAATTATACTTGTGTCATAAGCCTTTAAATATTCATAACTCCGTGAAAATACATCTTGATATTCTTTCAACAGATCAATGTATTTGACTTTTTCTTCTTGTGGTAAAGATTTAGACAACTTTATCATTTTAGGATGTAATTTTGTTCCTATATTGCACTCCTCAATATTAGACTTGACTGGTTCCATTTTAGGCTTTTTGGGCACATCATTGGAATCAAAAAATTCTTCTAAAGGAGTTAAACCTTTAGGTAAAGGATTGTCTTTTAAATCTAGCATGTCTATTTCTTCTTCAATTATTTCCTCTATGTCTACTTTTTCCAAGCTATCTATATTTGATTGAGTAAAAATAGTTGGCTTTTTATATTTATGTACATCTACACTATTTATTTCGCAATTAAAATCATCATCTACATTACATTCTGAATCTAAATTATCATCAGTGTCTATCTTACAGTTTTGAAATTCTTCCTTGCTGTTCAAAAAATTGAAAATCTATTCGTCTTCAGAGAAAATCTGTCAGTATTTAACATTATCAGGAACAATGGGTCTGTATTTTAATTCAGCAGTATATCTATGAGTTGGTTGAAAAGGAAAATTACAGGTGCTAGCAAAATTTTCTAGACAATGTGCTTGCACATTTTGATTTTTGGGAATGATAGCAAACTTAGTCTCCAGTAAATCATAAATCAAGTCAATTTTTGCATCTCTATATGTAGCTAATCTAGGATTATGAATAGAATATTCACCGTTTATTTGCTTAATGAATAATTCTGAATCACCCATGATTAAAATTCTTTTACCTCCTAAGTTTATAATGATTTGGAGGCCTAAGATGAATGCTTCATACTCTTCCATGTTGTTTGTGCATTTAAAATTGAATCTAAAGGCATGTCCTTCCGAATGACTGGTTTCCATATTGGTGATCCATACTCCAACTCCTACCCCTGTCTTGTTCAATGAGCCATCAAAATATAATTTCCAAAGGGCTTCATGAAAGATATTATCGTTGTTTGGTTCAGGTTTTCTATTAATCAATTCAGTTGGTATATCATCATTATCAGAGTTTCATAAAATGAAAGAGTCAAGGTCAGTTGGAGTTGAATAAATGGGATAATTTATGGACCTTTCTGCATTACTGCCCATGTATTTCATTAGAGTTTCTCTGTAAAGTTTTTTGAGTTGTCCAAATATTGTGATAGTAGAAAACCTCATGTCTAGTTGTAGAGATCCTTACAACTTAGCTCCCCATGAGCGAGAAAGAAGCATACCATATTTTGGTGGGATGTCAGCTACTACAATATCCATGATCATACTTTTACCTGGGTATTGAACTAAATTGACACACAAATATTTTATTAACTCAATGCAATTAAATTTAGAGGAATCAAATGAGAACAAGTCTTTATATGTCCTCGTTATTTCTAGATTCAGAGTTTCCATAATAGCTTTTGGAATTAAATAGTGGGAAGCTCCTGAGTCTAACATTACATTATGTAATATCTGATCGTGAATTGTGAGACTAATGTAAAATGAGGGATTGCTCCATCAGCATGTGTACCATTTACATCAGGACCAAAAATTAATTTGGGTTGATCATCATTTAGATTAATTGAATCCTCACCATCATTGATGTTTAAAGTTTCATTAATTGTTGATTTATACAAGTCATTATTTACTAATTCTGTTAAAGGAATTGGTATTTTCAACTTGGATATTTCAGCTTGAATGTTGAATGGTGGTTGAGATTTACTAATCTGCAAAAGTTCATCCTTTGAGATTGTTAACTGAAGGGATTGAGTTTCAATAGTTTTACCTTTAGCTTGAGTTTTTATTTTATCTTCTATTTAAGTTTCTTGAATTCTATTGTCTTTAGTTATTTTTCATGAACAGTTTGATCTCTAAATTCCTGAGATTGTCAGTAATGGTCCGTGATCTATCCATAGCAAGGAGAGTCTACATGTTCATTGATGGCCTGGAGGAACCTTTGCATGGGTTTTCTAAGTCTACCAAGCCCATCACTTTGCATGATGCCATTGAGAGAGCTAGAGATCTCCAAGATGCCTTGCCAAGAGCAAAGGCAACCTTCCAAAGAAAAGCCCCTCCCTCTTCAAGGGGGAAATAAGGGAAATTTGCTTCATCCAAGGAGAGCTCACTTAAGAAACCTCTTGACATTGATCTCCAGAGGGAGTTTAGGAAAAACAGATTGTGTTTCACTTGCCAAGAGCCATGGGTACCAGGACATAGATGTGGTGCTGGAAGGGCACACTACATAGAGGTCTTTTCATACTATGAAGAGGAAGATGGGAGTGAAGGACCTAGGAGGCATCACAACACTGGTGAATATGAGGAGGAAGGCCAAACACCATCCAGGAATGAATAAGGGGCCTTTGCTCCAATAAGTGGGACTCTTTCTTCTTTGAGAGGAGTGCCCAAGTAGTTGACACTCAAAGTACAAGGTTCAGTTATGAACCAGAGAGTGTCTATTCTGATTGACAGTGGGGAAACCCACAATTTTATTGATGCCAAGGAATCCCCACTGATACATTTGATGGGTTCTCTATTTTGGTCCTAGGAGATAGAACTATGCAGTGCATGCAGTATGTTCCATCACTTTCTATCACTATGGGATCCTACACTTTGGTGGATCACTTCTTTGTAGTGGACATACCAGACACCAATGTTATCTTGGGTTTCCAATCATTTATTACCCTAGGAAAGGTTAACATTGATTGGAAGGCCTTGAAAATGGAGTGGGTGGACTTGAAGAGTGGGAAACCACAAATCATTCAAGGGATGCACACTTACACCACACCTAATGCTTCCACAAAAACAACAGAGATGGATTTGTGCAGTGGAAGAAAGGATCACATAGTTCCTTCTTTCATGTTTATGAGAATGTTGCAATGAACATTCCTACCTCATGGAAAGCCACTTGAAATGCCATTAGATTCTAATCATGTGGGGGAAGCCTCACAAAGTGCTGGAGAGATGGAAGAGAAAGCCATATCGCTATGGGAGGAAGGAAAGGGGAGGATCAGCCTCCCAACAAACAAATTTGGCATGCTTAATGTCAAGGAAGAAATCAACAACAAGGACAGCACCACCGTAGATGTATCAGCAACGTTGTCCTTGTTGAGTTGTGTGGATCCATATTGGAGATCTCAAATCCTAGTGGAGTACTCCAAATATCTTCACACTGGGATGATATTAGATGGCATGAAGCAAGGGGGAGGCTATGTGGTCCATGAAGGGGTCATCTATCATATTGGTAAATTATTCTTGTCTCAAGCCTCCAATCTTAAGCAAGAGATACTACAAAGAGCACACAAAGAGTTCCTTTCCAGCTATATGTAGTCAACAAAGATCTACTTCCTAATCATGAGGAGTTTTTATTGGGAGGGTATGAAGGAAGAACGACATCAACACTATGATTGGGAGGAACTACATCAGCACTTACAAGAGTGAAATAGTTATGAGGAGATGGGGCAACTAAAGGAATCTATTCAGGAGACATTTCAGCCATCTCCTCCTTCTCTTAAAAGAGGAGAAATGCCCATGCCTAACTCCATGTGTGTGGGAGACTTGAATGGTAAATAATCTGATCTTATGGAGCATGTTTATTTTTCTGATTTGACACAATATCTTACCATATGTTTGCAAGACCTGGCTCCTACAAGGAGTGATATTACATGAAGATCACATGGCATTGATGAGGCCAGTAAAAATTCTAAATCTGGCCATTCCCTTGAGGTGCAAAGGGAGATTCTCTATCATGATGGGTGCTTCCCAAAGGCACCTAGCTTGGGTATCACTTTCAACCATGTCATAGTGACCCATGCAGCAAAGATGTGGTGGTAATACCACTTACCACACTCATATCTACTCAAGACAAGGAGTGCATTATATTGGTATCTTATGTGGGATTGTGACCCACCTCCTCAAGTGCAAATTTCAGTTTTAATATATGTGATTTTGCTTCCATACATAGATGATATATTGGTATTGTTTATGGGTTTGTATGGGAAAAAAGTGGGCAGTATATATGTACCACATCAGATGGAAATTTATCTTGTACTTCATGATACATGTTTTAGATGTGAAATTGCTTCACCCATGTTTATTTTTGTTGAGTTTTACACTCCTGAAGGGATAGACTATGCCCCTATCATGTTAGCATTGGAGGAGAAATTTCTGATGTATTGGCTTGTTGATCACTTGGTCCATGATGAGAACTTGATCCTTAATGGTGCCATCAATGGAGAAGGAGAAGAACTACAACTCTTTACCTGTCAGTTGCTTGAGGACAAGAAACATTTTGCAAGGGAGGACTGTAATGTTCCCACTTAGCCTTAGCTAAGAGGAACATTCAATTTTGTTTTAATTTATGTTTCATGAATAAATGAATAAAGGTGGACATGTAAAACTCCTAAAAATTATGAATAAATCAATGCCCATGTGAAAAAATACAAATCAGGGCCATGTACATAATCACTTGTAGGTGTGAAAGAGGTTTGAGCTAAAGACTAGGTCAACCTTGACCAAATCAACAGTGCTATCTAGGTTCATTGCATATCCAAAGGGGGCAGCACAGTTCTAGAAGGGAGCCTCTCATGTTAAAGGGGCTAACTCATCAAGATGGTTTAGGGTTTGCAAAGGCTTTCTCATATTATAAAAGGGGGATAAGAGCAGTGAGAGAAGGTTGTTTATTAATCATATTTCTGAGTATTTGTCTGCTTAGACAAATACCATTCTCTGTTGTTTAGTGGAGGATTGTATCTAGAATTCCTATGCAGGGATTTAACCTCTTCATTTGAGTATTCAAGGAGGAAATTTTGATGAATTCAACCACTATTAAGCTTGAGGCCAAGCTCCTTCTTACATTACAACGCTACTCATCTTGAGGGCTGAGCTGTCTTGTGAGCTGCAGCAAGTGGGAGTCTAGATCTGCAGAGATCTAGTGTATTCTTGGGAGCTTCTTCTCATGGAAGGTGTTATTTAACCTCCTAAAAGAGTGTCTCTACTTCTTGTACTTCAGATATGAAATTTTACAGTAGTTTTATGTGTCATTTGAGCTACAGTGTTGTCCCATTGAGTAAACTGCGCTATTTCTGTATGAGGATTTACAGGATGTCTTGCTCATAGTTTAGATCAGAGATCTCTTCTGCTGGGCTTTGCCTCCCACTTGGTGATCCATGGATTATCTTGTTGATATATGTTCATTTCATATCTTATCCATTGTAATGAAATTATATATTCAAAAATTTACTGCAACAGTTTCTAGATCTACATCTTGTTTCTCAGATCTACTCCTATTCATGCATGCTCTTGTCAAAATTCCAAGTGGATCTTGAAGAGAAAAATATATAGTTTCTATAACTGATATATATATATATTGTTTCATCCACAGATCTTTCCTAGATCTGAGTTTTAACTTCTAGTTTCTGAAGCTCCTCAAAAATAACGTTGTTGAAGCATTTCTGCAAATATACTTGTGTTCCTGCTCTTTTTTCTGAAGATTTATTACTGTATTGGCTCATGCATTCTACTGTATAATGAAATATATTTATGATAATTATTATTTTCTGATGTAAGACTGAAATATAATTCTCCTTGCTGATCTTCTCTAAAAATCTGCTAAAACTGCGCAATTCCTGAAGCAGTGTTTTCATTTTGCTGCATCCTTCCTCTTTAGGTGCTTTCTAGCTAGTCAAGTTTTTGGGAGATTTGTTTAAATAGTCTAAACTGATTTTATTTTGATGAAATTCCATATATAAGTCTCATACAACATAATTGAGGAGAACCAAGCCCTGATATGTGTTATTCTTGCACAATTTTACTTATACAGCTCTTTTCTTGAGCACCTTGTTGAAATTCGTGAAAAAGGAATATTACATGAACACAGTGTTTTGCAATATAGCTGCACTCAGAGTTTTTTTTACCACATTAGAATAGATAATTTCTGAAGTAATTCTATGAAACTCTATTTGATCAAGTTCATGTATGGTGTCTGCATCTACTTCAAGCTCTGTTTTCCTATAATCTGTTTTTCGGTCTGTAACCTTTGGCTGGAGAAAAAACATAATCATTTTATTTGTTGAATAGTCAAAAGCTCTCAAAATTCTATCTCTGTTACCTGGCTTTTATTCTAGAAATTTTGATTAAACTTCTCTTTTGATCTCTTCATTTCTTTCCTTATTCTGTTTGTATTTCTCCTTGATATCAATATCTTTTCCCTCTGCTATTTTGGAGGAGGAGGGAACGCCTATATTTACTATTTTTTCAACCATTTCTCTATGGTTTTCCTGTGTTAAAACCTTCCCTTTCTGAATTTCTGCTAGAGTCTCATTTACAATTACAATGGCTTAATCATTATCTACCTCCCGATCATCTGTATCATTTATTTCAATATCCTTTTCTTTCTCAGCATCAGTCGTTTTTGCCCTTTTTTTGCAAATAATCTTGATTTTTTTTTCTGCAATGGTCTCTGCTGAATATCCTTCTTCATTCTTGGTCCTTTTTTTTGAATTTTCTACCTATTTGTTGACCACTATAGTCTATGAATTATCTGTGTTTATCACTATTGCTTCATTATAAGTAGGGTAAAACAATGTTTTTTCCACCCATTCTATTTGATTTTCAAATTTCTCAATTTGGGTTTTAGGCTCATGGATGAAAGGATTCAATTTATGTTTAAGCCTTATACTATTCAAAATGCCTTTAGGATCATAATTCTAGTAAAAAATTTCTTGGAACTTATACTCTGACAATTTCTTTGCTATCTCCTTTAATGCATCCCTGTTATTTACTATAAATGGGCCAATTTGGTTCTTCAACTTGAATTGGGTCTTTTTCTTAGAAGCCATGAAATTTAACGCATCTCCATTTAACACCTGCCTTAGATATTCCAATGCAAAAAATTCTGATAGTTAGAAATTTGGGCAACTTATATGGGAGAAAATTTGCTCCAAATATCCTTAATTCTGTATGTCCCTCATATAAGTACCAATCCCCTACTTGGCTTTGTTTAGACAACTAAAATATCCTTTTCATCTCATCACTGACCTTGGGTTATTCTGTTTTATAAAGTAAATTCATGGCTAGCCTGACAAAAAAATTTGTGAAATCATTGTAATTGAATTCATTTCCTTTGTTCCTGAGTAATGATATCCAGAATATTACTGAAAGAGGTTGGCCCTCTACATTCATCTTTTGTAAAGCTACTGGAAATTTTTCTTCTTGGAAAAGTAGAAAAAGATGGAATAGATATGATGAATATCTAAACACTCCCTCAGTAGGCAATTTGGTTAACTGGTAATGTATACTGTCAGCAATGAATCTAGAAAAATCAAATACCATCGCAGGAGGATACCCAGGGGACAATGTAGAAAGGAATCCTAGTATAGAGACATTAGTGAACTCATCATTAAAATATACTAAGATAAAGGATAGCATTGAAATTACTTGTCTGGAAGACTCATGAAAATTAGAGATGGAATAGGGTGGATTCAATTTTTGGAAATCAACATGAGTAGGCATGAAGTTTTGAAGAATCATAAACCTCCTAGGGTAATCCAATTCTAGGTGCAACTGGGTCAAATATTCAATGGATAGGGGCGCTACTCTTGGATCAAAATTTGACTGAAGCATTTTATTAATGGATTCTGCTATGATAGAAAAAAAAATTCTCTATCTTTGTTCATAATAGACCTCTGGTTGGGAACATAATGTAATTGACACAATCTGACTAGGTCTTGAGCTGGATGAGTAATAGGTACAACATACTTGGGCAAATTAGACTCCCAAATAGGTATATCATTTTTACTTTTATCCAGAAATTTGTCATAACGCCAGTTATGAATATTAAGCAAATTAAATTCTACTGCTACATCAGCAATATTGTAATCCAAATATGTTAAAGGACTGCTTTCTTCAGTAGTAACAGGTGGTTGAAGAGGTCTGACAACTTCAATTGAATCAGCTATTAAAGCAGGAGTAGGCTTATTAATCTTTGTTGATTCAGGCTTAGGAAGCTTGGCTGAGACAGATTTTGGGGCTTTGTGTCCTCCAGACTTGGGTGTAACTTTATTCTTTGTCATTTTTGGGGATAACTAAGCAAGATTAAACTGTTTTCTATAGTTTATTTTGACACAAAGGGTCTGTCTAGTCAATTTAGCGTCCTAAATTGCTAACATAAATTATCGACCAGGGCTAGTAAACTGATGAAGTGTGACGCACTATATGTGCCTAAGAAATCTTCTTCTTACTTCATTGTTTTGATGTTTTATTGTTGTTTTGGGGGTTTTATGTTTCGATTCTTAGTGTTCTACTCTGAGCTAGAAAGATGAGATTAAGTCTAATTAAAAGGAAGGAAAAGGAAATGTTGTCAAATGAATTAAAGCAAAGTTTTATTTGCAAGTTTTGCTCCTAACTAAGAAATGATGAAAACAGAGAGTCCTAATCCATGGATATTACAGCTTCTAAATGAACCTTCATGAAATGAAAAGTAACTCAAAACACTACAACTTAATCTGATTCATTTAGTTAGAAATTTTTTGGAAGAGCTTGTGAAAAAGATTAATTTTTATGCAATGAGGATCTCCTAAAACATAAAAGGAATGCTGAAACAAACAGTAACTTAAAACATTATAGTGAAATCTCATTCATTTGATAGAATTTTATTGGAAGAGCTTGAGAAAAAGATTACTATAATGTAGTAAGGATCTCCTATGAAATGCTGAAACAACTTATAACATTACAACTAAATCTCATTCATGAGTTAGAGGTTTATTGGAAGAGCTTGTGAAAGAGATTAATCATAATGTGATAAGGATCTTCAATGAAGCAAAACAATCAATAACTCACAATACTACAACTTAGTCCCATTCATGAATTAGAGGTTTATTGGAAAATCTTTTGAAAGAGACTAACTACAGTTTAATGAGGAATCTCATCTGAAATTGTGTGAACAAAATATTTCTTATACAGAGATTGACAGTAGGGGATTTTACTGGTTATTTCACCTTTACTAGAAAGGATGAAACCATAAGCTTCTGGCCCTCTTACTGACTCTGCCTAAAGAAATATAGTGTAAACACTAAATAGATCTGACAAATGAGGATCTTCTTTTAAACTAAATAACAGAAAATGAAATGCTAATAACTCAAAATATCACAATTGAATCCCATTCATTTAATAGAGATGTATTGGAAGAGCTTGAGAAAGAGACTAACTGCAATATCATGAGGATCCTTTATCTAAGCAAATGACATGAAAAATAATGCTAAAAGCTATGATTTCAGAAAGAAATCTAAGTAAGGAAATATGACAAAACAGAATTGAAAACAACTTATCTAGAAAACATGTAAAACCTCCTTGAATAGCAGGGGCCATCTGCTACCAATTTTGTGTAATCCTTAGCTCCTTGAAGACGTGATCAAAACAAAATCAAAGAACTGAACTTCTTTATTGAAAAACTCACAAATCTACATCCCATTCCATCTTAAGCTTTGTTACAAAACACTCTTTATTCCTTTCTCTCCTTTTCCTATTTTTTCACTACTCATGATGGGAGAAAGCTTCTCCTATTTATACAAAATATGAGAAGTTATCTCATTAATGGGAGTCCATGAATCTCTCCCTCCATCTCTAGAGTTACAATCAAAATAGGAAATGATAAGACACATGTCTTCTTAGAGTTTCAATACAATTAGGAGATGTGACACATATCCTAATGATCCCATGATTCTTTCCACTCAAATTCGAATTTGGCCTTAGAGTGCCACATAAGGGTCTTCTAGAAGTCTCCTTTTGACCTAAACATGTCAACAATCTCAACCCACTTGTTAGGTATAAGCATATGCACATTATTTTCTAATTTTTAACGACAAATTCACTTAAAAAGGCTAAGAATTAATAAAGTTTGGAAAAACATAAATGTGGCCCAATGATAATGAAAGTGGGATGAATGTAGTGACATAGTAGTGAAATGGAGGTGAAATGGAGGTGATATAATGGAAATAGTGAAAGTGTAATGGAAATGAATGACATTTTCAAGACCCAACAGGGTCTTTAAGCAAATATGGGATAATTCTAGGAATCTAAGCAAGGGTTTTGGAAAGAAAACACAGATTTTCTAGTTGTAGATGTAGAAGATTGGAGAAGTGATTCTCTGGCTTTCGGTGAGTTTTTTTTTATAATCTTTCTAACCATGGAAATCATTTGAAAATGATAAATTTGGCTAAAAAACTGAGTTTTAATCAAATGGAAAATTCTGAGAAAAAATTGCAGGGATTTGCCCTATTTTTTCAAAGTTTGGGCACACTAGGATTTGGTAAATTTCTTCCTTGTAACTCAACTAGTCAGATTTAGAGCCGAATTTGTGAATTTGCAGGTTTAATTTTAAGGAAAATAATTGTTTCACTGGTGTCTTTATAGTCGAGGAGGGTTTTTGGATGGCTTTGGATTTGAAATGGATCCACTGGTTCAGTAGAAGGCTTGCAAGGATCTTCGTATGAGGCTGCAATGGTGAAATTCTGCTTCTGGGTGGGGAATTGGGTAAATAGAGGCTTTAAATCAGTCGAGGCGAAGGCTAAATCAGTCGGGAATGCAAATAATACATGAAACAATGCCATATTAAAGCTTTAAAATTTTAACATTTACCAATGTCATTAATTACAGGTCTCAATCAATGGCGGGAGGTAATTTGGGAAAACAACCAATGGTTTTCGCGTTCATTTGGGATGGTAAGCAGTTTAAAGCATTTGGAATGTGATCGAATTAGGATGGGACACATAGCATTGAGTTGTATTGGAAAACAACTTTAATCATGTTATTTTAGAGAAACTTCACCTGATCATTTTCAGAGCACAATATGGAACGTGCACCATTAGATTTACCACGATGATGTGAACGGTCAAGATTATTTGCCAAGTTGCAGGAAAAGGTAAGTCAGACCTGGGATATAATATAAGCTGTTGATATGAAAGTTTAGATCTACGGTGTAGGTTCAACGCGATATCGGGAAAGGAATATGAATAGGAGTGGTGGGGCATATGGACGGGGTATCGCGTAGATTTAGGACTGTTGGATCCAAAGGGATCTGGTTGATCAGGAAACTAGGAATAAATGCAAAAAGCACCAGGAAAATGAAGAGGTAAAGTAATAAATCAAAGGCTCAAGTTTTTTTAAACCTTGGTTTAAAACAATATTTGAGGCATCGGGAAAGTGTTTTTATTCAGTGATATATCTATGTTCCAAACACTTTCCTTCATATTTTATTATATAGTTAATTTAAACCAAATAGGTTTATTAACTACAAGGGGGGGTGGGGGGGGTATTTACATAGTGTTAGTCTAGCCAAAGGGATTTTATTGTGGGTGTTTTTTTAAAACATGTGGGATAATAGACTTTGGCTAAATTTTCTAATAGTGGGTTTTTCAAGGATATTTAGTAAAAGGGAATTATATTAATATGACAAGGATTTTTATAGGGAACTAATAAATAAGTTAGAGTTAATATGACCAAGGGAAAAGTGAATACTCAAAATACATAAATATAACTAATAAAATTGAAAATTAAAGCAAAGCTTCATTATCATAACTTAATCACTTTTACTTAGGATATAATGTACTTTTGAGGGTTTTTATGCTTTATAAGATGTAGGCAGTTAATCAAATGGGGTCTTTTTGTATCATTAAGTAAAAATGGAGTATTTACTTATGAAATTGCATGGTGATGAATGCGTGAATGGTAGATGGTGAAAATTTGGGATTATTATAGGAATTCAAACATTTTTAACTTTAATAGTCATTGAGCCTTGGGTCCGGTCCCAACAGAAGTCAGAGAAATGCTCTGAGCCTCTTTGACTAAAATTTTAGAATGTAGAATAATTATAGGGGAGGGAAATTAGTTATTGTAGCCTGGTGAAAGATATTTACAATGATTTTCCCACCTTCTTCTACCTACCCAATCTTCTTCTACATACCCAATCTTTAATCTAACATTTTTTTTCTTCCATTTGTGCAGGTGCATTTGAGCTAGCAACCTTGAAAATTTTATTCTTTTGAAAGCAATAAAAATTATCTAATTATACCTTATTTCTTCCAAGGACCCAGATAAAACTTTTGGGTTCCTTTTTACTCTATACCTATCTACCGAATTTTTAGGATTAAACTATCTAACAATTCTTTATTCTCTATCTAAAACAAGTAAATTGAAACATCATAAGTCAAGATTGAACAATTTTAACTCATCATGGATTATGGCATTTATTGACACTCGGCCATAATCAACTGCAAAAAAGTAAAAAGTACTAGAATTTAGACTTGCACACTTTCATGTTTTATTCATCTTCTTATTTTGGGGTGTATTATTTTTTCTAAGTCCTTTGATCTTTCTTTTAGGACTTTTTACCCTTTTTTATTTTTCTATATTTTTTTATTTTTTATTTATTTTTTACAAAATATGGGAATACAACATGCAGAAGGAAAAGTATATTCATATTTACAAGAATATCATTAGTCAATTCAAAATTATGAATCCTATATTTATAAGACCCTAGCAGTGGCCATCCTTGTGTGCAAGTGTCGGATTTCTTCTAGTAGAACTGCATTTTCTATAGGTCTCCATCTACCTATTCCAGTTCCCCTTCTAGGTGGCATTTTCTGTAATGCTCAAGAAAAACTCAATGGCTTCGATACCAAAATTGATGTATTGAAAAAATGCACACTTAATATTAAATGGAGCAAACCATTACATCATACATAGAGAAAAACTTTCAACTCCCACAAGTTACGGAGTACCTCATCCCTGCTTCTGGTTCATTAATATTTCGCACAACTATTACAATATAAGGCTTCTATTTACATACAACTTGTATTCTGTTGATGCACAAATTTGATTTTTAAAAGCTAACATAAATGTATCAAGACTGCGACCAATATCGACTAAGATTTATACCTCCAATTCCTAACTTACATTTTAAACTTCACACTCTATCTACAAATGGAATTCTGATGCAATTCTCAACACGAGATCGAACACAATTGTTTCCACACAAGAAATGGTGTCTAAGGAACGTTACACTGTACTTACAAAACTGCTAACGCAATTATGAATTCCAAAGAGACATCTCACTTGCTGGGCTACTAACACAGTCACAAAATTGGAATGGGCATCATATTTATATGACTGCTAACATAGTTATGAATTCCATGTCACACTATGTGCATACTACAACTCCACAATGCCAGCATCAGGGATTTAATGAAGTTTCATAGTCAAGCCTGCACGTCGACTCAGTTTGCAACCTTCATTTCTCGTTTGCCTTACAGAATTACCTCTACAACTCCAATTCCACGTTCAGCGTTGACTACCTCTGCACCCATTACACAGCGTTGGATTGACTCATACATTGTTCAATTCCTTCTTTAGTCAAATTCGCCATCGATGTTGATCCCAAGTGAACTCACATTCCTGCAAATACCATACTTGTCTATTGCATATATATATATATACTTGCAGATTCAACAGTTAAAAGAAAACATGTAATGCAAAATAAAACTATATTAATATTGCATGGTCCAAATATTTCATTAGTCTCCCCTTTGCATTTGCAGTCTTCACACTGGGTGCTCTTGGTTTTTCCTCTCTACTTCCCTATTATTTATACTTGAATATGAAACTGTTCCTCTTAGAATATATTTCTTCTCAAATTTTTCCAAAAAATCAATACCTCCCTATTTTTAAGTGCTTATCCCTACTTTGGTTCTATTTCCATGCAGGGAAAGAAACCAATTCCTAATTTTATTCCAAATTAATTAAAAATTACAAAAGAACTAACTACTCTCATAAATAATTAAATAATAAAATATTCATACTAATGTTTTATTCCTCTTGGATTAGCCACAACATGTGAACATAAAGTCACATTATTAGCTAAGTCCAGATGCTCTTGCATTAGGCTCTTTCTTCTCCACCATTCCTGGACATGATCGGATAGGCGGGTCGTAGACGATTGACAGAAAGAAGTCAAAAGTTAAGTAGCAGTGTCATAATTAAGGGGAAGCTAGAAATAAGAAATAAAAGCCTAGGCAAGAGTTGCAAAGGTGGTATGAGAGGATGAGGCCTGATCAACCTACCACTTAGAAGCTTCACTAGTAAGCATATGTTGGAACAATCGAAGATGGACAGAGTCATCGATAATGGAGTTAGATGAACACCACATGTGGAACGATTGAACATGATTTGTAGGATCTTCTCCAGCAAGGCCTTCAAACTTGGGGATGTCAGAAGGGAGATTTGTTGACATAGCAGGCCAAATAGTGTCATAGTGTATAAGGTCATTGATCAACTAGTTAAAATTGGGAAGACTAAGGCCTGCCATATAGGGGAGAAAGGGAGTAGTCGGGGTAGTTCCTGCTGGTGTCCCACTAGTAGTATTCCCAACATTAGGGTCAAGGCTACCATTAGCGTTAGGTCCTAAAGCATACATGGTGAAGGTGACAGGGGGAGAACTAGTGGAGAAACTAGAAGGATAAAAAAATGAACCAGAAGAGGAGTCAGAGTGCAGACTCGGTGGAGGATTAACTCAAATCCTACGTGGAGGAGTAACTTTCCTACTAGAAACTGAGGATGAAGGCCAAGAAGTCTCCGAGATAAACGCCTTGGTGGTGCAATTATGATGGTACAAACATGACAGAAAGGGAAGAGAGACCAACAAGGGAAAAGAGGTGCAGGATCAACTGATTACAATGTCGAAACAAGGGCAGAGAGGTGCAGTATCAATTGATTTCAATGCTAAAGTATTTGCTTGGTGGTTTTAACCAAGCTCTTCTTCACTTAGGGTGAGTGTGTTAAGTGTGTAAATTTTAATTTTTAAACCCAAACTTTTTTAGAGAAAAATAAAAAGTGTGTTGTATAACTGTAAATAAACCTGTAGATAACAGTATATGAAACTAAAATAACAAAAAATAAACAGCTAATTATGAATTAATCTGAACCCAAGGAGGCGGGCCTCCCAACAACTTGTTTGTAGGTGGGAAAAAATCTATTAAAAACACACCAAAATAGCCAATAGAACTTAGGTTGGGAGGAACAGGTATCTAAAGGTCAGATGTATTTGAAATAGGTGCAGAAAAACAACAACAAATCAGAGGAAAATTTGTTGTAAATGAGGTGGTTAAAGGCTATCTCCTGGAGGGAAGCAGAGGGGACCCTAGAAGAAAACCCAAAAAAAGCTAAAAAGAGGTGTTTTGTATGAATAAATAGCCAATCTAAAGTGGATCTGAAGGTAAGGTATCACATATGAAAAATGGCTGAAAACATTGAAAATTTCAGAAAACTTGCAGCAGCTAATATTCTTTCATAAAATGTGGAGGGTACTAAAGTCCTAGAGGGCTAGGTTCCCACTTATATGAGTAAAAAGAAAAAATTATAGGTCCAAAACAAGCATATACGGAGGTCAAACAACCCTGAACAGAGGCCCACATAAGCCCAGAAAACTTTCAGAAAAACTCCCGCCAAAAGTCCAAGTCGCAGTTTTTGACCTGATTTCTACAAAGGTTGTAGGTTTAGGCATTTTTTCTATGCCCTGGAGGTTCAAGTCATATATTTTTTCCCAAAAGGTATGACCTACACTTCCGGCACTCTCGGGAGTAGGTTTCAATAGAATGTGTCATCTCAGCTATGGCTAATGTCTGTCACCTGCACAATAGGTCTGAAAACATACGGAAGTTAGAATTTTTAATGTTTTAGGGTTTTATAGGTTAAAAATAACATCAAGAAGATCAAAATAAGAATCTGAAGATAAATCCTAGGGTTTTAAGTAGCTAGATATGTAGAGATCTAAAAAATGACAACGGTCATAATCGTAAACCCCAACAAATTCCCCAACTGTTAGTTTGAATCTTAATCCCAAGTTTACGAAAAAATCTCACTTTAGCCATGCATAACAAACAAGCCTAACATCAAATATGTCTACAAATATCTTTAGATTTAAAAATTAGATGATGAAGATAAATGCTGCAAAAATCTAGATCTATCCATTAAAATACATTAAGCAGTAAATAAAAACAGGAGTTGTTCCATGCATCCAATAGAAAAGACAAGAATATGTTGAATGAATTTTTTATTAATGGCACCTAGGAGGAAAACATAGAAGGATGTTACCTGTTCTCCTCAATGGGATGGGTTCTTGTAAGTCCTTAGCAATTCAAATATAAAATCCCTCTCTCTTGATGGTGTAGAAAACCTAGACAAAAATGGAACTCAAAGGGAGCTTACAAGCAAAAAGATAGAAAAATATGACAATGATGGTGGATCAAAGTCAGACCAAAAGTATAGATCCAGAGTGATATTTAGGTAACAAAAGGTAGTGAATGAATGGAAAACCCCTTCTTTTTATAACAAAATATTGAGTTAGTCTAGATATTGTTGCATAGTTAAAATATTATTAACCAAATCAAGATCCAACTTTTATGGAATATTTTATTATATTTGTTGGAGGGAAAAATAATTTGACTTAGGTCAAATCCCTTTATTTGTAAATAATAAATAAATAAATGATTTATTTATTATTTTAAGGATGTGGTTGAGTAATAATCAAATAAATAATGAATTATTTAATTATTTAAGGATGATTTAGTCAAATTTAACGAGGAATATTATTTAAATAAGGTTTAAATAATTATTCCTAGAAAATAATAAGATAAATAATCACTTATCTAATTAATTTCCCTATTTTGGGTTAAATATGACCAGGAATATTAATTAAACTACTATTTAACTAATTATTCCTTCAGGAAAATCAAACGAATGTAGATTTATTTAATGTTTCCTCATGGGGTTTCCTATTTAGACCATAAACAACTTAATAAAGGTGGTTTACTAAGTTATTTTCATAGTGAAAGAAATTTTACTTAGGGTAAAATTCGTCTTACATGGTGTACTTAGGTCCATATAATAATAACAGGTTAGATGACCAAAAAACGGTGTAACATACGTGATACTTTTTGTAAGGGTTTCAGTCTGGGTTTGGGTAGAAAGGCTCCTGTTGGTTGTGTGCATGGAGACCTAGTCCTAGCTGTCTGCGAGCTCCGCTAGTCATGTGTCCAGAGGGGTAATTGTTAGGGAAAAGTTTCTTGTACTGAATTTTTGGAATATAATGCAAATATTGTTTTGGTGAAACAACTGTGTTAGGCATTGTGTTATCTGTTTATTGGTTTTTCTTTGAGATCTCTTTACTTCTATTATGATTAATTGTATCTACGAGATTATGCCTGTTATTTATGCATGAATCTATATTGATGGTTAAATACAGGGATAATATTTCTTATGTTATAGTGCATTATATAGATCTGGATCTGTTATTATATATCCGTGATGAAGGGGATCTAGGATTTGTCTGTTAATATAATTATCTATATTGATATGATAAGCATTGTTCTGTAAGTGAGTGAATCTATTTATGATATGTATAAGTTATGCAATCAACCTATTTAGGGCCACCACATTATTTTCTCCCTCAAGGTGCAAAAACCAGTTTCTAGCATGCCCCCATACTGCTTCAGGTGAGACTTTGATCTACACAATTAGGTCACTACCAAGAGGGCCAGTAGTTGGAAGGTTTTTTTTTTTCCTGATAAACTCTAAACCTGGGTCAGGACCCCTCAAGCCAACATCCCTATTCTTGGGTTGAAAAATTAGTCTGATTTCCCTTAGTTGCATTAGGTGGTGGACCCTGGTTACCCTCATTACCTTGATATTGTTGGTTCTTATTACCTTTCCCCTTAATATTTTTCTTCGGCTTGGGGGGATTATTTTTACTCTGTTGAGTATACATTTGACATTGAGGAGGAGGTTGCTAATGTGGCAGAGTTTGAGGTGGCATGGGGGGTTGGATTTCTCATGTTGGAGGGGTTGGAGTGCAAGGTAGTGAATATGGAAACTAAGGATGAGTGGAAGCATTTGGATAAATAGGTTGAGAAACGGCTCGCCATGTCATCTACTGATGCATTTAAGGATATGCATATGACATGCTTTGACCTGGATAAGGGTTTCCTTGAGGAAGGGAATAATTGTAAGAAGAACTAGTCCCCTCTACGGTTGACCATAAATCATTGAAGGTGTTGTATATCGTTTCAGCTGAGGGTGTGAAATCGATCAAACGATACCATCAACAGCATGAGATGCCCCAAGTGCATTAATAGCACTGGGTTGAGGCAGATTGGGGAGAAAAATATAAACATAAATTGATAGAGCATAGATCAAGTCATATTTCAAAGCTACTTGGAGTGCATATTTTGTAGACTGAGCGATGTGAGAAGTAAAATATTTACCTATGGGGGGGGGGGGGCTTCTATAAGGAACCAATCCATGTAAACACAGTCTTCAAATTAGGGAGACCTACACATGCTCCTCCTTTCGCACCATTCTTGGGCATGGTCAGATAGGCGAGTGGAAAAACTTTGACAAAAACAAGTCAAGAGTTCGTATCAATGTCATAACGGAGAGGTAACTATAAATAAGATAGAAAATCTTTGGTAATAGTCACAAAATAGGAATGAGTGGCATTGGGTTGATCAAAATACCTCTTAGAAGAAACTAAAGTAAGATTGTGGGGGAATAAATTAATATATATGGAGTCTTTAGTGATGGACTTAGAGTAACACCACATGTGAAATGGGTAAACATGATTTGTGAGATGTTCTCTAGGATTTCCTTAAAAATTTGATATATTGGAAGTAATTTTGGTAGGAATAACTAGCCAATTAGGAGTATGGAGAAGAGGTTCATTGATTAATGTGTTAAAATCAGGGAGACTCAAACCATCCATGAAGGGTAGAAATGGAGTATGAGTGACCATCCTAGAAGAGGTTATGTTGGTGGGATTACCCAAGTTAGCACCTTGGTTTCCTGCACCCGCATTGGTTCCTCACATGGGGGTGGTATGAGGTTGAGAAGACATGGAATCAAAGGAAGAAATGGATGCATTAGTATAACCGAAGTCATAATGAGGAATCGATGGAGGAATGGGAGGATGAACTGTAACTCGACGAGGAGGAGTAATATTTCCTAACGGGAACTAAAGGTGAAGGCCTCGAATTTTCCAGAACAAAAACCTAGGAGGTGCAATGATGTCAATAAAATGATGACACTAAGGACTAAATGATGATAACATAAGGAGAGTAACAAACAACATGCAAACACCTAGTGCAGTTGTGCCAAGTATAAACTAACTATATAATGATGCTACTCTCATACAAGAAAGCATGGCATATAAAAAAAATGACCTCTACCATATAGGTGATATAAATCCAAAAAAATCCTAAAGCTATTATTTTATATGGACTTCTAAAGAACTTCTTACTTGATAAAATATCATCCCCACAAGCAGAGCTGTCTAGAGAAAGGTGGGGTAGAGAAACAACTACTTTCCACATCCGGTATTATAGTGTGTTTTCATATGATTATTCACTATGGTTACATTCGTCCCATGGGTGTCGTCGAGTATTTATCTTCTTGGTGATCAACCATGACATGGAATTCCCTACCACGGGTTATGCAGCCCCAAGGAAAACTTATTGCATGATGACCTAGCCTAAGCTCCTTTGAATTGGATTTTTGACACACTCCGATTTTGGATCGTGGAATGGTGAATTATTTTAAGCTCCCCACAAAGTGAAATTCTATGTCTCAATGTAAATTATCGATGAGTGTTATTGGAATCCTATCCCACTAACCCTACACCTTGTTAGCCACCTATTAAATTTTGTCATACAAAATGGTGGCTAAATCTCTTTTAGCCTTTAAGAAACAATTCATGTCCAAATTGTTAGTTATTAAAGTCTTATGAAGATAACTAACATTTGAGTTAATATTCACTACTGTTTGCCTTTTAATCCTAAAAGAACATTTCTTTTAATCAAAGAAACTGCTTGAGAAGCTCATTTTCCATCATTTTCAACCCTCCTTTCACTCATAGAACAATTCCATTTTCATCCTTGTTTCCTCCATAAAATCCCTCAAAATACCTTCATCTAACCTCTAAATCATTCCAAAAACCCTTTTAAACCTTTTATTTCCCTTTTATTTGGTTTAAAAATGCCTCCATTTACCTACCTGTTATGGCCTAAATCTACCTCAGGCTAAAGGAAGGCAGAGTCTAGGGTAACATCAAACCACGCTTAATCTGGTAGCTAGCCCTACCAGATCAGGAGAGGGTTCTCTCCGGGTCAATCTCAGCAAAAATAATCAATGAGGCTTGAGATGAATTAAAATAAAAGCTAATTTTAGGCTAGGTATATATGTAAAAGGTTTTGATTTGATTTTGGGGGTTTTGTTGGAGTCAAAGGGAAAGGCAGATTTTGGGTCCGGGAAATGATCAGTTTTGCAGAGGGCTAAATGAGGCAAGGAAGGAAATTGTTTTGATGCTTCAAAATTGAATGAAATGAATAGATCATACCAGTGAGGAGTTGAAGAGGGCAAGAGGCATTCAAGAATCATCTTCAGACAGTTGAAAACATGGAAAATTAAACAAAACTCAAGGTAGAGCACTGCAAATCTAATGAATTCCACCTTTATTACTTGTTTGTTTAACTTAAGAAGAAATGAGAAGGAAGATGATACACATGAAACATCAATAAACTTACAATCATAGAGATAAAAACACCATCAAAACACAGAGCCACATGGATCCCAAAGAGTGCTGCAAACCCTGGTCTATTCCTTTGCCAAAATGCAGAGATGAAATGTACAATGAAGCTCTGAGCAATCCCAAGTGTCCAACCTCTGCCAATGACTAAAAAATTACAAGATATAAGAAACCAAAAACTCATTCCCAGCCTCTAGGGCTCGAGCTCACAATTTTAGGAGATGTTTCAACAAGATATAAACTAAGAACTGGAAAATAGGCAGTGGAACAACTTGCCTCTATAAGATAGGAAACTGATTCATTCAGTTGCAATTCACCTTTTGATGGACGAATCTACTTCCATTAGTAAAAAATTGACAAAATTACATCAAAGCCATGAAATTACATCAAGTTACATCAAGAGATTTACATTTGAAGATGAAAAATTCAAACTGGCCAAAACTAGGCGAAAAACTGAGTTACTGAGTGAAAACTAGGCCAAAATTCCCAATGCATCGCGCCTGAAATCTCTATGCGTCACGCCACTTTGGAGCTAATTTTAAAGGCCTTCCTGGTGTCCAAATTGAGTGTAGGATAGCTCATTGGAAATCTCTACCTATCTACTTTCCAACCCAAGTGGAATTTATGAATTTGGTTGCCATTGGCCCCTACAAAAATGAGTTTTCCCAACATTGTTTCCTGTGTGTTCAAAAAGGGGCAGAAAGGTCAATTTTTGGGTATTTTTGACCCCTCCGGCAACCCAAAACTTGTAAAAATATCTGGGTAATGGGTAGGCACACACAATGTTTCATGAAAAATCCAAAAATACAAATTTTTACCCAAGAGGATCTCCCAATCATAAGCGCGTGCCAAGTGGCGCGACGTGTCGAGCAGGAAAATCTGTGTTTAAGCCAAAAAATCAAAATTGAAAAAATGTGTCACAAATTTCTTGTAATTTGGGCTGAATGTGCTCCATCATGCACTATGTTGGTCCAAGGAAACTTCGGCCAAAATTTGAAGTCTATCTTGCCTTTTTCAACGCCTTAATGCCCTCTCCAACTTAGCCTTCAGGATCTTGTTTCGTGCCTTGCAAACATGATTTCTTGCCCAATAATGATTCTTCATGTGCCTTAACATGTTTTTCTCCTTTTTATATTTCTCCAAATTCCTTTTTACCCTTCCAAGCCAAGTTTCGCGATCAGCTTTGAATTTCTTTCTCAAATGTGGTCAATTTGATTTTCCTCCTCTTAGCAGCTTGCCGGTTTTGCCTTTATGTTTTTTAGTGCCATGGATGAGTGGGACTGATGAGGGGAGGATTTGATGCTAGCTGTAGGATTTTAGGGAATGAAATTGTTTAGGGGATGATATCTAGGGTCTGGGATATTGGGATTAGGGATTTAGGGTTGGTTGATTAGGTATATGGGAATTAAGGAATGAGTGGATGAAATGTAACAAAAGGGAAAAAATGAAGAAATAAAGGAGTGAGGGAATGAGAGACAGATAGGAGTGGAATTGGTAGTGAAACATGCAATTTGAAAACCCTATGCAACTACTTTTGGCAAGAAATGTAAAGAGGTAGGGTTTTGATTTTTTCTCATTAAATCACCATAAGCACCAAGAGAAATTCATTCATTGGTCATGGAGGGATGTTAACTTACCTGGGAAATGAAGAATTTAGCAATTTGAGAGCTTTGGTGGAATATTTGAATGGATTTCAGGCTTTTTAGCCCAATGCGCCGCGCCATCTCAATGCGTCGCGCCAGTTCATTTTTTACACTATAGAGGGTTGCCCAATGCGCCGCGCCATCTCTATGCATCGCGCCTTTTTGCAAGAGACCTTTGGAGGCCTTACCGATGTCCAAATTTGGTGCACGATAGCGCGTTGGAAATATTATTGAGCCTAATTTCCAATACAACTAGAATTTTTTAATTTGGAATTCATTTTCCATGTCAAAAATCAAATCTCCCAAGACTGGTAAAAATGTGCAAAATGAGGTTGCCTCAAGGCAGAGTGATGTTGCAATCAACTTTTGAAGGTCTTCCTCAACTCCAAATTAAGCTCATGATATATCATTGGAAATATATTTGTGTCTAGTTATCATTTTATGCATCAAGCGAGTCATTTGGCCAACCAAGCTAGCAGAAATATTGATTTTCCCAAGGTCACTTCATAGGTGCATCAATTCTCCTAGGGAAACTGTATTTTGACATTTCTCTAAAACCATGACACCTGTGTAAAAAGTGAAGGATTTTTTTCTTCCTTGGAATATTTTGGACAAAAACCACTCTCATTTTTTCGAAATTCATCTTTTATTTCTCAGAAACATCATTGGAGTAAAACCTATCCCGATATGTGGAACAAGGGATTTGTCGAAATGAAGCAAAATGAAGGGGATAAAGGGCTTCTAAATTATTGAGAAAATTTTTGGAAGTAGGGAGGGATGTTAGGAAGTAGGGGAAAGTGGAATTTCAGAGATTGAGTGAGGGGAAGGAGTCCAAAAGGGAAAAACACAGGCCTAGCCTAGAAAATTGCCAAGTTGTAGCAAGAAACTAGGGTTTGTGCGAAAATGAGGAATTTGGGGGATCTCAGTGATGGGAAGTGTTTAATAAGGTAAATTAAGGATAGGGAAAGGTGTATGAACATCAGGATACAAGTTTTGCTGATGATTTGACCATCCAAGAGAAATTACCTTCAAAACCCTAGGAGAGGGAAATGAACCTTACCTAGGCACAACTGAAGCATGAACAAGGTGTAAAATGACCCAGTGGAACTTGAAATGATGATGAAAACCCTTTGAATGATGGTACACTCAGCTGAATGGTGACATGGACCGAAATTTGGACAACTTTGACAGGAGTAAAAGCAAACCCTAGACCTAATACCTAGTGACCAAATTTTACTTGAAGACTCACTGAAATGACAAAATTTGACCTTGACACCTTAAAATCACTTTGTAAGAGCATGTTTGATCACTGGAGGAAGGCTGAAAATACTGACACTAACATTGGCTCTAATGGGGATGGTAGCTCCTTGGAGGTGCCAAGAACTACGGATCTTTGGAAAGCAGACAGTGCCTTCATCTATTGGGCAATGGAGTCAAAAACTCAAGCTGAAATGTATGACTGAAAACTGACGACTTGAAGACACAAACTGAATCTCACTCAACTAAAAAATAACTCGATACTTAAACACAACCCACAAACTGGAAATGATGCTCAAAGTAGAGCTTATTCATCAAAACCTACTCTAACAGTTTCATTCATCACCTGATCAAGTGAAATGAAACAACCAATGCAACCATGTAAGCATTCCGGCTACTGTTTGGATTCTCCGCAAGTGCTCGCTTATGAACAACAAGAGAGAACTACTGAAAGGAAACTCCCATGAAAACTTGTGAACAGATCCGTTGAATACTATGGATTCTCTATCTGCCTCCAAAAACACTGCATAAGGATCTTGAAGTTCATGCACACTGGGACTTAGCTCATCCAATGGATTACTTCTCTTCTCCTCATACCATGAATGAAAACTTTTTTTTGAGCTTTGTGACGAGACTCCTGCTAAAAATGACAAAGAAACCAGCTGCCGGATCAAGTTTATATCATCACACATTTCAAGCTCACATGTAGTCAATGGAGAAAGACTTTGACTGCAAACATCATCCAACACATCAGCTATTGGATCGTGAAAAACTTGAAAAGACTGCTGCAACCCATTTTCTATTGTTTCTGATGAGATTACATGATTTTCTACAAGCTGCTCATTTGAAGATTTACTATGCCAATTTCCCTTCAAAAACTGAAATGATTCAAAACAGAAAGGTACGGAATCATCTTGCATCATTTGATCATATGTGCCAGCTTCCAAGTCCTCATCTGCAACTTGACAATCGATGGCATTTGGGGGTTGCAAATCTGGATATGAGAAGTCTTGAACAAGGTTTTTATTGCCCTCAAGTTGGTCCAAATCAAGACTTGTTGACAGTTGATTTATGATTGCATGGAAGTTGTCTCTGATGAACTGAAACGAATCAAAACAAAAAGGCAAAGATCCTCCACTTACTTCAAAATTTGCTGCACTTTCCTCATCATTTCCATAGCTGATATGTGATGGCTGATCATTGTATTCGAATTTCTGAAAGTGAACTTCCTCCTTCCACAAACTAGCTGTTGATTTGTCTGCAAGATTAGCTTCTGTTTGGAGAACATAATCATCATCATACTGATCAAACTGAGGCAAATCATCAGTATAAAACACATCATCAAGCATACATGTCATATCAACAGCTCTCTCTTCTCCAAGATGATCTATAAAACAATCATTATCAGATCTATGACAACTGGGATAAGAAACAAAATGTTTTGGATCAACAACTTGTTCTTCTTCAATCAGCGAGCCATGGGCTTGAACATTATACTCATTCCTTGTGGTGATATTTTGCATCATCTCTTCCACTGCACTTACCAACATGTCAAGCTTTACCTCTAGAGATGTCAATTCCTCTGGATCTATGTTTTTCATCTCTTCTTCTTTCAACCTTGCCCTTCAGATCAGTAAATGAGCCTCTACATCTACTGCACTGTTCTGCATCTTTTCAAGTGTTGCAAGATTCCTTTCTCTCAGCTGAAACTCCATTTCCGGATCAAAGGCACCCGGGTAGTGCAAGAGAGCAGATCCAGGAGGAGGTCTTATATTAACTGGCATCGAAAAATATACTTTGCTAAATCTGGCAGAAAACTATTGTACTATCTCCCTTGGCAGTCTTTTCAGCTAGTTATACTCTTCTATAATCAAGAAAGGGTTCTGTCTGATCACCCACCTGTCGAGGAAAACTTTGACGAACTGCTGGAAATCTGAGATGCTCGCATCAGGCAGGGTTTTGAACCAACTCTTGACTTTGCCTTGCAAAGAAAGAGCAAAAAGCCTAATACTAACATCCTCTTCATCAACTTCAAAAAGGTCAAGAAAAGACTCAAAATTTAGAACATGTCTCTCAGCAGTGATGTTGTCACGTTCACCATCAAATCTTGGTAGATATAGGTCATGATTTTTAGGGAAAGCATGGGATATAGGAGGTAAAATCAGAGGCTTGTATCGATCTGGAATTTTACAAGGTATAGGGTTATGTACAAATGCTGCAGAATCAGTCTTGGTCTCTTGAGGTTCATCAGTTTGAAGATGGTCATCACAAGATTCGGAAGAAAGGTCTTGATCAAGCTCAAAAGCATGCAAATCTTTGGTATTCACAATCTTCAAAGGGAAGGAATCAAATGCAGGCCGAGGATCTTTTCTCAAATACAATATACTTTGCAAAGCCTTCTTGATATTCTCGGGAAAAGAGAAGAAATAATTTATGACAAAGAACAAAATGTCTTGGATGAAATTCCAACTTGAATACCTGATCTTTCCATATTGTCCTTTCATGTCTCTGCTGGTCAGGTTCATCCTCCAGTGGAGTCCTTGGATCTGATCTCGGAATATATTTAGAGTCACCAGGTGAATGATTTCATCCTTGAGGTGTCTGATCGTTGTCGACCATCAACAATCAGATCTAAACTTCTTTAGATCTTACTGAGGAAACCAGATGTTCAGTTCATAAACTAGACCGGAGATTGACTGAAGCAGCATTCATCTACATTCACTAATGCAAAGCAAGATCATTTCGAAGCCTACCTAGCTAACTTCAGGCTCCATCTATAGTTTATAAAGAAAACAACAAAATTTTCATTCCCTAGTATGGTCGCCACTATGTTATGGCCTAAATCTAGCTCAGGCTAAAGGAAGGCAGAGTCTAGGGTAACATCAAGCCACGCTTAATCTGGTAGCTAGCCCTACCAGATCAGGAGAGGGCTCTCTCCAGGTCAATCTCAGTAGAAATAATCAATGAGGCTTGAGATGAATTGAAATAAAAGCTAATTTTAGGCTAGGTATATATGTAAAAGGGTTTGATTTGATTTTGGGGGCTTTGTTGCAGTCGAAGGGAAAGGCAGATTTTGGGTCTGGGAAATGATCAGTTTTGCAGAGGGCTAAATGAGGCAAGGAAGGAAATTGTTTTGATGCTTCAAAATTGAATGAAATGAATAGATCAGATCGATGAGGAGTTGAAGATGGCAAGAGGCATTCAAGAATCCTCTTCAGACAGTTGAAAACATGGAAAATTAAACAAAACTCAAGGTAGAGCACTGCAAATCTAATGAATTCCACCTTTATTACTTGTTTGTTTAACTTAAGAAGAAATGAGAAGGAAGATGATACACATGAAACATCAGTAAAATTACAATCATAGAGAGAAACACACCATAAAAACACAGAGCCACATGGATCCCAAAGAGTGCTACAAACCCTGGTCTATTCCATTGCCAAAATGCAAAGATGAAATGTACAATGAAGCTCTGAGCAATCTCAAGTGTCCAACCTCTGTCAATGACTGAAAAATTACAAGATATAAGCAACCAACAAATCATTACCAGCCTATAGGGGTCTAGCTCACAATTTTAGGAGCTGTTTCAACAAGATCTAAACTAAGAACTGGAAAATAGGCAGTGGGACAACTTGCCTTAGGAGTTGTTTCAACCAGATCTAAACTAAGAACTGGAAAATAGGCAGTGGGACAACTTGCCTCTATAAGATAGGAAACTGATTCATTTAGTTGCAATTCACCTTTTAATGGATGAATCTACTTCCATGAGTAAAAAATTGAAAAAATTACATCAAAGCCATAAAATTACATAAATTTACATCAAGATATTTACATTTGAAGATGAAAAATTCAAACTGGCCAAAACTAGGCGAAAAACTGAGTTACTGAGTGAAAACTAGGCCAAAATTCCCAATGCGCCGCGCCTGAAATATCTATGCATCGCGCCACTTTGGAGCTGATTTTGAAGGCCTTCTCAGTGTCCAAATTGAGCACAGGATAGCTCGTTGGAAATATCTTCCTGTCTAATTTCCAACCCAAGTGGAATTTATGAATTTGGTTTCCATTTACCCCTCCAAAAATTAGTTTTCCCAACACTGCTTCCTGTGTGTCAAAAAAGGGGCAGAAAGGTCAATTTCAGGGTGTTTTTGACCCCTCCAGCATCCCAAAACTTGTCAAAATCTCTGGGTAATGGGTAGGAATACATAAATTTTTATGAAAAATCCAAAAATACAAAGTTTTACCCAAGAGGTGCTCCCAATCATAAGCACGCGCCAAGTGGCGCGACGCGTCGGGCAGGAAAATCTGTGTTTAAGCCAAAAAATCAAAATTGACAAAATGTGTCCCAAATTTCTTAAAATTTGGGCCAAATGTCCTCCCTCAGGCACTATGCTGGGCCAAGGAAGCTTCGGCCAAAATTTGAAGTCTATATTGCCTTTTTCGATGCCTTAATGCCCTCTCCAACTTAGCCTTCAGGATCTTGATTCGTGCCTTGCAAAAATGATTTCTCACCCAATAATGATTCTTGATGTGAATTAACATGTTTTTATCCTTTTTAGCTTTCTCCAAATTCATATTTACCCTTCCAAGCCAAGTTTCGCGATCAGCTTTGAATTTCTTGCTCAAATGTGGTCAATTTGATTTTCCTCCTCTTGGCAGCTTGCTGGTTTTGCCTTTATGTTTTTGAGTGCCATGGATGATTGGGACTGATAAGGGGAGGATTTCATGCTATATGTAGGATTTTAGAGAATGAAAGGGTTTAGGGGATGATATGTAGGGTCTGGGATAGTGGGATTAGGGATTTAGGGTTGGTTGATTAGGTATATGGGAATTAAGGAATGAGTGGATGAAATGTAACGAAAGGGAAAAAATGAAGGAATAAAGGAGTGAGGGAGTGAGAGATATCTAGGAGTGGAATTGGCAGTGAAACATGCAATTTGAAAACCCTATGCAACCGCTTTTGGCAAGAAATGTAAACGGGTAGGGTTTTGGTTTTTTCTCATTAAATCACCATAAGCACCAAGAGAAATTCATTCATTGGTCATGGAGGGATGTTAACTTACTTGGGAAATGAATAATTTAGAAATTTGAGAGCTTTGGTGGAAGATTTGAATGGATTTCAAGCTTTTCAGCCCAATGCGCCGTGCCATATCAATGCATTGCGCCAGTTCATTTTTTACACTACAGAGGGCTTCCCAATGCGCCGCACCATCTCTATGCGCCGCGCCTTTTTACAGGAGACCTTTGGAGGCCTTCCCGATGTAAAAATTGGGTGCGAGATAGCTCGTTGGAAATATTGTTGAGTCTAATTTCCAATCCAACTAGAATTTTGCAATTTGGAATTCATTTTCCCTGTCAAAAATCAAATCTCCCAAGACTGGTCAAAATGTGCAAAATGAGGTTGCCTCAAGGCAGAGTGCTGTTGCAGTGAACGTTTGAAGGTCTTTCTCAACTCCAAATTGAGCTCATGATAGCTCATTGGAAATATATTTTTGTATATTTATCATTTGACTCATCAAGAAAGTCATTTTGGCAACCAAGCTAGGATAAATATTGATTTTCCCAAGGTCACTTCAGAGGTGCATCAATTCTCCTAAGGCAACTGTATTTTTGACATTTCTCTAAAACCATGACACCTGTGTAGAAAGTGAACGAGGTTTTTCTTCCTTGGCATATGCTGGAAAGAAACCTCTCTCAAGTTTTCCAAATTCATCTTTTATTTCTCATAAACATCATTGGAGTAAAACCTATCCCGATGTGTGGAACAAGGGATTTGTTGAAATGAAGCGAAATGAAGGGGATAAGGGGCTTCTAAATTATTGAGAAAATTTTTGGAAGTAGGGAGGGATGTTAGGAAGTAGGGGAAAGTGTAATTTCAGAGATTTAGTGAGGGGAAGGGGTCCAAAAGGGAAAAACACAAGCCTAGCCTATAAAATTGCCAAGTTGTAGCAAGAAACTAGGGTTTGTGCAAAAATGAGGAATTTGGGGGATCTTAGTGATGGGAAGTGTTTAATAAGGTAAATTAAGCATAGGGGAAGGTGTATCAACATCGGGATACAATTTTTGCTAATGATTTGACCATCCAAGAGAAATTACCTCCAAAACCCTAGGAGAGGGAAATGAACCTTACCTAGGCACAACTGAAGCATGAACAAGGTGTAAAATGACCCAGTGGAACTTGAAATGATGATGAAAACCCTCTGAATGATGGTACACTCAGCTGAATGGTGACATGGACTGACATTTGGACAACCTTGACAGGAGTAAAAGCAAACCCTAGACCTAATACCTAGTGACCAAATTTTACTTGAAGACTCACTGAAATGACAAAATTTGACCTTGACACCTTACAATCACTTTGTAAGAGCATTTTCGATCACTGGAGGAAGGCTGCAAAGACTAACACTAAAACTACAGAAACCCTTAGTTTGGCTTAAAAAACACTATTTTTGGCCCTAAAAGCACCCTTTTGAAATACAATAGGTCTTAAGCCCCCGAGGGCTTAATTCCTTAGCCCCTCTCTCCATGTGGAAAAAGCCCCGCTGTCAAGTTCTTAAAAGGCCTAAAACCCTCCCTCCGAACCCTTTTTCTCTTTATTTTTCAAACCCGACAGTTCGATTTTTAAACGAATATCGACTATTAGTATGAATCTTTCGTCAAAAAAGACCACTTTAGCTATGCATAACAAATAGCCCTAACATCGATTATGGCTGCCAATATCTTTAAGTCTATAGTTAGTTGATCCAAATAAAGCTGCACAAATCCAGATCTATGCATAAAAGACATTAAGCAGGAAAAATGAAATGTTGCTCCATGCATCCAATAGACAAGACAAGAACAATATATTTGAAGGAATTTTTATATTAAATGGGAACCTAAGAGGAAAACAAGAAAGGTGTTTCCAATTCTCCTTAATGGGATGGGTTCTTGAAAGTCCTCATCATTTCAGATCTAAAATTTCTCTCTCTTGTTGGTGTAGAAAACCCAGAAAAACATAGAACTCAAAGGGAGCTCACAAAGCAAGTGATGAAGAATGTGACAATGATAATGGCTCAAAGTCAGACCAAGAGTATAGATCTAGAGTGATCTAATGCAATGAAATGTGACAAATGAATGAGAAAACCCTTCTATTTATAACAAAATATTGGGTCATTCTAGATCTTGGTGTATGATTAAAATAATATTAACCAAATCTAGATCCACCTTTTATGGAATATTTTATTATATTTGTTGGAGGGAAAAGGTATTTTACTTGGGTAAAATCCCTTTATTTCTAAATAATAAATAAGTAAATGATTTACTTCTTATTTTAAGGAAGTGGTTGAATGATAATTAAATAAATAATAATTTATTCAATTATTTATAAATGATTTAGTCATATTTAACAAGGAATATTATTTAAATAAGATTTAAATAATTATTTCTAGAAAATAATAAGATAAATGAGGATTTATCTAATTAATTTACTTGTTTTGGGTTAAATATAACTTGGAATAATAATTAAATTATTGTTTAATTTATTATTCCATGAAGAAAATCAAACAAATTAAGATTTGTTTAATATTTCCTTTTGGGGTTTCCTATTTGGACCATAAACAACTTAGTAAATGTGTTTTATTAAGCTATTTTACATAGCAAAAGAAATTTTACTTAGGGTAAAATTGGTCTTACATGGTGTAATTGGGTCCATATAATGATTATAGGTTAGATGACCAAAAAATGGTGTAACAGATTTCCCCCCAACATGCGAGTGTTAGGAGCAAATCGTATGACCAAAGTACATTGTAAGAACTCAATCACCAGACATCAAAAGGGAAGTCAGAGAGAGAAATGTAAGGTAGCCTAATGTGTTGAAGAACCAGACCCTGAGGAGATGAAACTTATAGGTGCAACAAGTCTCTTTTTATGAGAGGGTACCTGTGCTAGAGGTGGCAGGGGAGGCATAACTATGCCCGCTGAGACAAAGTACAAAAGAATAGTGTGTCCAATAAACAAGGAACTGAACTATAAAGTACATGCTGGCATAAACAGAAGCGAGATAAAAGATATAATGAGGAATCCCACATACATGTTGTGCCTGGGATAACAGCCAGGACTTATACAATAATATCTGAGTACATGAGATCCAAATACAACCCAAATGCCCCTTATACATGGGAAAGGGCTCGAAAAATCTGACTGATACATGCAAATCAAAGAGGCATTGCAAGCGGTTAAGGCCGACATCATCAAATATATGGAGCTCCATCAAAGGCTGCAATGAAGAGGTCATCCGGGCATGTGGGGGGCTACTTGTAGGGCCACCCCCTCATGAGGGTTGAGACATCTCAAACACACCCGGGAATCACCAATATCTACTGCTGCATCACTGGACCGTCAAGTATACAGATCTCGATTGTGCTGAAAGAAACTGAAGGTAAGAAAAAACCAAGTCAAAGGGCGATAAGTAGTCCCTTTGCCTAATACGGGGTGCCAAACAAGAGTGGAAGCTGGAACCAAGGTACACTGCCATCTAGACCTATCTTCTGGAATGAATGAGATGATGTCGATAGAAGGAGGTCTGCCAATAAGGAATCCTCAAATAAGGCACGAGAGAAAATAGTAGAGCGACTGACAGACTGACACTAATGACGATAATGAAGTAGGGGATAATGAGTAGAGAATGGATGACTTCCCTTGTTAAAGCATAAAGGGCATGGATGACCTGGCAGCGACTGACACAATATCATGAGGGATAGGGGAAAATGGGACTGAAGGCCATAATGTGTGACGCGAGAGAGGGACCAAGCAAGGAAGGATGGAGGACTATAGCGGGGTGCAAAGGGATTCAGGATAGACTCCATGAATGCGATGATGACTCAACTCGAATACTCTAAACAAGGGCGACTCGATGGTGCTGCCACACAGTAAAGGTCCAATGAGGGACCATGAAAACATGAGTACAAGATGGTAACTCATGATGAAAATCAACACGAACAAGGACAAGTATGGAGGCAAAGTGGTGCCTTAAGTACAAGTGTTGTAAGTGAGGAAATCCGATTTTGAGGAGAGGTGAAGAGACCCTTCTTGGGTAAAATGTGTCTTGGTAAAGTATCAAGGTACTAAAAACTAACAGGTACCCAGAGCTCATGAACAAGCTAGGTCACACTTTTTGGGGTCTGTTCTGCAACCTAGGAAGCAGGTACTGGGCAGAAAACTATGACCTGTCCCAGGAAATGACCTGAAAAGTGCGACCTGTCAGAGAAAGGGGATTTCAGTGTTGTTTTTGGCTGAGATCTAGGATTTTTATGGTTGAGGGGCATAGGTGCCCCCCAGCATGTTCTGTTCATGCCAAAATGTATTTAGAAAAAGGGAAATTTAAACACATTTTAATGATATGGTGCGCCATTTGTTTTCGTTATGGTTATGCAGTTTGAGAGAGGAAATGGAGGATTACCAATCTCTTTTAGTACTGCATATATGAATCAAATGGACTTTAATTTTCTAGGTTGGCATACTTGGTGTCACTATCCCAAAAATAGGATTTGGAGATAATGAACTGATGCTCTCTTAGAAAACCTATAGGTTGGTCAACAACAATGTCTAAAAAACTGGTTTGCTGATGTAAGATGAAGGAACGATAGGGGGTATCATCCCTAGAGTGATCTAAAGTGATATGGGACTCTAGAGGTTCTTCTAAATGTGGAAGAATAATGGTACTAAAGTCGGTGCGACCAGATACACTAGGAGAGTTGTTGAGAATTTCTTCTCTCGGTCTCTTAAATGTGGGTGCCCCCTTACCCAAACATTAGGTTTCAATGTAATGGCCACAAGGTGTATGTGGTGTGAACACATGGGTTCGATGTAAGGGGGAATAGATAAAATCAGGGGTGGTGATTTCTTCCATAATGTCATCATCGTGATAGAAGATGGGGTGGCTAGTGGAAGAAAGACCACCTGACATGGCGAAGCTACCTGACTCATCATCACGAGAAGAGAGGGTCACATGCACATCATCACAAGGGGTGATAGAAGAGTAAGAAAATAAAGGATCTACCAATGTTGAGCCCAGGGTGATCGATGAAGGGAGGTCAAGCGCAAAATCAGGGGAACTATCTAAGGGGACTTCCACCAAGGGTCTCATGGATGATGATAGGTAGAAAATGGTGGCAGCAGGCTCCGTGATCTTGACATCAGGAGGGGGAATGTCAATGGGAGTAGGTAAATCCTCAATCTTACCTGAAGCATACTGCGCAAGTATGGGAGAGGCGGATTGATTTTGTTCAATCTCGTACTCTCGAATTACCTCTAAAGAGGCGTGGTAATGCGTTAGGTGGGGACAATGGTGGGAATAATGGCCATGGACACCACACAGAGCACAGGGTTTGTTGGTGTGAATAGTCTTTGGGTTCTTGGCTGCGGTCGAGGAAGAAACAGAGGTTTCAGGGATCGTAGACTCAGGGAACACGACTTTAACCATGGGTTTAATACGGGACAACTCGGGAAAAGTATGGGTGGCATGACTGATGAGATCACATATGGCGCAAGGCTTTGTGGGCGGAGTAGGGGTAGGGTCATTCGGGGTGGCCTTTTATTTATATTCCCCCTTGCGAGCTTTACCTTTCTTTCCCAGAGTTATCACAATAGGAGAAGGGTCCTATTGAGGTGTGGGTGGCACTGTAGTAATGGAAGAAGCTAGGGGAACTGGTTGAACCGGTGTCAAAGCAAGGTAAGGTTTGGGGTGACCAGGCAGGGTAGTGGTTGGAGGATCAAGGTACCAGATGGGTATACCCAGGGTCAGGTTAGGGAGAGAAAGGGTGGCCATGATGGGAGACGAATAGACTCCGGGAGGGGGAGCAAGGAAAGGCATCTGACCAGTGGGGTAATGGCCAGGATGGACGGCTCCAAGATGGTTGAGACCTGGTGGAACCAACCCAGGAGGAGAGAGGGGCTCATGGGTACCAGCTGTAGGAGAAGGGCCAGAAGGAAGAGGTCTGACTGGCTGAGGCGAAGGGCTAGGAGCAGGTTGCGGCGGCCGAGGTTGAGGTTGATGTCTCTAACTAGCCAAAGTGAGTCGTTTAAGGTCAACCCGAGATGATTGCATCATGAAAACATTCGCTAAGTTGGGATCAGAGACAGGAGGAGGAGGAATACCAGGGAAAGTTCCAAGCAAGGAGGAATCTTTGTAGACACCGGGGGAGACATTGGTCAAAGAATCGACGATTTTCTTACTGGATATAGAAGAGATGGTCGACTTAGGGGAGGTTTGAGATTTTGGCTCATGATATGACAATTGGTCAATGGTGACTATCTTTCCATTATGAGGGAAAAACATCTTGTAGTGGACCGCGGATGGGACAGCAGACATGGCATAGGTGTAGCTATGCCCCAAAAGAATGTTATAATCAAGAGGGGCATCGATGAATTCAATGTCAACGCAAACATTCTTGCCCGCAAGAGTGATAGGACAATTACGGAATAGGCCAATGGCCTGGGAGGCATGGTCGTCCCATGCATGAAGGGTGATTGTGGAAGGGGCTAGTTCAGGAGATCTGAGTTGTTTCCAAACCGAAGTATACGTCACACAGGTGGATGCCCCCTCATCAATAATACACCGAGAAATGTGAGCATTTCAGATTTTGACTGGGATTTGGAAAGCTACAGAAGTAGGAAGGGGAGGATGTTCTGATTGACGGGCATCGAAAAAAATCAATTGGTCATCAGCAGGATCTACAGCGCCCATGGTGGATAGTAGAGCCTTCTTTTGAGAAGGACATGACTGGAGGAGTTTCAGTGTTGAAATGGCAGCAGGAGACTGCGTCAAATCATCTACTATGCTATACGAATGAGCAACTCGACCAGAAGCAGAATTTCGGCGTAATGGGCCCTTAGGAATCTTGGTATGAACCTCAACTTTGGGCTGAGGGATATGCAAGGGACCATTAGATGTTGAAAGAGGCTCTATAGAACCAGAAGAAGGTGACTCAGGGACAAACGGAGTGGGAGGCTTGGGGTACTGACGAGACCGAGTTTCAAGGTTAAGGTCGATAGGTAAAGGTTGAACATAGTTCATCATGAGAATTTGGTAATCGAAGGAACCAGAAGGGGAAGGTTGAGTGGCCGCCTATCTGTCAGGTGGTTGGGTAGCCACAAATCCCTGCTATGCATCCACCTACTCTTGAGGGGGCAGTGACTGTTGTTGCGGGGGTTGAGAAGGCAAGGGAGGTGGAGGTGCTGATGTTGGAGGAGCTAGAGCACCAAGCTGTGGGTAAGGATAAGGGTTAGGATGGGCAACATTGAGGTAAGTAGGAGGGTGGGCAAAAGGAGGAGGCATGCCGTATCCTGGATACATGCTACCTAGAGGGGGAAAAGTGCTGGAGGTGTTGACCCCTCCCAGAGGGAAACCATAGCCCATAGGAGGTTGAGCATAGGTATGTGAAAGAGCTCCAACGATACCGTCGGCCGAGTGATATGCCACTGGGGCATTAGCGCCACCAAGTTTGGGAAGGTCAGGAAGGACGGTATAAACATAACCAGATTGAGCATAGATTGATAAGGTCATATTTCAAGGCTATTTGGAGGGCGGCTTCTTCGGTTTGAGGGAACTGGGATGCGACCTCTTTGCCGATGGTAGGTAAGAGAGAGCGAAGGAACCAGTCCATATAAACTTGATCTTCAAAGGTGGGAGCTCAACATAAGCTCCTTCGTCTCCGCTATTCCTGGACATGAGCAGAAAGGCAGGTCGAAGAGGATTGGCGGAAAGAAGTCAAGAGTTCTGTACTAGTGTCGTATCGTAGAGGGAGCTAGAAATAAGATAAAAAGGCTTGGGCAATGGTTGCAAAGGTGGTATGGGAAGAGGCAGTCTGATCAATATACCATTTAGAAGCTTCGTCGGTAAGCGTGCATTGGAAAAATCTAAGACGGATGGAATCATCAGTAATGGAATTGGATGAACACCACATGTGGAAAGATCGGACATGGTTGGAGGGATCTTCACTAGCAAGGCCTTCGAATTTGGGAATGTCGGAGGGGAGCTTGGTTGGCATAGCAGGCCAACTAACATCGTGTCAGATAGGATCATTGATCAACTAATTGAAATCAGGGATACTGAGACTGGCCATATAAGGGAGCAAAGGGACAGTCGAGGTAGTTCCCGTAGTGGTTCCACTAGAAACAGACCCAGTAGTAGAACTGGGGTTGCTGCTAGCATTAGGCCCTAAACTAGACATGGTGAAGGTAACAGGGGGAGAACAAGAAGTAGGGGGAGAACCCGAAGAATCAGAAGAGGAGTCAGAGTGCAGACTCGAGGGAGGACTAACTCGATGACGATGGGAAGGAGTAAGTTGACCAACCAAAAACTAAGGGTGAAGGCCAAGAAGTCTATGGGATAAACGCCTTGGAGGCGTAATGATAACGGGAAGAAGAAAAACTAACAAATATGGGGCGGTGCAAAATCAAGTGAGGTCAATGTCAAAACAAGGGAAGAGAGGTGCAATGTCAATTGATTTTAAAGTCTGTGCCAGGCAGTGTTAACCAAGCTCTTCTTCACTTAGGGTCAATGTGTGGCGTGTGTTAATTTTAATTTTTAAACCCAAACATTTTGAGAGTAAAAGAAAAAGTGTGCAGCGTAACTGAAAATAAATCTGCAGAGAATAGTAAATAGGACTAAAATAATAGAAAATTAACAGCTAACAATGCATCAATCTAACCCAAGAAGGCGGGTCTCTCAAAACTAGTCTAGAAGAGGGAAAAAAATCTAATCAAAGCACGCTAAAAAGAGGCCAATAGATCTAAGGTCGAGAGGGACAGGGATCTAAAGGAGAAATCTGTTGAAAAGAGGTGCAAAAAACAGCAAAGAGGCAGAGGCAAGGTTGCTGCTACAAAGGATGGAATCAGCTAAAGGTAGAAGGGACAAGGAGGTGACCCTAGAGATAAACCCAAATAAAACTATATGAGGTGATTTGAAAGGGAGAAGAGATGATTTAGAGGGATCTGAAAATGAGATATCAGATCTGAAAAGAAGAAGGATGAAACTCTAAAAATTCAGACATCTGAAATAGCTAAAACTCGCCCACAAAAAGTGGAGGGTACTAAAGCCGGGGAAATATTCCCACTTATTTGAGTGAAAAAGATCAGAAACAGGTCTAAACGGGTAGAGACAGAGGCTGGAAAACCCTGACAGAAGCTTCAGACAAACCCATACAAATTGTTGGAAAGTTGTAGAAAAAAGTGCACGTCGCAGGTTCTGACCTATTTTCAGTCCAGGTCGTAGTTTTGGGATGGAAAAGTGTGCCCTCCAGAACAGGTCGCATTTTTTGGGCTGATTAGGGCGACCTACAGATCCGGTTCTCTCAGCGGTAGATTTCAGAAAAAGTTATCATCTCAGCTACGGCTGATGTCTTGCACCTGCGCAATAGGACCAGAAACACACGGAAGTTAAAAATTTTAATGGTTGAGGGTTTTAGGGGTGAAAAGCACCATAAAAATAGAAAAAACAGAAAACTGAAGAGAAACCCTAGGGTCTGAAATAGCTCGATATGCAGGAATATATAAAATGACAGCGGTCACAAAAGAAAACCCGTGTGGAGTCGCCAATTGTTAGTATGAATCTTTCGTCGAAAAAAACCACTTTAGCTACGCATAACAAATAGCCCTAACATCGATTATGGCTGCCAATATCTTTAAGTCTGCAGTTAGTTGATCCAAATAAAGCTGCACAAATCCAGATCTATGCATAAAAGACATTAAGCAGTAAAAATGAAATGTTGCTCCATGCATCCAATAAACAAGACAAGAACAATATATTCGAAGAATTTTTATATTAAAGGGGCACCTGAGAGGAAAAAAAGAAAGGTGTTTCCAATTCTTCTCAATGGGATGGGTTCTTGAAAGTCCTCAGCATTTCAAATCTAAAATTTCTCTCTCTTGTTGGTGTAGAAAACCCAGAGAAACATAGAACTCAAAGGGAGCTCACAAAGCAAGTGATGAAGAATGTAACAATGATAATGGCTCAAAGTTAGACCAAGAGTATAGATCCAGAGTGATCTAATGCAATGAAAGGTGACAAATGAATGAGAAAACCCTTCTATTTATAACAAAATATTGGGTCATTCTAGATCTTGGTGTATGATTAAAATAATATTAACTAAATCTAGATCCACCTTTTATGGAATATTTTATTATATTTGTTGGAGGGAAAAGGTATTTGACTTGGGTCAAATCCCCTTATTTGTAAATAATAAATAAATTAATGATTTATATATTATTTTAAGGAAGTGGTTGAATGATACTTAAATAAATAATAATTTATTTAATTATTTATAAATGATTTAGTCATATTTAACAAGGAATATTATTTAAATAAGATTTAAATAATTATTCCTAGAAAATAATAAGATAAATAAGGATTTATCTAATTAATTTCCTTGTTTTGGGTTAAATATAACTTGAAATAATAATTAAATTATTGTTTAATTGATTATTTCATAAGGAAAATCAAACAAATAAATATTTGTTTAATATTTCCTTTTGGGGTTTCCTATTTGGACCATAAACAACTTAATAAATGTGTTTTATTAAGTTATTTTACATAGCGAAAGCAATTTTACTTAGGGTAAAATTGGTCTTGCATGGTGTACTTGGGTCCATCTAATGATAATAGGTTAGATTACCGAAAAATGGTGTAACATCGACCATTGATCTACAAGAATCAACGACCATCAGGCCCTTTTTCCCCCGCTCGTCCATCTACCTTTCCTTTTCTCCTTTTAAACATTATCCACTTCCTCCTTAAATCTTGACTATCTGTCAGAAAAATCTGATGATCAAGATTAAACCTGACAGCCTCTTTCCCCTTTCCTCCTTTACACAATAACCCATCTCCTTTATCAGATCTCAACAGTTCGTTGCGAAGATGAGACGGTCGGGATTCAACCCAATAGACCCCACTCTTTTGGGTCCTACCACCAACCTCATAAAAAACCTACCCACTCACGCGATGCCACGTATATCCCACTACTCCCCTCATCTGTGCAACTTTCTCCGTCACATCCTTTCCGCACCGTCCAATCCACCTTTGATGATCCAACGGCTGATATCGCATTTCGCAAAATTTTTGCGCCTACAATTTAATCCCCAAAAGAAATGCGAAAAGAGCGGTATTGGTAGGGACACGCGTCGACAAGTGTATCGTATCGCATTTTTTTTTGGGAAAACCACTTACCCCCCAAATAAAATGTGAAAACCACCCGTGGTTTTCCACCAAACCAATGTCCCCCGTAATGCTTTTCCTAACTCATTCCCAGCTGTCGATCTTTGAAGATCTAACGGTTCTGACTTAACCTCACCCCATTGCACTTTTTCACCCGAATTGCTCCCAAAACACTTCATCATGCAATCTCAACTGTTGGATATTCTAATCCAATGGCTCTGATTCACCCTCGCTCCCAAACCGCCCAAAGCAGTTTTAACCTATTTCCCGCAGGATTTTCATAATTTTTGTTTGTTTTTTGCAGGTTATATGTGTTTTTCCCACAGTTCTAAAATAATACTAAAGATAGGGATGACGATCCATAGGAAATTATCCACAAAGAAAAGGGTTCTACAAGGTTTAAAACTATGATTTTTCCCGTGCCTCGTGAGCATCGGTGATATCATGTAAACCTTCTACGCGCCTGCAAAACAACAAAAACGCACTGAACATCAAAAAGACAAAGTGTATCAGTGAAGAAATTAATAGTAAAGGGATTAATGCCTAGGCCTGCAAATCAAGGTTTTTAATCCCTAGGTTTAAATAAATAAATCCAATATCATAGAATGAAGACCGAAGACTAAGATCAAGGCTTAATCAAGCCTAAACACAAATTAAAGCAGATTAAATATGTTTTAAGGTAAAATAGAGGAAAATATAAGCAAAGGAGGCCTCCACTTCCACATCAGAGGCTAATTGAATCTTCTCCAGCTACCAAAAAGCCACCTACAGCCTCAATAAATCAGATGGAGGTAGATTTATTGCCTAGTCAGTGATATTTTTGCCTAAAGACAGCCTGAGTTACTCCGAGCCGACCTCAAGGAGTTTAAAGTAAACAAAAACTACCAAGTAGCTTAAAAATTAATGAAAACCAATTAATACAGAGAAATGTCAGAAATATTCTCTGTTGACTCCCTCAAAGGACGAGAAGCATTAACTTGTATTAATTGGACCTAAAGATCTTTTCTTTCATCCCACCTCCTCATTTTCTTATAAAATCTCCTTGAGGAGCACATTGTAAAGGGTTGGTTATTGGATTTCTGATGCAATAGTTGTTTTATTCAAATCATTGTTGAATGTAAATAAATTCTAAAGCTCTGAAGCTCTATTAAGCTATTGAAGAAGTTAAGCTGAGAAGAGAAGTTGTTGCTGTGATGAACATTAGACTTGAAGAATGTAACTGGATTGAAAATCAATATAAAAGCTGATTTTTGGGATCCTGGTCTATATAACTGGTGAAGTACCTCTTACTGTTATTTTTTTCCTTTCATGTATGCCATTTTTTTCACTTTTCACTGATAAAGAACAACAAATATAGAGCTAGGATTTACTCTTAGAAGTACCCTACTCTCATTGATAAGCTTTATCTTTATGTTTTCCTCCAATTGTGTATTTAAGAATGACTTAAGTTAAGTGTAAACATTAGCAACAAATTTTTTTCAGTCCATGTCTTGATGTGAAAAACTTGAAAGGAAGTTCTTGAATGATATTCTCATTACATGCTAAGTAGAGTTAGACTAGGAAAGTTTATGGTTTGCCCTGTCTTCTAGTTCTTTCTCTAAAGGTTGTTTTGAAGGTTTCCCTAAGAGTATGCTAAAGTAGGCCATGATTTTAATACATATAACCTGATCTTAAGCTTCTCTTTGTTTTCTTATCTATTTTCATCCCTTCTGAAAGTAGTCTAGTGAGATTACTAGATTGTTCTCTGATAAGTTAGCTTTAATACAAGCTTGTCCAAAGAAGCTTATGGTTAGCCCTTTCCTTTGGTTGGTTTCAAATAGTTGCTTAAAAATTCTTTTCTTGTTTGGAAAGTTGATAAATCCTTGTTGAAATTATTGGCTTTTTCCACCTTCTCAACACTTTTAATGTTCCATTCCATCATTTAATCTAAAAGGATCTTTGTATATAGATGACTTGGCCCTTGGACCACTCTTGAAATTGTTGTACAATTAAACCCTTTTGTGACTCCATTGCCCAATGGTTTAAAGTTGTTTCACACTAATCCTATCAGATGAACACTTCTCAATATACTTGCATCTTCACCTCTTTTGAACTATTTCATTTTGTGATATTCCATCCAATTAAAGATCATACCTAACCAACCAAAAAAATAAAAAACCCTTGTTCTTAATAACTAGTGTAATATCATACCAAGACCTTAAAGATAAATCAATCTTTGCACTTATAGAGAGATCCCTCTCTGGATTCAGGAGGGCTAGATCCTAGAATCCCAAAGTGGTTCATATGTAGGATTTGCAGTTTGTATTTTCCAATCTTGAAAATTACAGAGACCTAACATTCTGGTGACTCCACTGGGGAATTCTGAGTAAAATCCTTAAAAAAAAACACTCAGAATTTAGTGCAGTATAAGTAGCTTTATTCAAGCACTATAAGCATGTTGGTAATCATGATAGGACCTTTTTTAATTAGTGACAAACTAAGTAACCCTTAGGATTCTCATAGAGCTTTATCAAACCTTGAAGGAATTAGCTAGTTAAGCCATAAGAGTAAAATTTCTTTGTCTCATCACTGTAGCTAAGTGTTGAAACATATTTAGGACATTCTCATAACCCATAGGACTGAAAAAACTCAGAAAACCCAAAAAATATTTCAGATTGGTATTCAAATCAATAAATGGTGGTGGACCATGAAACATTTTACCTTCAAAAGCTAAAAATTTCCACTTGGTGACTCCACAATCCTAAAATAGACCTAAAGACTCCACTAGGAAACCCATTACTCTCATAAAATCATACAAACTCAGTTAAGAAGACTTTGAGGATTAAAGTTTTCTTGCTAAAGATAAGTTTCCCTCCTAAAGATTGTCATATTTGGTTAAACTTTTCTTGTTTTTGAGTCTAAAAACATAGCATAGTGGCTTCTAGAAGAGTTCATACTAGAGCCCACTCTAACCCAAATCCACCAGAGATAGTTGATAATCCTGAAAGCATACTTAGGAAGTCTCCTAAGGTTCAAACTTCAACTATTGTTAGGTCACTCCATAGAGCTAATTCTGTCCCTGAAAACCTTGCAGCTCTACAAGATTCACAAGTTGACTTAAGAAAACCATTCAGAACTAGGTCACTTGAGGATTTAGATAAGATAGATTTTGTGCCTTCACCTTCATTCCAAGATAGAAGTGAACATCCTGGTAGCAGAGAAACTACTCCACCTGATTTGCATTTCCTTCATAATTTTGGTTTCTCTCATACTAGATCTGCTCAACAATCTCTTGCTAGTCCATCCACTTCTGTTATCCACACATCCACTGTTAAAACCACACCATTTCATTTGTCAAACCAGGAGGTAACTCCTCAAAATCAGAATATGTATTTGCTGAAGAATGTATATGGATTTATACATGGAGGTGAGGCTATTGGGATTCATCTCCCAATGACTCTTGGCCTTCCTTATTTCCTAATATTAATTAATATACAATATTAAATGTGCACACCCATCCCATAGGATTAGGTGTCAACATTCCTCCCTTTAATCCGAAGGGATGTTGGTGAGTCCAAGCATCGATCTGAACTTTTCAAACTTTTCTCTTCCAAGTGCTTTGGTGAAGATGTCAGCAGTTTGCTCATTTGTGGAACAATGATGTAGATGGATGGTTTTGGCTTGAACATGATGTCGAATTAGATGGTACTTTGTATTGATGTGCTTTGTTCGATCATGGAACTTTGGGTTCTTGGCCAACTTTATTGCAGAAGTGTTGTCGATCATGAGTGGTGTGGAATACATTTGTTTCATCTGCAAATCTTCCAGGATTTTCTAGAGCCACACAATTTCCTTTGTTGCTTCAGCTGCTGCCACATATTCTGCCTCGGTCATGGAATCTGCTGGAACTGACTGTTTGTGTGATCTCCATGAGACAGCTCCTGATCCAAGACTCATGGTGTAACCTGTAGTAGACACCCCTATTTCTTTGTCGCCATCAAAGTCTGAATCAGAGTATCCGATCAAGCTGAAGTCGCCTACCTGTGTATATTTGAGTCCAAAGTCTTGAGTCCCTTTCAAGTACCTTAGCACTCTTTTTGCAGCAGACCAATGTCCTTCACAAGGTTTTTGCATGAACCTTGAGAGGATTCCAATAGCAAATGAAATGTCAGGTCTGGTGGTGGTCAAGTAGATAAGACTTCCTACAAGCTGTCTATACTTAGTTGCATCCTCAAATTCCTTCCCTTCAATAGATGTGAGCTTCAAGTTTTGTTCCATTGGAGTGGTTAAGGGATTACAGTCATCCATACCAAATTTGTTCAAGAGATCTCCAATGTACTTCTTTTGAGAAAGAAATATAAATTTAGGATGTTGAATTACTTCAATACCCAGATAGTAATGAACATGACCCAAATCAATCATTTCAAAACCTTTCTTCAACTCTTTCTTCATGGATGCAATATAGCTCTCATTGTTTCCTGTTATCAAAAGATCATCTACATATACCACAAGATATACAACTCTTTTTCCAACTTTCTTAACAAACAAAGTTGCATCATCAAGATCAAAATGTTTGAAATCAAGTTTCAGAAGATGCTCGGTCAATTTCTCATACCAGGCTCGTGGTGCTTGCTTGAGGCCATACAAGGATTTTACAAGTTTGCAAACTTTTTGTTCTTGACCCTTTATCACAAATCCTTCTGGCTGGGACATATAAAATTTCTCCTTTAGATCTCCATTCAAGAAGGTTGTTTTTACATCCATCTGATGGAATTTCCATCCATTCTGAGCTGCTAGGGCAAAGAGAGTCCGGATGGTGGTCCATTTTGCTGTGGGAGAAAAATTTTCTTCATAATCGACTCCTTCTTTTTGTGCAAAACCTTTTGCCACAAGCCTGGCCTTGTGCTTGTCAAGTGAGCCATCTGCTTTGTACTTGTTCTTGTAGACCCACTTACAGCCAATTGGTTTTGTTCCCAAAGGTGGATCAACCAGCTTCCAAGTGCCATTCTTTTTCAAGGCATCATACTCCTTTTGCATCGCTTCTTTCCATTCATCATGAGAAGCGGCTTCTTTGAAGGAAGTTGGTTCATGATCTGTAGACAAACTCAATTCACAGTTATAAGCAATATCCATATCAACAGGGGAATCATAATTATCTACATCACCTTCGATTTGTTGAGTGGAACTTCTTGTTCCTATTTTTCCAACCTCATCAGGATGAACATTCTCCAGTGTCTTTGTCAGCCATTTGGGAGGACCTTTCTGAGATGGCCCAGGCTGGTCATTTGACTGAGTTGGGATTTATTCAAGATTCAATCTCCCAATTCTGTCAATCACATCATCCAATGTGTCATACGTGGTTGTTTCTTCATGCGGGGGAGAGAGTGCTTCAGGACATGATTCCACAGTTTGATTCAATATCGGAATCCCCCCTTCAAGATGTGGAATCACATTATCAAATTCTTGGAAATACTTTGCATGTGTGAATCTATCTAGGCGATCAAGTTTCCGCTCAACAACCTTGTCACTCTTGGAAGATTCAAGAAATATGACATCTCTTGCTATCACAAACTTCTTATTTTCTTCATCATAGAGACGATATCCTTTGGAGGTATTGGAGTACCCCAAGAAGATACATTTTCTACTTCTAGCACCAAGTTTTTTCCTTTGACCCTTGGGTATCAAGGCATAACAGGTGGACCCAAAGACCCTGAAATGCTTTACCGAAGGAATGTGGCCATGCCACATTTCAAAAGGAGTTTGTTTCTAATTGAACTTGAAGGACACCTATTCTTTATGTAAACAGCACATAGAACTGCATCAGCCCAAAACATCAATTTTACATTCTTGAAAAATAACATGGAGCGGACCATATTTAAAATAGTTCTATTCATTCTTTCAGCTACACCGTTCTGTTGTGGATTATATGGCACAGTTGTTTGATGTTTTATTCCATGTTGACGAAGATAATTTTCAAATTTGTTTGAAGTGTATTCTTTTCCATTATCAGTACGTAGAGAGCCAATATGTGTTTGTGCATCATTTTCAATCCATGCATGAAAATTCTTGAAAGTTTGAAAAGCATCAGACTTATTCTTCAGTAAGCAAATCCAACACATTCTGGTGTAGTCATCAATAAATGTCATCATGTATTTGTTTCCACTTGCAGAAGCAATAGGCATAGCGCCACATAAATCTGAATGAACAAGTTCAAGTTTTCTATGTGCTCTGGAGTGTGAATCATGAAATGGTTGTTTGTTATGCTTTCCTAGAATACAAGCATCACATTCCTTAGGTTTTCTAGGAATTGTAGGCAGTCCATCAACACCATTTTTCTTCAACAAACGAAGGCTGTCATAGTTTAAGTGTCCAAATCTAGCATGCCATAAAAGACTTGATGGAAATGTACCTTCATCATGATGTGGACTGAATGTAAAGTTTTGAGGATGAGCAGATGAACCTTTCAGCTTCAAGAGTCTCCCTTCTTCTATTCCCTCCATGACAAGTGAGTGATCTGATGCTTTTCTGACCTCTGCCTTGCCATCAAACAAGTGAATTGAGTGTCCTTGCTGCTGGATTTCGACCAGGGACAGCAAGTTTCTCTTCAACTCCGGGAGGTATAGAACCTCATGTAGGATATGATCAGGAAGACCAGGAAGTTTAAGCCTGACTGTGCCAAGCCCTGATGGCTTGATTTTGGATTTATCTACGAAATATACTGCTCCATCAACTTTGTCAGTGAATTCTTCAAAAAAATCTTTTCTTAATGTCATGTGACATGTTGCTCCTCAATCTAGCAACCAATCATCTCTCCATGAAGTAAATGAAACATCAAATAGGTTTTCAGTTACTCCATTGTTACAATGTGCTAGAACATAGTGAGCGGATTCAGGTGCTTTACCTTTGTCTTTGTCATTATTTTTACCTTTGTCTTGATTTCTTTGCTGCTGAGCTTTAGCTTGTCTGCCCCCCTTTTCTCTGAAGTTTCTTCTTTGTCTTCTGCCTTCTCTTCCTCTGGATGAACCTGAAGCATGTCTCTTTTCTCTCTGTGCCAAGTAGGCAGCCTCTTTATAAGATGAAGGGACTGTCATCTTCTTTTGAAGGAGAAAAGAAAAAAAAAAACTTTGCTGGAGAATCTCTTTTGAAGGAGAGAAAACAAAAATACTCTTTGTTGGAAAATATACTGAATTTAAAGGACAGAAACACTTTTTGCTAAAAGACTGAATTTAAAAGGACATAAAAACTCTTTGCTAAGAGACTGAATTCTGCACAAAAAAAATATATATGTATATTTTTTTTTGTTTGGACAAAAAATTTATATGATTGGGGAGGGGGTGGTATGATATGAAGGAGATGGAGTAATGTGGTGGGGGCGTATAATACAAAGTGAAGGTCGTATATGGAATGGCGGTATTATAAGGTGGTGGAATGGTATATAAATAGGAGAAGCGAGATTTAAATATTATGAAGGGTGGTATGAAGTGGTGGTATGTTATAAAAGGAGTGGCGATATTGAGGAGCAGTATTACCATATATGCAGGGCGTATTCCACTGTGGAGGGCATATTACGACATATGCATCGTTGATACCATGCAGTGGAGGACGTATTGAACAGCACAGAGAGGGAGCGATATATCACAGCGCAACGTATTGTATAACGATGACAGTGGGAGGGCGGTAATGAATGTGGGAGGGCGGTAATGAATGTGGGAGGGGCAGCTTATAGGAGATGCGTTGCAGAGCTGTGTATGAGCGGTGAGGGCGGTAATGAATATGAGAGAAGTATTGTATACACCGTGTAAAGACACACAACGTTTTTATAACAATGTTACGCCTTTATGATTGCAGCGTATGATATGAGCCGCATTTATAATTGTTACAACTGTGTTACGCCTGCACAAATAAAAAATGGCTCGGCTTCATACGAGGTGGTGAAGCGTCGTTGTTGTAGGTCGAGTGGCATTTGAGTGTGGTGAGGTGCGGAGTGTATTGACCGGTTGTAACGCCAACAGCGTGGTATTGTAACGTATTGACAGCGTATAAGGTAACGATGTATTGTGTGCAACGTATTGAACTAGAAACAAGCGTTGTATAGTGCAGAGTGTATTGAACAGGCTTGAGGAGGAGCGGTATTGACAGTAGTATGCGTTGTATTGTGGATTGCAGAGCCGACGTTTGAGCAAGGGGCGTAGACCAGTGAGGGAGAATGCGATAGGTGAGGGATGAGAGATGGCGTAGACCAGAGGTGAGGGATGAATGTGAATCGATGGAGAATGGAGGAGGCCAAAAGGCCGTTACAAAAATTTTGAAATGGAATCTTTGCAGGATTGCAGAGGAGCCTGCAATTTGCAGAGTCTTCAGGAGCTGCAGGAGCTGGAGCTGCAAATGTCAGGGCTATACAGAGAAAAAAAATGCAGAATAACAGTCTAGCAATTAAGAGCAACAAAAAACGATTAATAAAAATTGACTGAGCAAAGGAGAGGGAGTTACACCACAGGCAGAAATGCCAATAGTGGAGCTGGCTCTGATACCATGTCAAACCAGGAGGTAACTCCTCAAAATCAGAATATGTATTAGCTGAAGAATGCATATGGATTTATACATGGAGGTGAGGCTATTGGGATTCATCTCCCAATGACTCTTGGCCTTCCTTATTTCCTAATATTAATTAATATACAATATTAAATGTGCACACCCATCCCATAGGATTAGGTGTCAACATCATCAACCCCCTCCCATTCTACATCCTCCACCTATAAACTCCCAATTTTTCCCACAACCTCCTATCATGGCAACATGGTATGCTCCCCTGATCCTTCCTTTACCTTTTGTCAATCTTCCACAGGACTATCAGTCCAAGATACCATTGTTTGATGCCAGTGGTAATACTACTGCTTCACAACATGTGGACAAGATGAATGACTATTTTGATAGAAATGAGATTGATGATGGAACTGCCAAACTTAGATTGTTTGCTCAAAGTTTAGGGGGAGAAGAAAGAAAATGGTTCAAAGGCTTAACCCCTAATAGTATCAATTACCTTCAATCCCTCCATCATTTATTCCTAAAAAAGTGGGAAGTTAAGAAAAAACCTATCCAAATACTTTCAGATTACAATAGCCTCAAAAGAAACACTGGGGAAAGTGTTCAAAATTATTGCACTAGATTCAATAGTGTGTATAATGCCTTACCCCCAAAATTGAAACCTCCACAAGGCTCAGCCTTGAACAAATTTCCTAAAGGATTTCATCCTGAAATGGCCTATCAGCTGAGAGAGAGAGATCCTTTAACTTTAGAAGATATGAAGAAAGGAGCCTTAGCTATGGAAGTGAATTTGATGGAGAAAAGAGCAAGGATGATGAATGAGAAGAAAGTATCATTTAGGGAGGAATCTGCACCTTCCACCTCTAGCTATAAAATGGAAAGAATGATGGAGGAAACTATGAAAAATATGAGCATACTTTAGAGAACACAAGCTAGTCAAAACCAATCAGCTCCCCAAAATAGAAATCAATCTCAAAATCAAAATAAAAATTTCAAAAGAAACCAACCTCAAAACAGACCTAGAGACTCTGATCAGGAGATTATACCTCCTTTTCATCAAAACTATGTAAGTTATGTTGAAGAAAAAATTGAACAAACAGAGGAAGATGACATAAACATGCTGGGAGTAGACAATGATTCTTTTAATGTTCCTTACAATAGGAAACAAGGTTTATACACACCCTATGATGATGGAAGAATGGAAGATGAAAGTTACTATGAAGAGCTGGAAAATGTCATCATAGAGACTCCAAAAAAATATGACCTTAGGAGTAAAAAGAATCAAGAAGCTCCCAAGAACAAAACCTTTAAAAATTCTACAAAAAATATCCCTCTGAACAAACGCAAAGTTACAAAACAAAAGGAAAAAATAGTGGTTGTAAATTCTGATAAAAAAGAAGAGAAAAGCACTCAAATTAATGCAAAACAGAGTGCAGACCTTAGCAGCGTTAGCACCTCAGCTAGTGCTCCTTTTAAAACAATTTTGACCAATGTAAATAGAGGAAATTAGCAAGCTGATTTTGCTGATAAAATGGTGATTAATAAGGCTAAAACAAACACTGTAAAAAATCAGATACCTTTTAGTTTTGAACAGGAAATTTCCAAGTTCAAAATCTAGGTTCCTCTCACTGAATTAGTCACCTAAGATGTATATAGATCACAAATTTTGAAAGCTTTCAACATAGAGGAAAATAATGACATTGTTAACCTCAATGATGACCAACCAGAGCTCTTATTTGGTCCCAAGATTGAGGGAAGATTCCAAGAAGGGCCAATTCCTCCTTTTTATGTTAGTTTGAAGATTCATGAAAAGATTTTACACAATTCCATGCATGACTCAGGGGCCTCTCATAACTTAATTCCCAAAGCAGTAATTTTTGTGTAACCAGCTCCAAAAATAGAAGAAAAGGGATATCAATGCCTTAGAAATAAGCCACTTCGAGCGGTCAACCTCCAATACATTACATAAATGAAAAATTCTTGGATGATACAATTTACAAAACCTCCTTTCTATATATAGGATTTCATTGGGCCATAATGTAATCCTAGTGGGGCCACAATGTAATCCTAGCCGACCTAACAATAATAATTTAAGGGCACAATAATAACAATATGGGGGTTACAAGGGTACAATAATAAAAATAAGGGGGTTACACTAACAATAATAAGGGAATATACTATTAATATAGTGACCTAACATGCCCCTCTCCTTCAAAAAAGTGTTGTCCTCAACGCTTGAGTAGCTTTGGGTGCTTCTGTATAAAATTCTCTTCCTCCCATGTAGAATCTTTAGTGGGTAAGTTCTTCCACTTGATGAGATATTCTGAAATTGATCGGTTTCATAGCTGTTGAGTTCTTATTTCTGTGACCGCTTCAGGTTCCAATATAATTTTTCCTTCCTCATCAAGTTCTGGCAATATTGTTTGAATTGGAAGATTTGCACCTATAACCTTCTTTAAGCATGAAACATGGAAAACTGGATGCACTCGTGAAGAAGCAGGAAGCTCCAATTTGTATGCCATAGTACCAATCTTTTGCAACACCTTGTAAGGACCATAAGACTTTGGCGATAATTTATTATCCTTATCTTGCTTGAGGGACATTTCTTTGTATGGTTGTAGCCGTAAAAATACCCAATCTCCTACATCAAAACTTCTCTCACTGTGATGTTGACCTGCCTGTTGTTTCATTCAATTTTGTGCCAAATTCAGGTTATCCTTTAAGAGTTGGAGAACTTTTTTTTGATGCTCGATGTGATCTTCCACTACTTGAACCTTCGAATTTTCCCTTAAATATGATTTGATGGATGGTGGATGATATCCATAAAGTTCTGTAAATGGGTTCATTTTTGCTGCAGTATGGAAGGAAGTGTTATACCACCATTCAGTGAGAGGTAACCACTTGACCCATTGTGTTTGTTTACTAGATAAAAAACAACAAATATATCCTTCCAAACATTTATTTACTATCTCAGTTTGACCATCATATTAAGGATGATAAGATGAGCTATGAGCTAATTGAGTACCCAAACAAGAAAATAACTCCGTCCAAAAATTTCCAGTAAATATGGGATCTTTTTCGCTCACAATAACACTTGGGCTTCCATGTAGCTTTTGAATTGTGTCCATAAATGTAGTAGAAAATGTACTTGCTTTAAATGGATGAGATAATGCACAAAAGTGTGCATACTTGGTAAGTCTATCAACTACCACCATGATGACACTCTTTCCTTCGGACTTAGGTAAACTAGTGATAAAATCCATTGAAATCTCCTCACAACGTTGACTTGGAATGGATAAAGGTTGTAGAAGACTCGAGGTCTTAATTGTCTCAACTTTATTCTGTTGTCAAACCAAAAATTCCACCACAAAATTTTGAATATCGGATTTAAGGCCATCCCAAAAAAAGTCTTTCTTCAACCTGTGGTAAGTTTTTAAAAATCCTGAGTGTCCTCCTAAAGGAGAAGTGTGCAATTCCAAAAGAATCTTTTTTTTTAGTTGGGAATTCTTACAAAGATATAAGCAATCTTTGTACCATAAGGAATATTTTTTCCAACTAAATGTATCAGATGTACTAGGATCTTGCTGCAACTTTTGAATGAGTGTCCACACTTCTTCGTCCTTCTTCCATTCATCTCTTGCTTCAGTTATCCAATCTGGTTGGATAATAGAAATGGCACAAAGAAATGCTTCCAACTCTTCATTCTTTCCTGAGAGTGCATCTGCAACAACATTTAGCTTCCCTTTTTTGTAGATTATTTAAAATTCATAACCCAACATCTTTGTGACCCATTTTTGCTGCTCTTCTGAAGATAGTCTTTGTTCCAAAAAGTGTTTAAGACTATCATGATCAGTTTTTACCTTGAAGTGTCTTCCCATTAGGTAATTTTTTCATTTCTTTAGTGCATGCAGTATTGCTAACATTTCCTTCTCATAAATAGGTTTCTATAAATACTTTCCTTTGATTGGATGACTTTCAAAAGAAATGGTTCTTCCTTCCTGCATTAAAACAGCACCAATTCCATTTCCTGAGGCATCACATTCCACAATAAAGGTTTTTGTGAAGTCTGGCATAGCTAAGACCGGTGCTAGGCACATTGCCTCTTTAAGATGTTCAAAGGCCTTAGTTGCTTCATGAGTCCATGAAAATGCATCTTTCTTCAATAATGTTGTTAGAGGTGCTGCTATTCGCCCATAATTCTTAACAAACTTGCGATAATAGCCTGTTAACCCGAGAAATCCTCGCAACTGCTTTATTGTCTTGGGGACTTTCCATTCCTTAATGGCTTTAATTTTGTTAGGGTCTACTTTAACACCCTCGTGAGATATAATATGACCCGGATATTCCACCTCTTGTACTCCAAAGAAACATTTGGATGTTTTTGCATATAATTGTTTCTCCTGCAATAGTTTGAGCACCCTGTCAACATGTTCAACATGATCCTTCCAAGACCTGCTATAGATTAGTATATCATCAAAAAATACTAGCAAAAATTTTCTAAGGAAGTGTTTGAAAATGGAATTCATCAACCCTTGAAATGTAGAAGGTGCATTGGTAAGGCCAAAAGGCATGACCAAAAATTCATAATGACCCTCATGAGTTCGAAATGTTGTTTTCAGAATATCTTCAGTCTTCATTCTAATTTGATGATATCCTGAGCGAAGATCCAACTTGGTAAAATAAATTGCTCCATGTAATTCATCCAATAATTCATCAATCACAGGAATGGGGAATTTATCTTTAATGGTGAGCTTATTGAGCTCCCTATAATCCGGACACATGCGCCATGATCCATCCTTCTTGTGTACCAATATTATAGGAGTAGAGAAAGAACTTTGACTAGGTTGAATTATACCCGCCTCTAACATTTCTGCAATCATACGTTCAATTTCTCTTTTTTGGACATAAGGATATCTATAAGGCCTGATGTTTGGAGGAACACTTCCTAGAATAAAATGAATAGCATGATCATGATCACGAATAGGTGGGAGTCCTTTGAGAGTTTCAAACACCTTGGAATGATTGTCCAAGACTTGTTGGAGATCTGCAGAAATAGATGGTTTTGATGTTGGAACTTCTAGTGGGAATAATTTTGCAATTACGCCTCATTTTTATTTCTTTAGAAGCTTTGTCATGTCATTAGAGCTTATTATATTTCTCGGCTTCCCTGCAATACCTCGTAATTTGAATTCCTTCCTTTTGAAAAAAATTTCAAGAAAATTTCTTGAAAATTAAAAGCTATCGTCCCCAAAGATTGTAACCATTGTACTCCTAGTACAAGATCAGCACTTCCCATAGGAATGGAAAAAATTGGACTATTCAATACATATCCCCCCATGGTTAACTTAATATTATGGCATTTTCCAGAGCAATTTATAGTTCCTCCATTTTCAACCATCACTTGACATTCTGGTGTTGGGTATAGGAAACAATTTAATTCCTTGGATACCTTACAATGAATAAAATTATGGGTGTTACCTAAATCAATCAACACTATTACCTTTTTATTCTTGATATGTCCTTCTATCTTGAGAGTTTGAGGAGTGGTGATTCCTACCAGTGTATTACACGATATTCTCGGACTCATTTCTTTCTCTTCTACAGCTGGTTCCTGGTGTATATCCTCTTCTTGTTCATTTTCTTCTTCCTCTTCACAATCTATGTAAAATAATTTCTTCTTAGCACACTTTTGACCTTTAGTGTATTTGCTATCACAACTGTAGCAAAGCCGTTTTTCTCTTTTTTCTTCCAATTGTTGTGGTGTCAACCTTGTAGGTTGTGGAAATCTAGGCGTAGCAACACTTCCTTCTTTATAGAAGTGAGTGGTACGCTTCCTTGTCGCCATAATTTTACATTCAATTTTTCCTGCCAACTTGAATGCCTTCTCCAATGAATCAGGTTCCAAAATGCGAACTTCATGTTGGATGTTATCCTTTAAAGTGCCTATGAAGAGATCAATCCTATGTTCCTCTGGAATATTAGTTACCCTTATATTCAATTTTTGGAAGTCCTCAATGTTCTCCTCCACTAAACCCTTTTGTTTGAGATTTATCAATTGGATAAAGAAGGTGTTTCTCTTTGTATCCTCATAATGTGCTGTCATTTCCTCCGTAAAAATTGACCGAGTGACAATTTTTTTATGGGAGCAAAGCCATCGATACCATACAAATGTATTTTGTTCTAAATGTAAAGTTGCAATGTGTACCTTTTATGTGTTTTCCACATTATAGAGATCAAAATATTGCTCCATCTATAGTATCCATGTTACAGGATCCTTTCCATCAAACTTCCTCATATCCATTTTTGGAATATGGTGGTTCTTCCCGCCAACATTAGAGTTTATGAAATCATGATTAAAATTTATTTTTTTCTCATCATGATTTTCCTGTACTATCTTTTCACCATTAGGAAACATTTCTTGTATCAACTTTGTCAAACCTTCCATGTCTTCTTTTAGATCATTCTTCATGTTTTCCATTTTAGCTTCCATATCATCCATCTTAGATTCCATGCCAGCTTCCATGCCATCTATCTTAGATTCCACACCTTTCTTCACACCATCAATATTATTCTTCAAACCATCCATCTTCGCTTCCACGCATTTCTTCAAAAATTCCATTTCATTTTTTGCTACTCTTTGTGAGAGGGAAATTTGGTGCACTTGCTCTTGTAATTTTGATAGATCATGTTGCAATTCTTCATCTTCATGAGTCAAAGTAGAGCCTTCTAAAGTCTTAATGGGTGTTGAATTATTTTTACGGGGCATTTTTTAGAACCCAATACTGATATCTATTCTACAATATGGCCTTGGAATCAATTCAAATTGATTCTTCAAACAAGACTTATGCAATTCAGAAAAAAATACACACCTTTTTCTTGCTTTTAATGTGATCGATATTGAAATTGGATTATCTCTGTGATTTCGAATCTTCAATATATAAAATTTAGCACTGAAGTAGCCCTTTGAATTCTCTTTTGAATGCCATAGGTATGACATGATTTGGATTCTCCAAGAAAAAGTTATGTCCAATCTCCCACAATGACCTAATTATTGACTAGTTTAGTAGAGCGAACTTCTACGACTTGCCACGTGTCATTGTTTCGTCCTTCGGCTCTAAAATTTATATCCAAGAAACTATAGTCCGTGCACTTGCGACAAATTTTTATGGCACTCCAATACGATGCTCAGAGAGAGAGTTATGAAACTTTTCCCACGATCACCTCTTTGAGATTAAATTCGGGAGCCTGAAAAAGCACTACCTTCCATAGATCATATCTCCAAAAATATTGTGAACCAAGATATGAAATATTTTGACGAGTTTCCTTAGGATTTCGGCTTTGAAAACTATAAATTTCAAATTCTGAACCTTCGTAGAAAAAAATTTATAGTGAAAATTCCATGATGACCTGTTTAGAGCAGCGAAACCCTAGAATCCAAAGCTATGATACCAAATGTTGTGTAACCAGCTCCAAAAATAGAAGAAAATAGATATCAACGCCTTAGAAATAAGCCACTTCAAGGGGGAAACCTATAATACATTACATAAATGAACAATTCTTGGATGAGACAATTTACAAAACCTCCTTTCTATATATAGGGGGGCCATAATGTAATCCTAGTGGGGCCACAATGTAATCCTAGCTGACCTAACAATAATAATTTAAGGCACAATAATAAAAATATGGGGGTTACAAGGGTACAATAATAACAATAAGGGGGTTACACTAACAATAATAAGGGACTATACTAGTAATATAGGGACCTAACAGTAATGGAGAGTCTAGGCCTTGAAATCACCAGACCATACAAAGATCTATACTCCTTTGACTCCAGTAGAGTGAAATGTTTAAGTTTGATCAAAGACCTTTGTGTAAACTTAACTCAAATACCATCCAAGTGTTTAGTAATGGATATTGTAAGGCTGATGCACCCCCAAAGTATGGTATGCTGTTATCAAGATCTTGGGGAGCTAAGTTATAAGGAACAATGCAAATGGGTATGACATATGCTACTATCCCTATTTTTAATCAAACCAAAATACTTTATAGGGAATATCATATGCAATACATGGTTAGTAGCCAAGAGAGACCAGAAAAATCTCCTCTTTATTCTGTGCATACAAGCCTTGACTCATTCATTATTTTCAATCATGAAATATTTAATGAGCAGGAAAATGAAATTGATCTAGTTGCCACTTCTCCCTGTAACATAGTGACAGACACAGAAGAGGAGGAAGACAAGACAAAAGCATCAAAATTTTTTGCAAAAATAGAAAATAACAACAAACAAATCATAGGTCTAGGGCTAAAAAATAGGCATCCATTAGTTTTCAACTTTGAGAGTCAAGAGAAGAATCCTCAACATAATGAATAACATGAGGAACTAAACCCATTTCACCATGATGCTGATTTACAAGAACAATATGAAAGCACAAAAGATAAAGAGGATACTATTCAAACTAGTAATTCTCAAAACAATCATCTTTGGAGTATGAATTTTGATGGGTCTTGTACAAAAAATAATGTCGGGGCAGGCATATGGATACACAACACTGAAAAAAATCATGCTGAAGGGCATTCCTACAGGTTAAATTTTCAATGTTCAAATAACATAGTTGAGTAAGAAGCTTTCCTGTTAGGCCTACACTTACTGAAAAATTAGGGGCCAAAAGGATAAAATTTCATGGGGATTCAAAGTTGATTATTAGGCAAGTGAATGGGGAATATAGTGTCAAACACCCTAGACTTAGAGCCTATAGAAATGATGTCATTGATTTATTGAAAACATTTGATGAATTCCAACTTATTTTTGCCCTAAGAAACCAGAATATACTTGCTAATGGTTTAGCCTTTGCTACTAGAACTTGTCTAACACCTTATGAAACCAAACAATGCACTACCCAAATCAAATTTAGACCAGCTGTCCCAGGAAATGAAAAATACTGGCAAGTGTTTGATGGAGATAAACAAATAGAAGACTTCCTACAGTCCAAAAATGAATTTGAGCTGCCAAGTTCAGATTCAGAGTATGAACCAAACTATCCTACTGAAGAAAATATGCTTGATGAAGAAGTAAAATATTCATAGGTTACTGAGATAAATCTGTTAGCTAATAAACTTGAACATACAACAGAAATTAGTGCAGATTTAGAAATGCTGCAATCTAACACTCAAATTTATCCAAAAGGGCTGGTCCCATTAGAAGAACTATTTCATTTCAATGATGTTGCCAAAAAAAAAAAACTGGAGCCTGTTGAAACTGAAGTACAAGAATGTAACATAGGTAGTGAACAAAAACCAAGAATGATCAAACTGTATAAAACTTTTCCATCTCACATTAAACTGAAATATATTGAGCTATTTAAGGAATTTTCTGATGTATTTGCATGGAGTTATGAGGATCTAAAAACCTACGACATAGAGATAATTCAGCATAAGATACCCCTCAAGGAAAACTAGAAGTCCTATAGACAAAAATTGCATAGAATAAACCATGTTCAGTTACCCCTGGTTGAGAAAGAAATTAAGAAAATGAATGATGCTGGAATTATATTCCCTATTAGATATTCAGATTGGGTGTCTAATCATGTGTCAGTTAGGAAAAATACAGGAGAAATAAGGCTTTGTATTGATTTTAGGAACTTAAACAGAGTCTCATTGAAAGACAACTACCCTTTACCCAAGATGGATCACATTTTAAAAAAGGTAGTTGGTTCTAAAAGGATTTCTTTGCTAGATGGTTTCTCAGGTTATAACCAAATTCTGGTACATCCTGATGATCAAATCAAAACAGCCTTTACCACACCTTGGGGTACTTTCATGTATGTAAAAATGCATTTTGGTTTAATTAATGCTAGTGCCACATTTAAGAGAGCCATGGATATTGCATTTTAAGAATAATTTAGCTTCGTCATCATTATTTACCTTGATGATATCACTGTTTTTTCCAAAACAGATGAAGAACACCTAGAACACTTGAGAAAAGTCTTTGAGAAATGCAAAAAATATGGGTTATATTTAAATCCAAAGAAAACAATGTTTAGTCTCCAAGAAGGTAAACTAATTGGACACATCATATCAGAAGAGGGGATAAATATAGACCCAAAGAGGATTGATGGTATTTTGCAAATCAACCATCCTAGAAACATCAAGAAACTTCAATCTTTCATTGGGAAGATTAATTTCTTGAGAAGGTTCATACCCAATCTAGCTGAACTCCTTAGAAACATAACAAACATGTCGAAAAATGAAGAAGGATTTAAATGGACCTTTGAAGCAAAGAAATCATTTGAACTGGTAAAACAAGAATTAACCAAAACACCAGTTCTCATTAGTCTTGATTTTTCAAAAGATTTTTTCATTTTTTCATTTGCATCAGAACACACAGTGGCTGCTGTCCTATTACAGAAAAAATTGAAGGGACAAGAGCAGCCAATTGCGTTCTTTAGTAAGGCATTGAGAGATGCACCTCTGAAGTACAATATCATTGAGAAACAAGCCTTTTCCTTAGTCAAAGACTTAAAAGACTTCAGAGTTTACATTTTACATTCCCACACAATTGCATTTGTGCCAAGTTCAGTTGTAAAAGACATTTTAACCCAGGAACCAAATGGAAAAAGAGGGAAGTGGATTGCTATGATACTTGAATATGATTTAGAAATGAATCCCAATAAGCTCATAAAAGGACAAGGAATAGCAGGATTAATGGCTGAGTCTAATTTTGAAGCTCATGATATGAACATGGTAGATGCATTAGATGAACAGGAGGAGTTTCCAACTCCCATTATTAAAGATCATTTTCTGTTTTCATCTTGGTATGCAGATATTTTATATGTTTTGCTCAATTTGAATACACCTCCTAGTTTTTCTAAAACAAAGGCAAGATTTTTAAAGTTGAAAGTTGTTAACTACTACATTTTGGATAAATGTCTATATTGGAAAAATGCTAGTGGATTATTGCTTAAATGCTTGCCTGAGAATGATGCAGAGAATATAAAGCATGAGTTCCATGAAGGAGAATGTGGAGGCCACCTCTATTGGAAGAAAATTGCTAATAAAATCCTTAGAGCTGGTTACTATTGGCCCACCCTCTTTCAAGATGTCCATAAAATAATTATTTCCTATCACAAATGCCAACTTTTTTAAGGCAAAAGAAAACTGTTTCCCTTACCCTTGCATCCAATCACTATTGAAGCTCCTTTTCAACAGTGGGGTCTAGACTTCATAGGGGAAATCCATCCAGCATCATCTGCCCAACATAGATGGATCCTCACTGCAACAAATTACTTCACCAAATGGATAGAATCCATCCCTTCTAGGCAAGCCAATGACTTTGTTATCATAAAATTCCTTGAAAATCATATCTTATCTAGATTTGGTTGTCCTAGAAATATTATCACTGATAATGCTGCTAAATTTGGATCCAAAAAGATGGTTTAATTCTGTCACAAAAATCAGATTACATTGGGCCATTCTACTACTTATTACCCTTAAGGTAATGGGTTGGCAGAATCCTCAAACAGGAATTTGGTTAACATAATCAAGAAGTTGTTGGAAGACAATAAGAGATCATGGTACACAAAGCTAGTACATGCATTATGGGCTAACATATTAAAACTTAAGAAATCAATTGGAATGTCACCCTACCAGCTTGTTTATGGAGCAGACGCAATTTTTCCAACCAGTCTAGGAGCACCAATCATGAAGCTGATCCAAGAAGTACATTCTGAGAACAATGATATGACAAGAAGAATCAATCAGACTATACATATTCAACAAACTAGAGAGGAAGTCTACAACAGAGCATTACACAAGAACCAACACATCAAGAAGCTATTTGATAAAAGAACAAAGTCCAGTGATTTCAGCATTGGTGACAAAGTTTTAAAGTGGGATCCTAGGAGAGAAGATAAGGGAAAACATGAGAAATTTGATAACTTATGGATGGGCCCTTATCTCATTCATTCTACTCTGGTAACAATGCTTATTTCTTGCAGGAAGTGAATGGAACTACACTTTTTGGAGGTCATGTCAATGGCAGGATGCTCAAACATTATTTTTCTTGTCTATACCAGTTTGAAGCTTTTGGTTTTTTCTTCATTGTAAATATCACGTCCATCACTACATTCAAAGTTAGGAAAAAAGAAAAATACAAAAACAATAGAAATAGAAAATAGGGCAGAATGAAAATAAGAAAGGTACAGCCCCATACCAAAAAAGAGAAACAAAATCTGAAAGTGTGCAAGCTCAAATGCTACTCCTAAAAACACACTTCTAGTTAGTCATACATCCTAATCATGACTAATTAGTTTTTCAATTTACTACTGATAGGTTAGTGAATTAGATCAGTCAAATAGCATAATCTTGGCTTATCAGTAAGATATATTTGGATAGAAAAGCAAAGGTTCAAACAAGTTCAAATCTGAACCTATGAATCTCAAAAGAAGAATGGCTCTAATTAGATTAAAACTTGAGCCAAAGAGAGAAAATAAACTGGTTCCAATATCCTCAAAACTTAAACCAGATGAGAAAGAAAAAAAAATAGCTCAAACAAACCTAAAAACATAGTTGAAGAAATAATGAAGGATGTTTTAGTTTTCAAATCTTAAGCCTTCACCATTTTGCTTTAATTTTCTGCAAATAACAGTCTATGTGCAGCTTGTTTTTATGCCATAGATTCACAGCAAGTCAGATTGCTTAATCCTAGCTTGGCTGCTTTTAAATTTCTGTTTTAGAAATTAGAGAATAAAATTCTGTCAGACAGTCTAATCCTGACAGATTGTAGTTAGGTAGAGAAACTTATGAACTCAACTGTTCAATCTGAGTTCATGGAGAAATAAGAGTAGACTTAGACTAGTTTTGTGTTTTCAAAATAACAAAATGTTAATGAAAAGAGTTTTCCAATCCAAATGCACTCTGAAAGAAGAAAAATGTTAGGATCATTAAAATTGGGTAGGTAGAGATGTTGTTTTGATAGAATTCCATTATTTCAAATTACTGCAAATATTGTCAGATCAAAAGAAGACCAACAAAAGAAAAGAAAAATTGCAGCCCAAATGGATGAGGCACTGGTTTACTAAAAAGCCAGAGATCAATAGCTGGAGATTCTTGACATCTTCAAGGAGATGCCATCCCCATCATGTGGATCCACTGTTAGCCACCTATTAAATTTTGTCATACCAAATGGTGGCTAAATCTCTTTTAGCCTTTAAGAAACAATTCATGTCCAAATTGTTAGTTCTTAAAGTCTTATGAAGATAACTAACCTTTGAGTTAATCTTCACTGTTGTTTCCCTTTTAATCCTAAAATAACCTTGCTGTTAATCAAAGAAACTGCTTGAGAAGTTCATTTTCCATCATTTTCACCCCTTCTTTCACTCATAGAACAATTCCATTTTCATCCTTGTTTCCTCCATAAAATCCCTCAAAATACCCTCATCTAACCTCTAAATCATTCCAAAAACCATTTTAAACCTTTTATTTCCCTTTTATTTGGTTTTAAAATGCCTCCATTTACCTACCGAAACCCTTAGTTTGGCTTAAAAAACACTATTTTTGGGCCTAAAAGCACCGTTCTGAAATACAATAGGTCTTAAGCCCTCGAGGGCTTAATTCCTTAGCTCATTTCTCCATGTGGCTGAAGCCCCACAGTCGGGCACTTAAAAGGCCTAAAACCCTCCCTCTAAACCCTTTTTCTCTTTATTTTTCAAACCCGACAGTTCAATTTTTAAATGAATATCGATTGTTGATCTGCAAGAATCAATGGCCATCAGGCCCTTTTTCCCCTGCTCGTCCATCTACCTTTCCTTTTCTCCTTTTAAACATTATCTGCTTCCTCCTTAAATCCTGACTGTCCATCAGAAAAATCCGACGATCAGGATTAAACCCGACAGCCTGTTGCCCCTTTCCACCTTTACAAAATAACCCATCTCCTTTATAAGATATCAACCGTTCGTTGCAACGATCGGATGGTCGGGATTCAAACTGATAGACTCGAATCTTTTGGGTCCTACCTCCCGCCTCATAAAAAACCTACCCGTTCATGTGCTGCCACATATATCCCACTACTCCCCTCATCTGTGCAACTTTCTCCGTCACATCCTTTCCGCACTGTCCGATCCACCTTGGATGATCCGACAGTTGATATCGCATTTCGCAAAATTTTTGCACCTGCAGTTTAATCCCCAAAATAAATGCGAAAAGAGCGGTATTGGTAGGGACACGCGTTGACAACTGTATCATATCACATTTTTTTTTGGGTAAACGACTTACCCCCCAAATAAAATGTGAAAATCACCTGCAATTTTCCACCAAACCACTATCCCTTGCAATCTTTTTCCCGACTCAATCCCAACAGTCGATCTCCAAAGATCTAACGGTTCTGACTTAACCTTGCCCCATTGCACTTTTTCACCCCACTTGCTCCCAAAACACTTCATCATCCAATCTCAACTGTTGGATATTCTAATCCAACGGCTCTGATTCGCCCTCGATCCCAAACCACCCAAAGCAGTTTTAACCTATTTCCCGCAGGATTTTCATAATTTTTTTTTTTTTACAAGTTATATGGTTTTTTCCCATAGTTTTAAAATAATACTAAAGCCATGGATGACGATCCACAAGCAATTATCCATGAAGGAAAGGGTTCTACAAGGTTTAAAACTATGATTTTTCCCATGCCTCATGAGCATCAGTGATATCATGTAAACCTTCTGTGTGCCTGCAAAACAACAAAAACACAGTGAACATCAAAAATACAAAGTGTATAAATGAAGAAATCAATAGTAAAGGGATTAATTCCTAACCCTGAAAATCAAGGTCTTTAATCCCCAGGTTTCAAGAAATAAAGCCAATATCAGAGAATGAAGACCGAAGACTAAGATCAAGGCTTAATCAAGCCTAAACATAGATTAAAGAAAATTAAATATGTTTTAAGGTAAAACAAAGGAAAATATCAGCAAAGGAGTCCTCCACTGCCACATCAGAGGCTAATTAAATCCTCTCCAGCTACCAAAGAGCCACCTACAGCCTCAATAAATCAGATGGAGGCATATTTATTTCCTAGTCAGTGATATTTTTGCCTAAAGATAGCCTGAGTTACTGCGAGCTGACCTCAAGGAGTTTAAATTCAACAAAAACTGCCAAGCAGATTAAAACTTAATGAAAGCCAATTAATACAGAGAAATATTAGAAATCTTCTCTGTTGAGTCCCTCAAAGGCCAAGAAGCATTAACTTGTATTAATTGGACCTAGAGATCTTTTCTTTCATCCCACCTCCTCATTTTCTTATAAAATCTCCTTGAGGAGCACATTGTAAAGGGTTGGTTATTGGATTTCTAATGTAATAGTTGTTGTATTCAAATCATTGTTGAATTTAAATAAATTATGAAGCTCTGAAGCTCTGTTAAGTTATTGAAGAAGTTATGCTAAGAAGAGAAGTTGTTGCTATGATGAAACATTGGACTTGAAGTATGTAACTAGATTGAAAATCAACATAAAAGCTTATTTTTGGGATTTTGGTTTATATCATTGGTGAAGTACCTCTTATTGTTATTTTTTTCCTTTCATGTATGCCATTTTTTTCACTTTTCTCTGATAAAGAACAACAAATATAGAGCTAGGATTTACTCTTAGAAGTACCCTACTCTCACTGATAAGCTTTATCTTTATGTTTCCTCCATTGTGTATTTAGAATGACTTGGGATTAAGTCATAAACATTATCGAGATTGTTGGTGAATCCATGTCACTTGATCTTTGTTTGATAGAGGATTTTAACGATGATGTTGTCATACATACTAAAGTGAGTTCAAACTAAAGTTTATACGTTTTGTATCATTTAGTTATATCTGAGATTTATTTTGGAAGGTTTCCCACTAAAAGTGTGCTGAAAAGCGGACCATGATTTTATCACATCAACACGTTAAAAGTGCTCTTTTTTTCTTATCATTCTCATCCCTTTTTGAAAATGGTCTAGTGTTTATTGGATTGTTTGACCCTCATAATATCAATTAACTTTCTTCTAACTTATACAAAGAATTTTATGGTTAGTCGTGTCCTTTGGTTGGTTTCAAATAGTTTCTTAAAAAGGATTTTCTTGTTTGTAAAGTTGATAAATCCTTGTTGAAATTATTTTCTTTTTCCACCTTCTCAACACTTTTAATGTCCCATTCCATCATTTAATCTAAAATAATGTTTTGATATATATTACTTGCCCCTTGGACCACTCTTGAAATTTTTGTACAATTAAACCCTTTTTTGACTCCATTTCCCAATGGTTTAAAGTTGTTTCACACTATTCCTATCGGCTAAACACTTCTCAATATACTTGCATCTTCACCTCTTTTGAACTCTTTCATTTTGTGATATTCCATCCAATTAAATATCATACCTAACCAACCAAACAAACAAAAAACCCTTGTTCTTAATAACTAGCCTAATATCATACCAAGACCTTAAATATAAATTAATCCTTGCACTTATAGAGATATCCCTCTCTGGATTCAAAAGGGCTAGAGCCTAGAATCCCAAAGTGGTTCATATGTAGGCTTTGCAGTTTCTATTTTCCAATCTTGCAAATTACAGAGACCTAACACACCTAACTATAGAGATTTTTGTGCCCTGATTCCTAGGTGGGATTAATCTATGTGTGTTAGATTATTTGATGTGGCATGTTTCAAGTCTTGTCTTGGCGGTGTTAACCAAGGTCACTTTTCTTAGGGTGTGAAAATGTGTGTGAAATTTGTTTTCCAGTGTATGAGTTAATTAAGCATGTTTGATGATGCCATGTGTTGCTGAAATAAAATGTTGAAAAACTCTAAATAGTATTGTAAAATGACAATAAAATAAACATCCAATCAAGCATAAACCCCACCTGAAGAAATATCTCAAAATATAAACAATTAGAGATAATAAAGTTACTCAAAAACCACACAAAATTCCCACTAGAACTAATGTCAAAGGGACTATGATCTAAAGTCAATAAGATGTTGAAAATGGTGCAGAAAAATAATAAATATTAGAGGTGGAATACGTTGCAAAGGATAGGATATAAGCTCAAAAACATAGGACACTGAAGGGGATCCTAAGGGGGAAGGCAAGATAAAACTTAAGCTGGAGTTAAAATTGTGAAATAACCTATCCTAAAGGGCTGAAATAAAGTGGATCAAACCCTAAAAACTAGTGGCTAATAATGTTGAAACCCTAGACTCCTCACTTAATCAATCTCTTCCTGAAAAGTTGGAGATGTACTCCAAATCGTAGGGGTATTTTTCCTAACTAAAAGAGTAAGAATAAGAGTATCCAAGCCTAAGGTAGACTGAAACAGAGGTAAAAAACCCATCCAAGTACACACACAACACTTTCTGTAAATCTTGAAAAATATGAAAATTTCTTAGAAAATTTTCAAGATGGGGGTACTGACCTCAAATAGGTGGAAAACACATATTTTGGGCCAAAAATGGCATTCTAGAGCTCATAGCATAGATCTGGCGCAAAAAAGTGTACTTTTCTCCTTGGACTCTTAGTTGGAAAATCTCACACAGATGTTGTCATCTCTGGCTTGGCTGGTACCTATGACCTACGAAAAAACCTGAAAACCACCAGAATCAGAAAAATTGACAGAAAAAGGAAAGAAAAGATATAAATTGAAATTTATAGGCTAAAAATAGTTATAGAAATTCTTGAAAACACTAAGTTGTAGTCATCGAGGAAATTGAATTGTTACACTAGTGCAGTCGTCATTTTTCAGTATAAAATTTCTTGGAAGGCGTACCAAAAAGGTAGCACTTAAGTCACAGGTGACAAGTGACCCTAACAACAATTATGGCTGCTTATACTTCAGATCTACAATAATAATGTGATAAAAACTTGTCAGAAAATGAATGTATGCAATGTAAAATAATAAACATCAAAATAAATGCAATGTAATAACCCAATTATGGAAATATGTTTAAATAAATAAATCCTTTATTGATAGCAACCGGCAAAGGAGATTGATAGGTCCTTTGATTTCCTTGACGCTTCAATATTAGATCTTCCTCTCTCCATATTTTGAAAATCCAAACAATGTGTACAGCTCTAGTGGGAGCTCGAAAGTATGGAGACGATAATGGTGCCAATGAAAAGATCATGGTGAAGAGTGAATGAAAAAACCTCTTATTTATAACAAAGTATTTGGTTGATCTCAAAAATGTAGAATAATGAAATATTATTGACCAAAATTAAGATCTAACCGTTAGAAATACTTTATTATATTTTTGGAGGGTGAAAATATATTCAAAATGGTGAAATATTTTTATTTAGAAATAATTTAAAAAATAAAATGATTTATTAATTATTTCATGAATATTAAGAAAAGTGTGAAAAAAAAATAATCATTAAATAGTTATTTAAAAATTATTCGAAGAATGGAGTTAAGGAATAATAAATAAATAATGGTTTATTTAATTATCCCAAGGTTATTCAGTCAAATGTGACAAGGAATAATTATGAAACAATGATTTAATAATTATTCCTAGATAAAAATAAATAAATAATGATTTATTCAATTATTCTCATGGGTTTTTTTAATTTTAATTAGAAATAATTTAATAAAAATGGTTTACTAAAATATTTTTTATAGTGAAAGTGATTTTACTATGTTAAAATTAAACTTACATGGTGTATTTCAATCCACCTAGTCAACCTGAATGGAACTACAACAAACTCATAATGCCCGTACCTGGTCCTGAATGTGATCTTGTAGATTTGCTACTCTTTGATGCATACTTGATGATAGCCCAATCTCAAGATGATATTAGAGAACATTGCTTCCCACTTTATCTTATCGAAAAAATCATCAATCCTCAGTAATGGTTATGTTGGAATCACAGTTGTCGTTAGACCAAAACCCGTAGGCTTTAGTCTCTACTACAATTGCCAGAGTTAGGATCCACGAGAGGTGATTAGTCCAAGTTGTCAAACACATGGGGAGTGTTGAACCCAATGTCCAAAAATATCCCCCCCCCCCCCCCAACGCGAGTAGGGTGAGTTTCTAACTCGAGACATGTGGCTCTGATATCACTTGTTGGAATCATTATTGCCATTAGACCAAAAACTGCAGGCTTTAGTCTCCACTACAATCGCCAGAGTTAGGATCCAAGAGAGGCGGTTAGTCCATGTCAAGAAACACACGAGAAGATTTGAATCCAATGTCCAATAGGATACAGTTCTTTATGGTCACTTTGTTCAACTATCTCTAGTCAATGCATAATCAGAGAGTGCCATCTTTCTTCTTCATGAACAATACCGGTGCACCCTGTTAGACTCCATCTTGTCAGTGTTCCATAAGAATCAAATTCACCAAAATTCATCTCTCGTCATTTGCAGTCATTTGGGTCAAAAAGAGTTATTTTAACCTGCACGGGTATTTTGTGCTTATCTGAGAGGGAATCTCAAAACTACATTAAATGTGTTGGGTCCTGTTGTGGGAACTAATTTATTAGCTGTAGAAAATGGACTGAACCAAAAAGTATTTTGGTGCTTGTTTTTTGTCTTCTAGCTGATGCCACTAGAGAGAATAGATGGTTGGCAGCATTAATGGCAGAGTTTGGAAATGATAGCAAGGACGTGCTTCTTGACATTGAAATGATACATCGAGAGATTCATGGCAAGTTGCACTTATTGAGGATTCAAAGGCAGTGATAAAGAAAGAAGATGGCAATGTTTCCACTTCCAGCAGTGTCACAATTGATTTGGATGAGCATGCAAGTGACATTGAATTGATGATCTGTTAGGCATTATGTGGATCTTATTTTGAATCATCATAGGCAGTCATCTGTTTGGAATGCTGAGCCTCAAATTTTTGATCTGAACTTTGATGGATCACCTAGCAACACCTTCTTGCATTTTGGGAGTTTGTCATCAAGTCTCCTAGTGTAGCCTGTTCCCAATGGGACCGTTTCTCTTCCAAGAGATTCAAAAATCTTTGCCAAGGTACTACAGTCCCAGGTCTTGAAGGTAGTTTGTCCTGTGTGGAACCATCCCTTGTTTCCCCAGTGCAGTGGGGAATTCATCACTTCAGTTTGTTCCATAATGAAGCATGTCTATTCTGGGTTGATGACAAAGTGGTGAAAGCTACAGGAGGCAGTAATATGTCAAACTTAAGTTGTTGGACCACCTCCTGATGATTCAGCGCCCCTTCTATTGATGAGATATTTTCCACTTGCATTAAGTTACTCCAGGCTAAGGTTATATTATTTCTTGTAGAGCAACTCAAACATTGTACTTTGGATCATGTAAAGGATGATAGCATGCTATCTCTCATATCTCATGTTTTGGCTCTAATTTTACATGAAGACAATGCAACTTGTGAAGTAGGTGCTGACAATGGTCTTGTTAGTGTTTTATTGGATATCTTGTCTAGCGTTTGCCTGCAGGTATCAAAAAGTGAGGGCCAGCCAGATTTTAAGTATGTGACACCCATGCTACTAGTTCTTGATAATTTGCTACAGTTGAAGCAAAAAATTGATTCTAAATTCTAAACTGTCCAAGAAATAGTATGGGCGATATCCAACCATGTCAAAGCTTGCAACTCTAACAGGCCATACCCTTTGGGTCCTTTATCTTGCAATCTCACCTGATGGGCAGACAATTGTCACAGGTGCAGGGGATGAAACTCTGCGTTTTTGGAATGTTTTTCCACCACCTAAATCATAGAGTATTGTTCGTGATGGTGGAGTTTGGTCTTTAGGCAGAACTCGAAATCGATAATATATTTATCTTGACATTTACGAGTGGAGCCATAAGTTTCCCTTCATTGGAAGATAACATGGCATGCCCTTAATTTGCAAGTAAGGCTGCAAATGTTGCTTTTGAAAATTGGGAATAATATGGAAGGCAGCGAATAAGAGCATGAGCGTCCATAGCGGAGAATTCGCTGTTGTTACAGCGCTTTCATCGTTATCTTCATGTGGAAGCGAGATTCAGAACATCTTATTGATAAACAAGATTCTTTGGATTAACTTTTGGCCAAAGCCATCACCATTTCGATACAGCTTGATTCTTCAGATACTGTTTGTGATTCGCTAGGATGCAGGAACAGAGGATGTGCTATAGTGTCAAACAAGAAAAGGGTTTTAAATTGGATCCTCTTCCTGGGACAGATATGAATAGGTTTAAACAGGGTCATATAGGAATTAAATGGTTGCAAGAACTTGTCCATAGCAGGCAAGGTGAATGTAGTAAATTAAGGGTTAATTGGTATAGATTTATGCTGCTAAGCATGTCCGTGTCCCTCCAAAGGTGGTTATGATAGCGTCAACTATCTTATAAGATGCATCCTTTTGAAAAAACAGGATAGATACAAGCTTATGGGCTGTCTTCTGTCATCGCCTCAGTGATAATGACATGTAAGATATCGATGGGGATAGGTAGGGTTCGCAAGGATCCCGATCCTAATGAAGAAAAAGTATCAGTGAATTGTTTGCACATTCAAAGGCTGAATTCCTTGTTCAGTTACTTAATAAATGGCGACTTCCTTGCTATCACGGAGAAAGTTTTGCATTCACCTAAAGTTGTTAAAATGTTAAGGCAAGCATATGGAAAGTCAAATGAGGCTAATGGTGCTGAATTGTCACTTTTCTCTACTGTTTCGGGCGTGCCTAACTTCTTCGTATTCTTTTTTGCATCTCTCTTTGCAACGAACTTCAGTGAGGCTGTCTCATCCTTTATGTTTTCCAGCAAGAAGAATAAACAGCACCTCTCCCTTGCCTATTCACAGATATATGGTTTGATCACTATGTGCGTAAGCGTGTTATTGATTGTGGTATTGCTGAAAAGAGTGGCCTAGGATTTCTCATCAGAGGGTAAATGTGACAGTCAAAGTCAAAGCCAAAATTAGAACGAAGGCATCGATCATAAGCAGAAAAATAGGACTTGAGGCCTATTTTTATTTTCAGTTGCGATTTAAAGGAATTGCACCTACATATTTCACTAATTTTGGTCATCAACAGATTCAAGGGGAGCGTTGTGTTATCTTCAGAACCGTTGTTTGACTTTGCAGGTTTGGGTTTTGTTAATAATGATCCCTTAGTTTTAGTGGATCTGTTATCCCACAGATAGTTTATGTGTTGAGAAATCATTTGTAAAGGAGAGAATTCCGAAAGCAGGTGGCAGTCTATGAAAAATGGCAGCTTTGAGGATTCCTATTTCAAAAGAGTTTTGACCAGCAACCTTCACAACTCGAGACATTTTGCAATCTGATCGAGATTTGGTTTATTTTTTTGGAATTTTAATTAGTTTTAATTCCTAGAAGTTAGTCTTCTGTTCCTAGAAGCTAGTAACAGCTTGAGCATGTAATTTGTATTTAAGCAATACTTTGTACTTTGAGAAGAGAGTTCTGAGAGGTGTGTGGAAGATAAATCAGAGTTTTATTGTACAGTTCTGGCTGGAGATTAATGAAATGAGGTAGCTCTGTTTCAGGAGATCCCTGCGGCAACAACTTAGCATTGTGTTTTTCTCTGTTCTCATATGTATCTTGTAATGTTTACATTTCATTCATAAATCGTTTTCTTTTGAACGCTTTTAAGTAGAAGGGCAGAATTCAGCTTGTTGCTCTGCCTTGGGAAACTGTTCAAGTTCTATGTTTTCTTCCGTCTGAAAATGATTCATGATTTCATGCCCTTTTCAGCTTCTTAAACATTCTTTACATTCCATATAATTTCAAAATTGAATGCTTTAAGCTTTTGCCTATCTTGCCTCATGTAATAATCTGCACTTTTCATTTGATCTCTGCTCTCACTGTTATTGATCCCACACAGCCCAGAAAAACCCAATCATTTATCAAAAAATCCTTTTTATATCAATTTACTAGCCTAAAATCATTTCTAGTTTAAAGTCATCTCAGACCCTATTGCTCATTTTTACTAAGTTGACCCGGAGAGAGCCCTCTCCTGTCCTCGTAGGGCTAGCTACGAGGCTGAGCTTGGTTTGATGTTTCCTTGAACCTCGCCTTCTTCAGCCTGAGGCATATTCGAGTGCTAACACACCCCATGGAAATATACTTGGCCTAATGTACCGTTTTTCAAGCATATCCATGAGCTGTAACTTTAATTATACCAACTCCGGTGTGCTCATGATTTAAGGTTCCTTTGATGTTGGAGCTTCCCCTGGCATCAACTCAATATAAAATTATACTTCCGAGAGTGGTGGAACTCTGAAATCACTACTGCAAACAAATCATGAAACTGCTGTAAAACTATATACATGTTCAACACATTTTGATCCTCAGCTTCCTTCCCTTTATCACTAGAGATATGAACTAAAAATTGTACACACCCTTTCCTATGACTACGCTTGGTCTGCATGGTTTTCAACGTCCTAACTAATGTGGCTTTCTTTTATCCTTGTAAGACTCTTGGTTCCCCATTGTCATCTGAACACTCAATAGCTTTTCAAAGAAATTTACCTTGGTACCGTGAAGGTATAAACAATCCATACCGACTAGCATATTGTATAATCCCAAAGGTAATATGTTCAAGTTTATTATTGTAGGCATAACATTTAACTCGACTACAAAATCTCTTGCCCAATGTTGAACTCTTTTCCTCGTATCTATGGCTAGCTGCACTAACCAATATTTTGCATGCATTTCCTTACTCAAACCACACTTATCCACTAGGTCATGATTAATATAACTATACTTATATCCAAGATCAATAAAAATAGAAAGAAATTGATCAGAAAGCTTACCATCCATCTGAATGATAGAAGCATGATGATCTACCTACATGTTCTCCACAACTACATAAATATGAGGAATGTTACGGCCAATGTCTCCCACTGTTTATGCCTCATGCACACTATACATTTGTGGCCTACCACCATCATGTTGTGGGAAATCTATCCTAAAATCATATTTTCCACAAGTCGAACACTGTATAGTCTTCCATCATTAATCCTTATCTACTCCTCACATCAAAATCCCTATCCTATGCTAGATGTATTGAACTTAGTAGGTGGGAAAACATTCTCCTTGTTACTTGTCTCTTGAGGCTTTTTTTTTTCTTCTTGTCCCATTTTCCTTTATTCTTATCATTACATAGCCAATCTAGATTTTCCTTGGATCTGCGCTTCGATTTCTCATAACAATGCTTGATTTTCCACACGCCCTACTCCAATGATATAGGCTCATCAAACTCAATCATATCTTAAAATGAAATCGGTATCCCACTTGTAAATTTCAGAATCTTGACCTTCCCATCCTTGATGTAAGGCACATATCCTATTAACTCCAAGAACCTACTAGTATACTCCTCATTTTTCATGGAACCCATTTTTAGCTCAAAAAAATTCCTTTGCCCTATCATCGTAGTATCTCTTTGATAGATACTTCTTCTAGACTAGCCTTTAGAACTCACTCCAAGTCAAATCCTCCTCAAAAATATCTCTGACGTTATTCACATCTTCCAACCAAATTTCTTCTTTACCTTTGAGGCTGAATGTAGCTATCTTAGCTTTCATATTTTTTGAGTAATCATGCAATCTAAAAGAATTATTCATGCCAAGAAACCACACTTATGTATCTTATGGTTTCTTCATCTCTCTATCAAATCTAGGTGGTTTTTCCTTTTTAATCTCATCTAGAAAATAGAACCTGTCACTCCTCCTATAAGGATGACAATGATGATGATAATGATGTTTTTCGTAACCATAACTATAATTATACCCGTTTCTCCTATCTGGAGTGTCCAAAAATCTTCCATCTCTAACTATGAAGCACTTTAAAGTTTTTGGAAGAAAATATTTTATCAAAAATAATCATGAAAACCTTGGTAATTTTGAACCTAGAGAATATGAAGGAATAATTCTTGGTTACTCTTCTAGAAGTAAATCATACAAATGCTACAATAAGAGACTTTGGAATATTGTTGAATGTATTGATGTTGTGATTGATGAAACACTTACAACTCCCAAAAGGGAAATAACAACAAATGAGGATGATGATGATGTTGAATTATTTCCCTCATCAAATCACAATGATATAGAAGAAGAACCCAATGAAGCATCATAATAATATTCATTAGAAAATTCTCCATCTGGGTATGTTCAAAATAATCATCCAGAATCTCAATTTTGGGGAGAAAATGAATCAAGGGTACAAACAAGAAGAACTTTTATAGGATCTCCCAGTTTTCTAGCACTATTATCCACCATTGAACCACAAAATGTAAATCAATCTAGTAAATATGAATGTTGGATTAAGTCCATGAATGAAGAACTGGATCAAATTCAAAATAAAAATACTTGGGAATTAGTTCCAAGACCTCATGATAAAAAAATTATTGGAACAAAGTGGATATTCAAAAATAATCTAAATGAAAATGGAGATGTAATTAGAAACAAAGCTATACTTGTTTATAAAGGGTGTGCTCAATAAGAAGGTATAGACTTTGAAGAAACATTTTCACTGCTAGCTAGACTTGAAGCCATAATAATTTTTCTTGAATTTTCAAGTTTTCAAGAATTCAAGGTTTATCAAATGGCTGTAAAATCTTATTTCCTTAATGGTGATCTAGAAGAAGAAGTTTATATACAAAAAAAAGAAGGATTCATTCTTGGAAATGATAAAAAACTTGTTTGAAAACTTAAAAAGGCCTTGTATGGTCTAAAAAAATCCTCACAAGAATGGTACTATCGTCTTGACAAATATCTTCAACAACAAGGTTTCATAAAAGGATTTGCAGACAGTAACTTATACACAAAAAATGATGATGATAAACTAAAAATTGTTGTTGTTTATGTTGATGACATCATTTTTGGGAGTAATGAAGAATCCATGAGTAAAAAAATTTCTTCTCTTATGTAGCACGAATTTGGAATGTATTTACTTGGGGAACTAACATATTTTTTCACTTACAAGTGCAACAAGAAAAAGACAGCATGTTTCTCTCACAAGAAAAATATCTCAAATAGATTCTGAAGAAGTATGGGATGGAAAACTTCAAACCTGTGAGTACTCTAATGGTGACCGGATGTAACCTCAGTTTTCATGATGAAACCCCCATGGTAAACCAACTAGAGTACAGATCTATAATTGGAAGTCTAATTTATCTAACAGAGACTAGACTAGATATCATGCATGTAGTTGGGATTGTTGTACGATTCCAAGCCAATCCAAAGGAGTCACATATTCAGGCCATAAAAATAATATTAAAATATCTACAAGGAACTAAATAATTTCATCTACGGTATCCCAAGAATGTTGATCTTACTCTTCATGCTTACATAAATGTGGACTCGGCTCGAAATTTTGATCACCGGAAGAGCACTAGTGGAGGTTCATTTTATATGGGGCCCCAATTAGTATCCCAATTCAGTAAGAAACAAGGTTCCATTACCTTATCTACTTCAGAGGTAGAATATGTGGTTTTTGCATCATGTTTCACATAACTTCTTTGGATTATGAACACATTACAAGTTATTCAAATTAAATGTTCTCCTGCCATACCCATTCTATGTGATAACACAAGTTCCACCAGTATCTCGAAAAAATCATATTATGCATTACAAAACTAGGCACATTCCTATCAAGTATCACTTTTGACAAGAACAAGTACTTGAGAAAAATGTTAAATTTTAGTATATTCCCTCCAAAGAAGAATTTGATGACATATTTACTAAATTTCTTCCTAGAGAAGAATTTGAATATCCTAGACTAAAGCTAGGAGTTGTCTCTTCCTCACTCATATGATCTGTTTGATTTCTGAAGATTAAATTTGGTACCCAAGTTTCATGACATATAGTTTCATATATACACAAATTTATTTATATATAGTCGTGTATGGATCCTTATCTCATAAAATTAGTGCGTAAGCCTTCAAGAGTAGTACTCGTCATGTTGTTGACTAATATGACTTGGCACTGATGGATACAACCGTGGTTATGGTTTTTCAAGCTTCATTTTCTTATTTTCTATCTTCTTGATGAAGATGCTTTGATGAATTGGTTGTTGAAAATGTTCAGGATGCATAGGTTTAGGGGGAGCATTAGACTTGCTGGATATAATGCATTGTCTGGATTCTATTGGTTACTGAAGTGTGTTCGATGATCTCTCTCTAATTAGGTCCGTTGGTCTTGGTTATAAAGTCATTTGATGTAAGGGTCATGTTTAGACCTATTATGATATTTAGTCATGTAGGGAATTTTTCACATTTGTAAATCCGCTAGGTTGGGTAGTTGAGTGAAATATGTAACCCCGCATGGTTGGGTAATTGATGTATGTATGCATCCTTGGTGATAAGAAAGGTTATAGAGTATTGCAACTCTATTTTGAAGCTTTAGCGTGTGTTCAGGGAGATTATGGTTTGTATAGTTCAATGCTAATCTCAGAATTCTTGTATCATTTTGTCCTTTTCCCTTGATGTCGAAGGGGGAGAGTCACTTGGTGTTTGAAATATGCTTATGATTGATGTGTCTAATAGGTATCTACAAGTTGTGGTAATAAAAAACCAACATGGTTTCCATCAAATCCAAAGGGGGATATTGTTGGCATTATGATGTAATATGTTATCCTTGATGTCAACCTACTCGATGAATTTCCTTTTGATAGAAACCTAATTTTTGAAGATGTAAAATTGATGTATCTATATGCTAGTTTAGATGTGACAGAGAAAGGAATACCAGTAAGTGATAGAGTAATGATCAAGGTAAATTTTCAAGAAATATACATAGGTTTGATGAAGGGAACCCACATACATATGCAGGTTCAATGAAGCCAAGTAGTATATATATCCAAAATTTGTGTATACATAGTTTTTGTGTAGAAAAGTCATGTGTAAACATGGGTACAAAGAAGAAAATTCACATATGATTTAGCACACTAATTTTAACAATACCAAGGGTCTTTACCATGGTATTAGCCCACAATATTGGGTGTAGTAATGACTTTTTAATCCAGTCCAAGAATACCACCGGCACTTGTATGGTTTTGGCTCATGGTATTGGCTAAGGCTCAAACTATATAAGGAGGATAATATCATAGTGCAAGGGTGTGCATGTGGATGAGAATTTAATGAATACTCTAGTCTGAAGTATATATCCATGGATTGGGCATATTCAATAGATAGATATGATATGTTTATGTACTCATGAATAAAATAATGGATCAAGATCTCTAGACCTGAAATGACTATGTATTTGCATGATTTGTTCAAGAGTTTTTTAGATATGTTGTCTAGCGCATAATTTTTGAAGTAAATGATATGATTTAATCATGTCTGTTTCTATGAATTTTTGTGCAATCCTGTAATATTTACAATTCTATACGCTGATTTGTCACGGTGAAAGCACGTATACTTGCGGGTTCATATCAGAAAAGGCATGTATGGAAGTAAGTGTTTTTCTGAAGAATTCTGAAGAAAATGTCCGATAATTTTTGTTTTTTTTCTCTTGTTTGTCAATTTAGTCTTCATATAGATCTAGATTGTTTGATAATTGTTTATGTTGCTAATCGACTATCTATAAATATTATCAATGATTGGGTAATTGAATATGATGGATGCTTCTGACAAAATAAGGGTTCTATAAATCTGAGAAAGTGTGCCTAAATGTCTTTGATGTGTTCTAAGTCTATTCAAATCTCTAATTTTAGTATGTAAATATCTACATGTAGGTTTCTCCACAAAAAAGTGTGTATACATTCAAGTTACCATAAGTGAAGTAGCGTATACAATTTGTTGTATGAATGATCAGGGTTGAAGATGATTTTACATGTCAATACAGAAGTATGGGTTTAATTATGTGATCTGGTTATAGTGATATCACAACTATGTTTGAATATTGGTTGAAATGTATTAGTGTTGGTATAAAAATTGTGTTGTGTTGAAGATATTTGATCCAGTGTGAAAATTTATGAAACGTGGTCTTGTAATATTCCCATTTTAGCACACAGCTAAATGGAATATTAAAGTTTTGTTTTTATCACCTATCAGCCTAATAAATGGGTAGGGGAACCCATTCTTATTAAAGACATGAAAAAAATCCCTCATAATGTGATAGGGATCATCAAAGTAGCTTTATTTTTCACCCTCAAGTGTGAAAAGGGGAAAATGCTTGAAGACAAGGTCAAGGTTGACCAAGTAAATAGCATTGCCATAGGAGGAGTGGATCAATTTAGAAGACAACGCAGTGTGAATTTGGAAGACGATATTTTGGTGGAGGAAACCCTAATGAGTGGGACCCATGGAGAGAGATCTTTCACTTGTTTAAAAGGAGGGAAAGGTAGCCATTGTTATTCATGAATTGGATTATTGATTTCATTGTGTTTTCATACATTGTGCATTATTTTGTTGTTTAGCAAAGTTGTCAGGGAATTCCTGTTTAGGATTCCTTCTCCTTCTTGAGAGGCCTCTTGAGGGATTTTTCTTCATTCTCCACATTTCTTTGCTCAAGGCCAAAGCCACCTCCTTCAATCACAACATTATTCCTAAAGCAGGATAACTTTGTGTTGCAGGGTGTTGCGGTGGGGGACTCCACAACACCATTTCCTTGGCTCATATTTCAGAGGAGGGAGCCTCTATTCCTTTGGGAGGTTAGTGAGGGAGATTCTTGAGCTTATTTAAGATCATTGGCATCAGGCCAAGCACTTCCCTTCACCAACAACGCAGTCCCTTCTCCAGACTGCGTTATTTCTGAGTGCAATTGCAATGGGGACTTGCTCCACTATTTTGGAGGGTGATATCTTCAGGGATTGGATCAATGTTTCACTTGAGAGATACTTTGGATGAGATTCAGCCATTAATTGTAGCATCATAATCTATATACATCCATTTCCAGTTTCTGATTTGCAGCTGCTACCCAGCAACTCCGGCATTTCTGCAGAATTTCCATTTTGTGTATATTTCAGCCAATCCTTCTAAGGATTATGTATTGTTGTTTCCAGGGGTTGAGATATTGCTTCCCCATCTATGTTTGAGCTCTATATTGTTATATTCATGTATTGACATTATTTTTCAGTAGTTATCCATAATACACTGTGTTGTCATAGCCAGGGCTTCTTTCATGTAGCAATATTTCTCCATTGGTCATGTATATCTTTTATTGAGGCCGCATTGCCTAGCTTGAGATATAATTTCCTGAAGATCTTGTATAAATTGTTGCTACTATAATCTAATGTAAGGGTTATGTAAATATCCTGGCATTCTTGTATTAATGTATCACTGCTACTCCATTGGCATGTTTGTGTATTGCTGAATCTCCACATTGGTAATATCTTGATATTCCCAATAGTGTAGTTGTTCCAATTTTGGAATATTACAGTGGTATCAGAGCATGATCTCTGGCTCAGCCTATGAGTCTAAGCCAAAAAAGATCAAGATGATGAAGAGGATGAGTTTACTCATCAATTTTCAGATCTAAAGGAGACCTCTCCGAGGAGGTCAAGAATATTGAAGAAAGGGAAGAGGAAGGACCATGCAATTCCTACTCTCACAAAGAAGAAGACTAGAAGCATAAAGAACACTTGGAATTCAAAATTCTAAGTGAGTACCTTTCTGAATACCAAGCTAAACCTAGAGCCTTCCAAGAGACTCTGGCTTTACCACAATATATTTAGCAAAAAGAGGAAAGAAGGCCCCACAATTATGGGATGATGAGAGGCAATAGATTTCTATTGTCCACATTTGATGGATCACTCACATGTGCAACAAAGGTTTGGGTGAATAAACTAGAGGATTTCTTCCTGCTACATCCTATAGTAGACAGAGAGGCTGTATAAGTTGCAACGTTGGATCTTGTAGGTGAAGAAAATAATTGGTGGATCAGCCATCTAAGCCATGCAAGGGTTTCAACTCTTGTTGAGTTTTCTCAAAGAATGATCAAAAGGTTTGGAAAAAGGAGGGAGGAGCCCTCACCACCAGTTTATGAGGCATGTACCAACATTTTTGAGACGATGGAGGAGTAGCCTTCATCTTCAACGGTTTTGGAGGCCAACACTTATGAGGAGGAAAATCTTGCAACCCTACAAGGAGCCTCCACATTTCACCAAGGTATGATTAAAAATCCATCTCTTTTCATTTCAACAAACACTTTTGATGGGTCTACATCATTGCATGCAGTTGACCTAGAGCATTAGAATAGCACTGTGCTACACAAAGGCAGTAATGGAGAAAAGAGGAACCATTCCTCATGTGAGAACTCAAAGAGAAGCTTCATTCAGGAAGCCATGGAGGAAGCAGTGAGAAGGATTAGAGATCTGGAGATAAGAAACTCTTTCTCCTCTCTATATGACACTCTCTCAATGAGCATGCCATAGCTCAAAGAGAGAATTCTAATCGTAGCAAATCCAAGGCCTCTTTGGTTTTGGAGGACCATGCATGAGGAGGAGATCTCAAGGAGAGATTTCAATGGAGGTGCACTCCCACACATCATGGAGTGCAATATTCTTCAATAGTTGGAGGAGGTTCTTCCCTTCTCACAGGAACAGATAGAAGATTGAGGACATATTCAGATGGATAACATCTCTCATGACTATGTTGGACATTTCTTGAGCCATGCACATCATGATGGGAGGTTTTTTCCTACCACCTATTTGGGTCCTTATAGGGTAAAATTGATCCTCGGGAAGATTGCATTTCAAGATCCCATGAGATGCAAGAAGCTAATTTGGGATGATGGTAGCCCTCATGGGAGGAGTACCAAGATGAAGGGTGGAAAGAGACTTCCACCATTGATTGAGTGGATGTGGATGGAGATCAAGAAGCTGGTAAGCTACTTGCAAATTTATGATACCGAGTAGTATGAGGCTTGGCTGCGCTGGTTACTCTTGAAAGAGTTTGGCCATCACTTGGAATACACTTTTTCCAAGGGTATGAGGATGGAGAAGATGTTGTAGGATGATGGCATCATGGAGCAGAAAAAAGTATGGATTCATAGTGATAATGCAACATTCATATCATTCACTATGTCTTCATCACTTGCCTTGTATGATGACAGCATGAGGAAGCAGCAAGAAATTTTGTTGCTTGGGTTGTTCTTCAAAGAGCCGGGGCAGATTTTCTCTCATTTCTTGTATGTTGTTGCAAGAGTAGGAGATGGCACTATCATGGTTCAAAGGGGATACTCCTTGACCTTTGGTGATCAGGAATTACTTCCACCTTGGGGGAGATTCCATATTTGTAGCAACATTATTGGAGGGTTGCCCATCTATGTTGAGGAAGTTGAGGGCAACAACGATGTGCCATATAGAGATTATCTAGTGACTCATGCAGAGGAGGGAGGAGCTCTTGCTCTAGGTGGAGGGATTCTTGCATATTTGCAAGGAAGTCCCCAGGATCTCATGTATGGAGATCAAGGCACAACTTATTTTTTACTTCTGCCATTGTTGAGGAGGTGTGGAACCTTGGAGAAACAAGGAGAAGGTAGGGAGAAGACCCAACATTGTGAGATGAGGAGTACACATCCCTATTCATTTTTAGAGGTTGATGCACCTAAGAAGGTGATTGGATTGCGCAGCGGAAGCATGGACATATTTGTTCATTCATATATGTAGTCACCTCTTGATGAAGATGTCTCATTTCATGGGGACATTTTGCCAGGGAGACCACTGGATCAGCAGATGATGAGAGATGCTTCACATGTTGAGGCACCATTCATTGATTTCAGAGGAGTAGAGACCTTGGGAGATAACTTCACAGTGCTGAGAGTCTTGGGTAGAGTCAAGGAGGAGAGAGATATTCTCTCAACATCATTTTCACCCACTCTCATTTCAGCTTCTACGTTGTGGCAGAAGCAGTAGGGGAAGGATAGTAGCCTTCCAACTTGCATCGTTGGCATGAGAGATGTCAAAGAAGAAGATGACCAAGTGACAAATATCCTTCATGAGGAATCATCAGCGTTGTCACTATGGAAGATAGATCCATGTTGAAGCTCCTGGTTATTGGTGGAGTGTTCCCAGGATCATCTTTCTTGCATGATATTGATAGATCAAAATATGAGGAGATGCATAGATCATGTGCAGATGGAGGAGATACATAAATCTTTGGAGGAGTTAGCACAACCACCTCTTTTCTCTTTGAGGATGAGAGGGGACTCACTTTTGAGCCACTCCATTTGCATGAGCAAGACTTATGGTAAGGTTATTGACTACTTGCATGATGATTTGTATATTCATCCCTTAACCATATATGCACAAGACGTTGCTCCAAAAAGGAGCATTCCTTTTTCTAGACACCATGGTCTACTTGAGGCCATGAGCAGTATTAGTGACCACTCCCTAGGAGGACTTGGGGAGAAAATAGATTTTGGAGGACAAAATCACGTTGCACCATACATCATTCACCTTCTCCATACATTTGAGGAGAGTAGGACATCAAGCAAGTGGTTGAGAGGCCACACTTTTTGTCATACTCTTTTGCAGTTAAGGGTCAAATTGCATTGGTTACAATTGAGGGACCATTCCTTCTCCCTTGCCACACATGACAGCAATCATGGTTCTCATTATGGTTCATTATTTTTTTGTTGTCTTTATGTTTGTTGAGAGCATGATTGGGGGAATGGCACATTTGTTGGATGTGTCCCTTGGGGGAGAGATCTCCCACACTATTTGCATTGCATGTTCTAATGGGAGAATGAGAGAACATGTGGCCACTACAGCAAAAAATTTGTTTCCATTTGAGGTGATCCATATGATTTATTGGATGCCATATAATGGTGACTTCCAACTCATCACATATGAGATGTTTTTGGACAACATGTTTCATAACGTTAGAGAAGAGATCTTTGGAGGTCTAGTCTTCATCTTACCACTTGAGGGCAACATTATTGTAGCCCGAGATCAGCATATAATTTGAACTTATCCTAAGTGGAGAGGGGGAAAGCATGGGGTAGGCTATTTTGTCTACCAAGATCAGATTTTCAGCCCACCTATATTGCAGGATCCAAAGGTTGAAGATGATTTTCCAGAGTTGCCATGTTGGGAGGTAACTCATTTTCTAAGGATGATTGCTTGGGGGATAGAGGATCCACTTGGGGAATATGTTAGTCAACATTTTTTATACTCCATGCATTCGATGGAGATTTCTCAGTTCTATCCTTGCAGTTGCTTGGGGACAAGCAACATTTGGGAGGGGAGGACTGTAATATTCCCATTTTAGCACACAACTAAATGGAATATTAAAGTTTTGTTTTTATCACCTAGCAGCTTAATAAATGGGTAAGGGAACCCATTCTTATTGAATACATGAATAAAATCCCTCATAATGTGGCAGGGATCATTAGAGTAGCTTTATTTTTCACCCTCAATTTTGAAAAGGGGAAAATGCATGAAGACAAGGTCAGGGTTGACCAAGTCAACAACGCTGCCATAGGAGGAGTGGATCACTTTAGAAGACAGCGCAACGTGAATGTGGAAGAGGATATTTGGTGGAGGAAACCCTAATGAGTGGGACCCATGGAGAGAGAGATTTCACTTGTTTAAAAGGAGGGCAAGGCAACCATTGTTATTCATGAATTGGATTATTGATTTCATTGTCTATTTAGACATTGTGCATTATTTTGTTGTTTAGCAAAGTTGCAGGGGAATTCTTGTTTAAGATTCCTTCTCCTTCTTGAGAGGCCTCTTGAGGGATTTTTCTTCATTCTCCACATTTATTTTCTCAAGGCCAAAGCCACCTCCTTTAGTCACAGTGTTATTACTGAAGCAGGATAACTTTGTGTTACAGGGTGTTGCAGTGGGGGACTCCACAACACCATTTCCTTGGCTCATCTTTCAGAGGAGGGAGCCTCTATTCCTCTGGGAGGTTATTTAGGGATATTCCTGAGCTTATTGTAGATAATTGGCATCAGGCCAAGCACTTCCCTTCACCAAAAACACAGTCCCTTCTCTAGAATGCATTATTTCTGAGTGCAATTGTAGTGGGGACTTCCTCCACTATTTTAGAGGGTGATATCTTCAGGGATTGGATCAGCCTTTCCCCTGAGAGATCCTTTGGATGATATTCAACCATAAATTATAGCATCATTATATATCTACATCCATTTCCATTTTCCAAGTTTCAGCTGCTACCCAGCAACTCTGGCATTTCTACGGAATTGCCATTTTGTGTATATTTCAGCCAATCCTTCTAAGGATTGTGTATTGTTGTTTCCAGGGGTTGAGATCTTTCTCCCCCATATATTTTTGAGCTCTATATTATTATATTCATTTATTGTCATTATTTTGCAGTATTTACCCATAATAGACTACGCTGTCATAGCCAGGGCTTCTTTGATGTAGCATTTTTTCTCCATTGGTCATGTATATGTTTTATCGAGGCTCCATTGCCTAGCTTGACAGATCATTTCCTCAAGATCTTGTATAAATTGTTGCTAATTTAATATAATGTAAGGGTTATGTGAATCTTTTCGCATTCTTGTATTAACGTATAACTGCTACTCCATTGGCATGTTTACGTATTGTTGAATCTCCACATTGGTAATATCTTGAGATATTCCCAATAGTGTAGATGTTCCAATTTTATAATATAACAGGTCTTCAGTGGTTCTGAGGGTTGAAGCCTTGAGTATGGAAGTCGAATATTCCTGTCAGTAGAGGCTAGTGATTATTTCAGGCGATTGAATGTAATGTCCCAAAATAGTGAAATTCTACACTATTGGGATATCTTAAGATATTCCAAATGTGGAGCAACATCAATATGTAAGCACACCAATGGAGTAACAGTGATGCATCAACTTCAGAAAATGTAATAAGATCTCATAGCCATATTATTAATGTTATATCAGTAGAATTTGTACAAGATCTTGAGGAAATGATCACTCAAGCTTAGGAAAATCCACCATCAAAGGCACATGTACAAGAATTCTGAAATGCACTGCTACATATGGTAAAGCCAAGCTATGACTGCGCAGTTTATAAGAGGCACTGCTACATAAATAATTTCAATACATGGATTTAGAAATTTATAGCTCAAATAATGTGGGGAGAAAATCTCTAACCCCTAAAAATACAATGTCAAGTCAATCCTAGAAGGATTGGCTGAAATATACACAATGGAAAAAATGTTGGAGTTGCAGGGTAGCAGCTACAACTCAAAAAATAGAAATGGATGAATATAGCTTAAGATTCTGCATATGATAGGTGAATGTCATCCAATGGATCTCTTAGGTGAAAGGCTAATCAAATCACTCAATATCTCACCCACCAAAATGGTGGTGCAATCCCCCACTGCAAATACACTCAGAAATAACGTAGTCAAGGAGATGGACTACGCTGTAGGAGATGGTAATTGCTTGGCCTAATGCCAAAGATGTGCAATCAGCCCTTTAATCTTCCTCACTAACCTCCCAAATTAATAGAAGCTCCCTCCTCTGACGGATGAGCCAAGGAAATGGTGTTGTGGAACCCTCCACTACAACACCCTGCAACACAACGTTTCTTGCTACAGGAATAATGTTGTAGCTGAAGGAGGTGGCTTGGCCTTGAGCCTGAAATGTGGAGAATGAAGTAAAATCCCTGAAGAGGCCTCTCAAGAAGGGATAAGGACTCCTAAATAGGAAATCCCTTGTGCTAAGCAACACAACAATCTCAATTAAACAACTGAAGATAGCAAATAGTCATACAAAACAAATTATATAATCATCAACATGTCCATCTATGGCTTCCTTGTCCTCCCTTTATACAAACAAGAGCCTCCTTGCCTTAGCCCCCACACATTATGGTTTCCTCCACCAATTTACCTCTTCCTCATTCACACTACGTTGTCTTTCAAAGTGATCCACTCCTCCTATGGCAGCACTGTTAACTTGGTCAAACCTGACCTTGTCCTCGTGCATTTTCCCCTTTCACACTTGAGGGTGAAAAATAGAGATACTCTAATGATCCCTTTCACACTATGAGGGATTTTATTTCTACTCCTTCGCCTCCTTACCCATTTATTCACCTCCTAGCTGATATAGGCAAAATTAATGTTCCAATTAGCTCTATGCTAATTTTGGGAACATTACAGTCCTACCCCCCCAAATGTTGCTTGTCCTCAAGCAACTACAAGAATAGAACTAAAGGGAATTCTTGAGTCATGTGGGTTGTAATGAATTTGGATCTGCCATTCCCATATGAATCTCCCATCCCCAAGAAATCATCCAAAAAAAATGAGTTACCCTCCAACATGGCAACTCCTGAAAGTCTTCCTCCACCTTTGGCTCATGCAAAGTAGGTGGGTTGGAAATGTGATCATGGAAGACAAGTTAGTCTGTCCCACGCTATCCTTCTCTCCACTCATGATAAGTGTAGAGTATGTGCTGATCCTGGGCTGCAAAATTATTTCCCTCAAGTGGAAAAATGAAGAACAATCCTTCAAGGATATCCTCTCCAACATTGAAGAACAAGCTGGCCCAAAACACCTCATCCATGATGAATAGGACATGATCATCATAAGGTATCCAAATGAGAAGTTTGCTAAAGGTTTTACATGATGCTGCATGATACAAAAAATTTCTCAAGTGGAAATAGTGCAGTCTCTCCCATTGCATCTTCAGAAAATAGCATGACAAGTGATTTTTTGAAAAATGGCTAGTTGTGTGAATCATCACATCTGCTAGTGAATAATAAATGGGTGAATGTATCAACTGAGAATACAAAAAATAATAAAACACTTGCACATGGTTATACATAGGATGGCTATCTCCATTATAATAGTTGGAAAATTTTTGTTTATGGGGCTCAACAATAAACTTTCCTTCTTGTGGAACAATGCACTATGTGATAATGGTAAGAAGATGTAAATATTGTGTTACATAATCAATAGATGAAAAAACAAAATTCTCACCATGTGCTAAAAGTAGAGTGATTCATGAATACAAGAATAAGTCCATGCTCCAAAAGAACAGTGCTGTTGGCCTATGAAAATAGGCTCTTGCCAACCCATAGCTTATCTCTCTGACATGATCCTTGTCAAAGAATCCTTTGACAATGTTGTTGCAATTAGGAAATTCCTCCCAAAATGAAAGTATTTCCTATTAATATAAGACCAAGGAGTAGCATCTTTTCACCATGATAGTTTCATCTCGTACTCCTACAACATCATGCAAAGTGTGAGAGAAAATCAACGCTCTCTCTCCCAAGTATAATCCTAGAAACCAAAGTGTTTTCTTCCTGCTCATGCTCTCATCATGCAAGTCATGTGATGTAGACATAGTGAATGACATGAATGTCACATCAACGCCATGCAACCATACTCCTTGATGCTCAATGATGCAAGCATATTTCCACATATCCTCCATCCCTATACCCTTAGAAAGAGTGTATGCCAAGTGATGGCCAAACTCCTTCAAGAGTAACCAGTGCAGCCAAGCCTCCTACTGCCTGGTATCATAAATTTGCAAGTGGCTCACCAACTTATTTCTCTCCATCCCCATCTACTCACCCAATTGTGGATGTCTCCTTCCATCCTCCATCTTGGTACTCTTCTCATGATCGCTACCATCTTCCCAGATCAGATTTATGTCCTTGTATTTCATGGGATGTTGAAATGAATTCTTCTCAAGGATCAATTTGACCCCATAAGGACCCAAATAGGTGGTAGGAAAAAAACTCCCATCATGATTTTTAAGGCTCAAGGAGTGTCCAAAACAAACATGAGAGATGTTATCCATCCTAATATGTCCTCCATAATCAACCTGTTTCTCCTTGAATCCATGAAGATCCAAGTGTGAGAAGGGAAGAACCTCCTCAAAATGTTGAAGAATTTTGCACTCCATGATGTGTTGAAGTGCACCTCCAATGAAATCTCTCCATGAGATATCCTCCTCATACATGGCCTTTCAAAACAAAATAGGCTTTCGATCTACTGCAATTAGAAGTCTCTCTTTGAGCTGTGGCATGCTCATTGAGAGAGTGTCATCTAGAGAGGAGAAAGAGTTTCTCATCTCAAGATGTCTACCATTTTACATCTCTTCCTCCATGGCTCCCTGAATGAAGCTGCCATCTGAATGTTCCCATGAGGAATGGGTCCTTCTCTCTTCACTGTTGCTTTTGGATAGTGTAGTGCAACCTTGCTGCTCTAAATTAGCAGTAAGTGATGATCCTAGGTCATACAACAACATATTTCCACAATCTTCTGAAAGATGTGTTGCAATAATAGAAAGTGGAAATGCAATCATAACTTGCTAGACTTTGGGAACACCATGCATGGCTACAAGAGTTCTTTCTTTCACTGCATTGGCTCCCTCAACTGCTGATGTTGAAGGTTTCTCCTCCATGGTTGTGACAGTGCTGATATAATTCTCCTCAAGAGATGGTGAGAGCTCCTCCCTCTCTGATTTTTCTTCATCAAATATCTTGATCACCCTTTGAGTAAAATCTACAAGAGTAGATAGTCTTGCATGACTTATGTGGCTGAACCACCGAGTGCTTGCTTTGCCCTCCATGTGCAGCGCTGCAATCTCTACTGCTTCTCTTTCTACCACTGGATGTAGTAGGAAGAATGCTGCAAGTCTTCTTGTCCAAGTCCTTGGTGAAGATGATCCATCAAAAGTAGAAAATAGAAACTTATTCCCATTCATCCTTCTTGTGCTACAAGGTCTCCTGTCTTCCTCCAGTTGAATGAACTATGGGAAGGCTAGAGTCTCCTTAAAGGCTCTATGTTGAGTCTTGTACTCAAAAAGGTATTCACTTACAATCTTATGTTCCAAGTGTCTTCCATGCTTCTAGTGTTCTTCTTCATGAGAATAGGAAGTGCATGGTCCTTCCTCTTCTTGAAACCCTCTAGGAGTTTCTTGGCATCTCTCCTCCTTCATCAGCTTAACCTCATGGGAGAGGTTCTTTCTGGATCTAAAAAGTGATGAGAGTAAACACATCCTCTCCATCATTTTAATATTTTTCCCTCTAATTGCTGGAACTCACAGGCTGAGCTGAGACTATGCTCTGATACCACTGTAATATCCCAAAATAGGGAAATTCTACACTATTGGGAATATCTTAAGATATTCCAAATGTGGAGCAACCGTAATATGTAAACACACCAATGGAGTAGTAGTGATACATCAAATCCAGAAAATGTAATAAGATCTCATAGCCATCTTATTAATTTTATAGCAGCAGAATGTGTACAATATCTTGAGGAAATTATCACTCAAGCTTAGGCAAATTCACCATCAAAGTCACATGTACAAGAATTATGAAATGCACTACTACAAATGGTAAAGCCAAGCTATGACTATGCAGTTTATAAGAGGCATTGCTACATAAATAATTTCAATACATGGATTTAGAAATGTATATCTCAAATAAGGTGGGGAGAAAAGCTTTAACCCCTGAAAATACAATGTCAACTCAATCCTAAAAGGATTGGCTGAAATATACACAATGGAAAAAATTCCGGAGTTGCAGGGTAGTAGCTGCAACTCAGAAAATGGAAATGGATGAAGATAGTTTAATATGTTGCATATGATAGATGAATCTCATCCAATGGATCTCTCAGGTGAAAGGATGATCCAATCACTGAAGATCTCACCCTCCAAAATGGTGGTGCAATCCCCCACTGCAAATACACTCAGAAATAACACAGTCAAGGAGATGGATTACGCTGTAGGAGATGGGAAGTTCTTGGCTTGTTTCCAAAGATGTGCAATAATCCCCTAAATCTTCCTCACTAACCTCCCAGAGGAATAGAAGCTCCCTCCTCTGAAATATGAGCCAAGGAAGTGGTGTTGTCAAACCCTCCACTACAACACCCTGCAACACAATGTTTCCTGCTACAGGAATAATGTTGTAGTTGAAGGAGGTGGCTTGGCCTTGAGCCTGAAATGTGGAGAATGAATTACAATACCTTAAGGGACATCTCAAGAAGGGATAAGGACTCCTAAACAAGAAATCCCTTATGCTAAGCAGCACAAAAATCTTAGTTAAACAACTGAAGACAACAAATAGTCATACAGACCAAATTCTATAATCATCAGCATGTTCATCTATGGCTACCTTGTCCTCCCTTTATACAAATGAAAACCTCCTTGCCTTAGCCCCCACACATTAGGGTTTACTCCACCAATTGACCTCTTCCTCATTCACATTGCGCTGTCTTTCAAAGTGATCCACTCCTCCTATGGCAGCATTGTTGACTTGGTCAAACCTAAGCTTTTCCTTATGCATTTGCCCATTTTCACACTTGAGGGTGAAAAATAGAGCTACTCTGATGATCCATTTCACAATATGAGGAATTTTATTTCTACTCATGGGCCTCCTTACCCATATATTCACCTCCTAGCTTATATAGGCAAAATTAATGTTCCAATTAGCTCTATGCTAATTTTGGGAACATTACATTGAAGCTCCCTTCTATTAGTGGATGGAAAACGAGATTAGGGGATTGGAAATCCCTTCCAGTAGAAACTAGAGAATGAGAGAAGGTTGTAGAATTGTACAGGTGGGTGCCTACGTACTGGTATGAGTTTTCGCGAGTACAATATTTTAAGTAGATTTCTATATAATAATTATTGAAGATAGGGACGACAACAACAATGGTTTTCTCCCGACTTCGGTTTCCACCTTAAATATTGGTGTTCATGTGTGATGCCTTTGTGTGATTATTTATTCTATTACTATTTCACATGTTTTCTTCTTAAATGTTTGATACATAACTGATGAGCTGGGCTAAGTAAAGTTTCTGAATATTTATATGAACATTAAGTTATTTGGGTATACGCATTTTTCCTTTAAGAAAACTATGTGCATATGCTAGTTTTACTAATTACAGTCGCATATAGAAATAAGTAAAGAAAAGTAAAATATTTTGATTCTTCTAAATACTGATTCACCCCTCCTCTTAATATTTTTCCCAATAAGGATGGTCAGGTAATTCAAACTGAAATTGGAGACCTATACTCGAAAGAGTGGTTTATTCAAGCACAAATTTAGCCATGGGCCGAGAAGGATCTACCACTATCACAGAATTTGGATAGTACACTAAAGTCCATTCAACAAACACAGAGAAGCATCAAACTGGCCATTAAAGGGTGCACTGCCAAGAAATTGGTCATTGAAGCACAGGGAGCTGTTGCGCAGAGTCTACAGATGGTGTTGCCACTCAAATCTTTTGTCACTGTGATCCAAGTGAAGATGAAGAAGCATACCCCAAAGTGACTTAGGATGAGTCACAGGTTTGTGTTGGGGGTTTTTAGGAGTGGGTTCCCCTAGGGTACATTTTTTAGCATGTTTTTGCATATTTTTGAAAATGCACGCTGCACAGAAAGATCAAGGGGCTTTGGGGTGAGTCAAAGTCCCTATTTTATGTAAAATGGTTTTAAGGGTAAACTGTGGGCCTCAAACAATGGTTTGAGACAATAGTGTCTGTGCACTAAGATAGATATAAATATATAGATCGATTCTAAGTAAGAGGTAACTTAATGTAATGTTTTGGATCTAAGTGTTGTATGCATACGTGATACTTTTTGTAATGGTTTTAGTCTGCATTTGGGTAGAAAGGCTCCTGCTGGCTGTGTGCATGGAGACCTAGTCCTAGTTGTCTGTGGCTCCGCTAGCCGTGTTCACGGAAGGGTAATTGTTAGGGAAAAGTCTATTGTACGGAACTGTTGGAAGCTAATACAAATATTTTTTTGGTAAAACAACTATTCTAGGCATTGTGCTATCTGTTTATTGGTTCTACTTTGAGATCCATTTACTTTTGTAATGCTTAATTGTATCTACGTGAGTATACGTGTTATTTATGCATGAATCAATATTAATGGCTGAATACAGGGATAAATCTTCTTAAGTTACATTACATTATATATCCACAATTAAAGGGATCTGAGATTTGTCTGTTAATTTCATTATCTATATTGATATCATAAGTATTGTTCTCTAATTGAGTGCATATATTTACAATTTGTATAAGTTCTGCAATCAACCTTTTTAGGGCCACCACATTATTTTCTCCCTCAAGTTACAGAATCCTAGTTCAAACATGCCACCATACTACTTGAGGTGAGACTTTGATCTGCACAAGTAGGTCATTTCTGAAAGGGCCATTAGTTGGAGGGTTTTTTGGTTTTCTGAAAAAATTTGAACCTGTGTCAGGACCCCTCAAGGAAACATCCTTGTTGTTGGGTTGAAAAATTAGATTGATTTCTCTGAGTTTCATTAGGTGGTGGATCATAATTACCTTCATTACCTTGATATTGTTGGTTCTAATTACCTTTCCCCTTAATATTTTTCTTAGGATTGGGGGGATTATTTTCACTCTGCTGAGTATACATTTGACCTTGAGGAGGAGGTTGCTAATGTGGCAGAGGTTAAGGAGGCATGGGGGGTTGTGTCACTTATTTTGGAGGGGTTGGAATGATAGGTAGTGAATATGGAAAATAAAGACGAGGGGCAACATTTAGATAAATAGGTGGAGAAACGGCTCACCTTGTCATCTACTGATGCAGTTGAGGATATTCATATGACGTTCTTTGACCTGGATAAGGGTTTTCTTGAGGAGGAAAATACTTGTAAGAGGAACTAGTCCCCCATAGGGTTTACCATAAATCATCGAAGGTGGCATCTATGGTTTTAGGTGAGGGTGTGAAATGGATCAAAAAATACCATCAGCAGCATGAGATGCACCCAGTGCATTAGTAGCATTGGGTTGAGGCAAATCGGGGAGAACAATATAAACATAAACTGATAGAGCATAGATCAAGTCATATTTCAAAGCTAATTGGAGTGCATATTTCGCTGACTAAGGGATGTGAAAAGTGAAATATTTACCTATGGGGGCCAAAATCTATATAAGGAACCAATCCATGTAAACACAGTATTCAAATTAGGGAGCCCTACACATGCTCCTCCTTTCGTGCCATTCTTGGACATGGTCATCTAGGTGAGTGGAAAAAATTTGGCAGAAATAAGTCAAGACTTCATATCAATGTCTTAACAGAGAGGTAAATATAAATAAGATATAAAATCTTTGGAAAATAGTCACAAAAGTGGAATGAGTGGAATTGGGTTAATCAAAATACTTCTTTGAAGCAACTAAAGTAAGAGTGTGCTGGAATAAATTAATACAGATGGAGTCTTCAGTGATGGAATTAGAGGAACACCACATATGAAATGGGAAAATATGATCTGTGAGATATTCTCTAGAATTTCCTTAAAGCTTTGATACCTCAGAAGTAAGTTTGTTAGGAATAACTAGCCAATTACGAGTATGGAGAAGAGGGTCGTTAATTAACTTGTTAAAATCGGGGAGACTCAAACCATCCATGAAGGGTAGCAATGGAGTATGAGTGACCATATTGGAAGAGGTTCTACTAGTGGGGTTACTCGGGTTAGCACCTTGGTTTCCTGCACCTGCATTGGTTCCTGAGATGGGGGTGGTATGAGGTTGAGAAGATACGAAATCAAAGGAAGAACTGGGAGGATGAACTATAACTCGACGAGGAGGAGTAATATTTCCTAATGGGAACTGACGGTGAAGGCCTCAAATTTTCCTAAAAAAATTCTTAGGAGGTACAATGATGTCAATAAAATGATGACACTAAGTACTAAAAGATGATAAGAGAAGGAGAGTAACAAAAAACAAGCAAACACCTAGGGCAGTTGTGCCAAGTGTAAACTAACTATATAATGATGCTACTGTAATACAAGAAATCATGGCATATAAAAAAAATCACCTCTACCCTATAGGTGATATAAATCCAAAATAACCCTAAATCTATTGTTTTTTATGGCCTTCTCAATAACTTCTTACTTGATAAAATATCATCCTCGCAACCATAGCCATCTAGAGAAAGGTGGGGTAGAGAACTAGGTACTTTCCACATCCAATATTATAGGGTGTATTCCTATGGTTAGTCACTATGGTAACATTCGTCCCATGGGGGTGGTCGATTTTTTATCTTCTTGGTAATCAACCACCGTATGGAATTTCCTACCACAGGTTGTGTAGCCCCGAGGAGAACTTCTCGCACAATGACCTAGCCTAAGCTCCTCTGAATCAATTTTTTGACACACTCTGACTTTGGATCATGGGATGGTGAATGATTTTAAGCTACCTACAAAGTGAAATTCTATGTCTCAATGTAAATTATCGATTAGTGTCATTGGAATCCTATGCCACTAACCTTACACCTTACTACAGATATTGTTTGGCCCTAATGCCCAAGTGGGCTTAATCTGTGTGTTAGATTATTTAATGTGGCATGTTTCAAGTCTTGGAGTAAAATTAAGATTATTCAAGCCTAAGGTAGACTAAAACAGAGGTAAAACACCCTTCCAAGTACACACACAACACTTTCTGTAATTCTTGAAAAATATGAAAATTTCTCGGGAAATTTTCAAGATCGGGGTACTGACCTGAAACAGGTGGAAAACACATATTTTGGGCCAAAAATGGCATTCTATAGCTCAGAGCATAGATCTGGCGCTGAAAATTATATTTTTTTCTTGGGACTCTTGGTTGGAAGATCTTGCACAAATTTTTTCATCTCTTGCTCTGCTGGTACCTATGACCTGCGGAAAAACCTGAAAACCACCAAAATCAGAAAATTTGATAGAAAAAGGAAAGAAAAGATATAAATAGAAATTTAGACACTAAAAATAGTTATAGAAAATATTGAAAACACTAAAGCTGCAGTCACCAAAGAAACTGAATTGTTACACCAGTGGAGTCGTCATTTTTTAGTATGAAATTTCTTTGAACATGTACAAAAAAGGTCTCACTTAAGTCACAGGTGACAAGTGACCCTAACAACAATTATGGCTACTTATACTTTAGATGTACAATAATAATATGAGAAAAATGTGTAAGAAAATAAATGTATGTGATCTAAAATAATAAACATCAAAATAAATGCAATGTAATAACCCGATTATGGAAATACATTTAAATAAATAAATCCTTTATTGATAGCAACTGGAAAAGGAGATTTACAAAGGGTTTTAAATCTACCTCCATGGGATGGGTCCTTTAATTTCCTTGATTCTTCAATATTAGATCTTCCTCTCTCCATATGTGGAAAACCCAAACAATGTGTAGAACTCTAGTGGGAGCTCGAAAGTATGGAGATGATAATGGTGACGATGAGAAGATCACGGTGAAGAGTGAATGAAAAAAACTCTTATTTATAAGAAAGTATTTGGTTGATCTACAAAATGCATAATAATAAAATATTATTGACCAAAATCAAGATCTAACCATTAGAAATACTTTATTATATTTTTGGAGGGGGAAAGTATATTCAAAATGGTCAAATATTTTTATTTAGAAATAATTAAAAAATGAAATGATTTATTAATTATTTCGTGAATATTAAGAAAAGTGTGAAAATAAAACATTAAATAGTGATTTAAAAATTATTCAAAAAATGGAGTTAAGGAATAATAAATAAATAGTGTTTTATTTAACTATCCCTAGGTTATTTAGTCAAACGTGATAAGGAATAATTATGAAACAATGATTTAATAATTATTCCTATAGAAAAACAAATAAATAATGATTTATTCAATTACTCTCATGGGTTTTTTAAATTTTAATTAGAAAAAACTTAATAAAAATGGTTTACTAAATTATTTCCTATAGGGAAAGTGATTTTACTATGGTAAAATTAAACTTACGTGGTGTATTTCGATCCACCTATTCAACCCAAATGAAACTACAACAAACTCATAATGACCGTACCTGTTCCTAAATGTGGTCCTGTAGATTTTCTGCTCTTTGATGAATACATGATGATAGCCCAGTCTCAAGTTGATATTAGAGAACATTGCTTCCACCTTTAGCTAATCCAAACAATCATCAATCCTCGGTAATGGATATGTTGGAATCACGATTTTCATTATAATGAAACCTATAGGCTTTAGTCTCCACTATAATCACTGGATTTAGGATCCATGAGAGGTACTTAGTCCATGTTGCCAAACACACGAGGAGAATTGAACCTAATTTCCAACAATCTCCACCCCAATGCGAGCCGGGTGAGTTTCGAGCTCGAGACTTGTGGCTCTGATACCACTTGCTGGAATCATGATTTCTATTAGACCAAAATATGCAGGCTTTAGTCTCCACTACAATCACCAAATTTAGGATCCACGAGAGGCCTCTAGTCCATGTCATGAAACACACAGGGAACATTGAACCAAATGTCTAACAGAGTACAGTTCTTGATGGTCACTTTGTTCAACTATCTTTAGTCAATGCACAATTAGAGAGTGCCATATTTCTTCCTCACGAACAATACCAATGCACCCCATGGAAATATACTTGGCCTACTATACCATTTTTCAAGCATATTCATGAGTTGTAACTTTAATTCTACCAACTCTAGTTTTCTCATCATGTAAGGTGTCTTTGATGTTGGAGTTGCCCCTTGCATCAACTCAATATAAAATTATACTTCCGAGTATGTTGGAAACTATTAAATTATTGCTAGAAACAAATCCTAAAACTATTGTAAAACTAGATACCTGTTCAACACAACTGCATCCTCAGCTTCCTTACCTTTGTCACTAGAGATATGAACTACAAATCATACACACCCTTTCCTATGACTACACTTGGCCTGCATGGTGTTCGCCTTCCTAACTAATGTCTCTTTCTTCTTTCCTTGTAAGACTCTTGGTTCCCCATTGTCATCCAAGAACTCAATAATTTTTTCATAGCAATTTACCTTGGTACTGTGAAGGTATAACCAATCCATACCCACTAGCCTATTGTATGATCCCAAAGGTAATATGTTCAAGTTTGTTGTTGTAGGCATAACATTTAACTCGTGTAATATTCCCAAATGGGGAAGAAACAATATCTAAACATAATAATGGAGATAGAAGTGAACAAGTCAATACATCATGATATAAGACAAATGTATAGCCATTTTATTAATTATATCCACAAACATTTAAGCATAATATGTTGAGTATCAAGTCACTCAAGCAATAAGAAACAAGCCTCCAATAAGAAAATATGCTAATACATGAGAAATACTGGCATACAAATTCCATCAGCCATGAAAATGCATTTTTTGGGCATAAACTACTATAGAAAGACATAACAAGGTGGATCTGATGATCTATAGCTCAAACATTGTTGGGAGTGAAGATCTAGACTCCCAAAAACATTTCCAAGACAACCCGGAAAGGGTTTCCGAAAATACAAAAAATTCCAAAATGCCGGAATGCAGCCCTAGGGCTGAATAACAGTTGGTACTAAATAATTGGATGAATATGGCTGTAGATGATATATATAATTAATATATATCCTCCAATAGATCCTTCAAGTGAAAGGTTGATCCTAACGCTGAAGATCTCACCCTCCAAGCACTAAAACCTCCACTGCAAATGCTCACTGAAATAATGCAGTCAAAGATGGAATATGTGATTTATATGATGGTAATATGTTGGCCTAGTGCCAAGATGTGAAAGGAAGCTCAATAACCTCCCTTTATGATCTCCCAAAGAGAATAATGCTTCCTTCTCTTAAAAAACTAGCTCCGGAAGTGGGTTTCTCAACCCTCCACTGCAACACATCACAATACTCTGCAGAAAATTTGTTGTAGTTGAAGACTGAAGCTTAGCCAGAATTTTGGATGTGTGGAAATGGTGGTACAATGCTCCTCCAAAAGGCATCTCAAGGAAGGAGATGGGATTCCCACTCGGGAACACCCGGTGCTAAACAGCACAACAATATCAACTAAACAGCTGAAGAATGCAAATATTCATGCAGACCATAAAATCAATAATAAATAACATAACTCACTATGGCTACCTTGGAATCCTTATAAACAATGTGAGCCTTCTCACCTTGGGTCCCAATCATTAGGGTTTCCACCATCATGGAGTCTTACTCCCATTCACACTACACTATCTCTTAATGATGTTTCACTCCCTCCATACCAACGTTGTTGACTTGGTCCAACTTAACCTCATCCACATGCATTAGCCCCTATTCACACATGAGGGTGCTTAATCCAATTATTAATATGATCCATTTTCACATTAAGAGGGATTTTATGCCTACTAAAGATATTTATGGGCCTCCCTACCCATTTATTAATCTAACTAAATGACAAGAGAAAAAATTAATATTCCAATTAATTACATGCTAATTCAGGAATATTACAGTCCTCCCCTCCCAAATGTTGCTTATCCTCAAGAAAATACAAGGATGGAACTGAAGAGCCTCCACTCCTCCTCCTGTAGAATCCTCATATGATAAAATCCTCCAAGGAACAAGATACTATCTCATCAATAAATCTCCAAGTTTCCCCTCCAAAGTATGCAAGTTAGCTTTTGGTAACCATCCCAAATAGTTATCATCATGAATAAGTAAAACACCCATGGAGGAAACAATGTGCTATCTAGACGCCTTATTAAGGCATGTGATCTGAAATATATTGGCAAATATCATTCCCATGTGAATCTCCCATCCCCAAGCTATCATCCATACAAAATGAGCCACCCTCCAAAATGGTAACTCATGAAAAATATCCTTCACCTTAAAAATATCGAGCAATGCATTGTACATAGATGGTGAGATGATGAAAATACTTTATGAAATGATAAATGAGTACATAAATACATTTCTTACCATGCATTGTGAGTAGGATGAAATTGAGGTCCATAGATGAGACCTCCCATAAGAATCTCCTCATAAAGGTCTACAAAATGAAGGGATGTATACTCCTCTTGGAACACTCCATCAATAGAAACATACTCTCAACTGATAGCGTCATTGGCCTTAGTGATAAGGCACTTTCCACTCCATGACCCCATTCTTTCACATGCCATATGCCAAATTCATCCACCATCATGCTGCTATGTGTGGGGGTCTACTTCCTATGTGGAAGTATCTCCTGATCCTCCAATGCTGAAGGGTAGCCTCCTTGCACTTTGATTGTGCCATTCCTTCCTCCTAAAACATACTGAAAAGTATGGGAGAAATACAACCATACTCTCCCAAGAGTATCTAAAGCAACAATATCTCTTGTTGTCTCCTCACACCTCCACCATACAAATCATGAGATGAAAACATGATGATTGATATGAAGAATTCCATACCAACATAATGCACCCAAACTCCTTGCTGCCATATGATGCAGGTTCCATGCCAAGTTTCCTCCACCAACATACCCTTTGAATAAGGATATGTCACATGATGTCCAAACTCTTTCAAGAGTAGCCAACGCAGCCATGCCTCATGCTGCCCTGTGTTGAGGCATAAAAAGTGTCCTTTTTAACGCCTATTTATCCTACATTAATTATCAATCCGGGAACAAATTTTTATTTCAAGAGTGTACTCTGTCTGAGGTTGCAATTCAATATAAGAGTAATGATTTGCAATAAGTAGTATAGTATTCTAAATACAAGAGTAAACGGATGCTTGGAAAAGAAATCTAACTATAATAACTTGAACTTAAATGCTTGGAAATTCAATCATTCACTCAACAAGTATTAGTCAAGGGTACAGTAATGATAACTCCTTCCTTTAGAAACTGATAAAATTAACTAAGAACAAGATAACCAATATAAGAATGTGGGAGAAATAACTAGTATTCTTTACAGTTGATAATCCTGCTTTAAAGTAATTAAATGAAAATAGAATTTGAACTAAATGCTGCCAATGAAAGTAAACTATGCAATAACTTATAAAAGAAAACTCTCTGCAATCTGCAAACCAATGAATTAGAAATGAAAAACAAACTGGAATTGAACAACAATGTAAATGAATAGCAAAATGCATCTAAAATAATTGAACAACAAATTCTATTTAATGAATTTAAACAGCAAATCCTATCTAATGGAATCAAATAGCGAATTCTATTGAACAACAAACCCTGTCGACAACAAAATTTATTAGGAAAAAATCTGAAATGAACAACAATCAACAGAACAACAAATGGAATTAAATGTTGAACAGCACAGCTCTGTATAATAAGATAGATGATACTGGTATTTAAGGTTCTTGTTAGAATGGAACAATAATGCAATTCATCAGCGTAACGCACCAATATTAATAAGAAATTAAACTAAACCAATTTACTTACAAACTGTAATAGAAACGAATATGAACTACCACACTACAACAACTGAAATGTGATGATATAAACAATAGATCGATCCGGAAGGGCCGGGCCCTTAACCACCTGTGAAAAGCCGCTGAGATTTTACTCCAAAATTAAGAAATATAATGGAAACAAGATCTTGCATTAATCAAAACATCAATAGCATTTACAATCAGTCACTCTCAGATCACGAAAGTTAAGAAACATAATTACAATGGCAGTGTTTAATCATAAATCATTTTCCGTCCCTTGATTTCTAAAGGCTCTGCCTTTTATAATAGTTTTGACAGATAAAACAAGAAACATGATAAGATTGAACAACGATCCCTCAGGATCGAAAGATCCTGAGGGATTTTCTTCTTTTCACTTTTTAGCTAGCGTTTGGTCTTCTTAGGCTATAAGCATGTTGTTCCTTGTTTTCCTTTAGCTATATGCTCAGATTTCCTTCTTGTTGATGGGATACGGTATTTTTCTGGAGGAAAAGCGGTTACTCCTGTTTTATCTCTACTGCTCGAATGATGGTTTTCTTCATTTTTTCCTAGTTTTTAGAACAAAAGGTAGTTTTTAGTCAATTTTCACAATAGACACGAATCTTTGTAATTCTATCATAATCCACCAATAAATCATCTTTCTAAGATAAAAATAATTATTTTTAAAGGAAAAATATGAAGAAACACATGGTGAATTCATACCTTTTCCAATGCTCAACATACCCCCTGCTTACCCTTTTTCATGTCCTCATGAAAACCATAGTTTACATGTAAAGAAGTTAGAGAATAGGCTAGAGAAGGTTTTTCATCAAGAGGTCTAAAACCATGATTTGTAGCTAAAGCTTCAAAGATATATCCTTTTTTTCCTTCAGGTAGCTCATAAATGGATTTATATTCTGTTGCAAGATACCATACAATGGGACTTCGAAACCTACAACCTAGCCAGAATGGGCCTTCCCTTAAGATGAGGTTGCTATAGAGAACCAAGCGGTCAGCAGATAATCCAAATTTTTTATAATTAAATGGTTCTCAGTTTTGAATATTCCAATTGGAAATATTCCATTGGACTTTGGTTGTTGTATAGGCCTGGTTTCTAATGGAGAGAAAATATTCTACCCCATCCAAGACCATTGCTTTGTGGACAGTCCCCAATGCTTGGACCACACCCTACTTTGTCATTAGACTCTTCTGCCTAGCCCATAGTTGTAATGGGTGTTTTGGTTCACCCCTAACCCAAAGGTCTAACCCATTTTCTTGGCTCTAAAAAGTATTATAGGCCTTAATCCATTTCAACTGATTGACAAAAAATGAAATAAATGCTTGATATTGGATGTCACCCACAAAAGGGCTGGGATTTATCTCAGTATCATTTTCCAATATGAGATTGTGCATATAGAACTCATACAGTAGATGCTGGACTTTGACCCCATAGATTTTGTAGCATTTTACAAAATCATCTACAGTGTTTAATTCTATAGACTTACCTGCCCTAACTGCTTTAATTTTCAATTGTAAATATCTTTCTAATAAAAACAAAGCATAATTCTTGGCAGGGCATCTACACGCTAGAACATTTGTGTATAAGGAGCAGAGAGTATCCATTTGATTCTAAGCCATTTTTAATTCATTCCTTACCTTTTCAGCTCTCTCTTCTGCCTTCTAACACTTATCATAGGCTTTAGCCTCTGATGCACTGATGTCCTTTAGTTGCTGCTATAGCTGTTGATATTTCTTTTTGGGGATAGTCTCTTCCTCAAGCTTTTCTCTTGCTTGTCAAGCCTGTGCCAGCTCCTTTTGGATTTATGCTATAGTAGGGTCAATAAAAATGGTTTGATTGCAGGCCTATGCACTTTTAGTTGGGGTAGCTGTCTCTGGGATAGCTGCCTATCGTTCCATACTTTTTGGATTGGACTCGGCTTGGAATTCCATAGTCTCTGCACTCTGGGGCTTTACTTTGGTGGCTACTTTCCTTTTCTTTGGGGTTTGTTTGGTGGCTATGTTCCTCTATTTTGGAGTTCTTTTGGGGGATTTCTTCATTCTAAGAACCCTAATACCCTGTCTGAGTTGTTCCACTAGCTTTTGAAGCTTCTGTCGTTCCTTCCGCAGCTTCTCAAGTTCGGTTAATTTTTTTTTCCTCTTGGGAGGAACAACTTTCCCTTTCTCTACACTTAATTGCTCAGGTAGGTGTGGAGCGATAAAAAGGTGTCTTTTTAACTCCTAATTACCTTCACATTAATTATCAACCCAGGGACGACTTCTTATTCCAAGAGTGTACTCAGTCTGAGGCGGCTATTTACTCAAGAGTAATGTTTGTGAAGATGTAGTATAGAAATAAAAATGCAGAAATAATAAATGCTTGAAAGGAAATCTAATTACAAATGACAGAAATGTAAAGACTACACTACAGCAACCTTGCTAGACATCGATTAGGGATGCAGTAGTAATAACTCTTTCCCCTAGAAATCGATGTGAGATGACCAAATATGGGGACCTGGAATGATTAGCTCTGCCCTCTACAGTTTAGAGATCTCAAAGCAAGTGAAAACAACTCAAAGGAAATGAAATCTAAAACGCAAACTGGAAAGGAACATCAATCTAAAAGCAATGAAAAGGAATTGAATAGCAGCGTAAAATAAACAGTGAATTCAATTCATAACCAAGAAAACTAGATTTCTACTCTTTAATCATGTCGACAGCCACGCAACAATCAACTATCATAATTCATAAACAAAAGGAACAACAACTGGAATTAGATACAGAAAAACAACATTTTATAACAATTGAATCATGAATCATGCTTCTTGTAAAGAATGGAATAACAATGACTCTGTATTTGATCCAATTAACAATAACTCAATTCTTTAATTGTAATAAACGAACTTCACACAACAGAAATAAACTAATAGAAATACAAACAGCAGATCGCTCCACCAGGGCCGGGCCCTCAACCACCGGTGAAGCGTTGCTGTGCTTTACTCCAGCGCTTGAGAAATGGAACAACAATGAACTCTTTTATTAATCAGACATTAATAATGTTTACAAACAGCTCACACTCTCTTAACAAGAGCCGATGCACAATTCTGCAAATTACAATAAGAAAAGTCTCTCCATCCTCCAATACATAATACATGTTCTCCTTTTATAATCAGAAGGAGGAGAAATTGAATAGTAAATACAATCTCCCATAACAATATTGGATTTCTTCCAACCAATTGATCAACAAGAAAATAGATTTACATCCATCTTTCAACAACAGCAAGTCGAATTTGGCTTTGTAGCTGAGATTTGGAGGACGGCCGCAACCACAGATCTGAGAAAATCGTGCTCAAAGAACTCTGCGAATCTCTCAACACAGGCCGAATTTGGGCAAACCGTTCTTTGTTAAAGTTAATTGGGTCCGTTCTGGACAAAACCCATGTTCCGGATTTTCCAGATTCGTCTTCATTTGCTTAGAATCTCAACCGCAAAACTGTCACTCCTTATTCCAGCGCATTTCTGAGTTGGCACTTTTAATGATCAAATCTTCAATCTGGAAATTATCTTGGAGGCTAAAAATGGTGAATAATGTTATAACCAATTTATTAAACTTTTATTGATAAAATCATGCATAATCATCAATTTATTAGAAATAAAGGAGAATAAATAATATTCATTCATAAGAGCATAAATCATTATAAAATGGATTTAAATAATAAATTATAATAAATGACATGATGAAGAATGGTAGAAATGGGTGGAATAAGCGTTCACAAGTGATAATAATAATGGCATATTAGCGGCCCAACATACCCCCACACTCAATATGTTACATGTCCTCATGCAACGAAAACCTGAATATATTGCATGTCCCCATGCAACCCAAAGACAAAAACCCATGTGTTAACCAAGCAATAAAAAATATGTTCATCTCAGCTCATGAAATGGATAGAACAAATGAATTCTTCCTTAATTAATAAATATTCACTTTTAGTAATCTTGATGAAGGCATAACAATTTTTACATTGACATTCAACTATATGTATATATGAAGTTGCAACAAAATATGATATGAGTAACAACAAACTTCATTAACCATTTTCTCAAAAACTACAAACCAGCTTTTGTTGAAATTTTGCAAGTAAGTTTACAATATATGAATGTCTCTATGATCCAAAAATCAGACCGTTTTGATGCACATATCATGAGATATAAACAAAATGGCTGTAGGTGAGAGTGCATGATTTCCGAAATTTTATGAACCAATATTTCTTGAAATTGTCTGGGTTTGTATTAATGATACGTCTACATTTTCCAAAAATCACAAGAATTGAGTTCATAGTTTTAAAAATATTATGGAAATCAATTTCTGCACTGAAATTGTATGCCTTAAATGAGAAAGAAAATTGAAAACATCCATCATGCGTAGCAATTCCTCCCCCTCTCTGAAAAATTAGCATGCCCTCATGCGATGCTAGAAAACAAATAGAGGAGGTTGCTACCAGCTGTTGAATTATATGCTTGGTGTAAAACAACATGGAATAAGGGAGGTGTTGAGAGTGAATAAGAATAGCAATGGATGATAAAGAAGATGAATAACATGGTCATAAGAAAGAAATGAATGAAAGGAACACTCCCCCATACTCGAATATGATATGCTGCTGAAAAATAGGAAGTGGTAAAGATGTGGAATGAAGGATGATAAATAATGCTCAAAATGGATTTTTATGAAATTCTCCTAAATTCGTAATAAATCAGAAAATTATGCGATTTTACCTCAAGTTTTACCTCCAAAGATGTGGAATGACATATATGGACTGGCATTTGTTGAAGCAGAGTTGGTGCTGAAAGTGATGCAAAAGGTGGAATCCAGGTGAGCACATCATGGCTGAAGAATTGTTCACGTTCGCGAGTTGCTCGAGCCTCTTCTGTTACTTGCAATAGTGTGGTCATGCTATGAATAGAATTCTGCCCATACTTGTTGTTCTCCTGTAAACAAAGCACTATTTGGCATACAATGTTCTTGAATCCATAGTGTAAGCAATAGATAAGATGCATGCAAAAATTTCAATCAGAAAAACTTATCAAATCAAAAAGTTATGGCAGAGTGTAGTAATCATATCACATGCAATCCCATAATGCAGACATTCCCCCTTCCAATTGGAAAAGGAATTCCATGACCATAAAGCCTATGAAAGGGGTTATGCTGACGACAAAGCACGGGAATGAACAATATATCAGTAAATGAAGCAGAGTACACATATCAATGATAGGACAACGAGAGTTATGATTATAATGAGAGCAGAGTGTGTAAAGATAGTTATGAATAAGAGATAGGATGCTTTGGATTGATGATAAGTTACGAAAAAGAGAAAAAGGACAGCAATATGCCAAAAAGATGCTTTGCTGATGGTATTCTAGCTGAAAAATGATGTGATTGATTATAAAACAATTTCTCATGCATAAAGGTTCAAAATAGGGAAAAAAAATAAGGAAATAACTTCTCTGATAAAAAGAAAAAATAAGAAAAGGGTATTATAGTAATAATTGATGATAAGATATAACTTCAATACCATAAGCAGAGCCTCTGCTGCCAGCAGGCGTCCATAGCCTCGGCAGGGTTGCTTTTTAACCCATATGAGCCAGAATCCTCAATTTATAACTAGAGAGTTACATTGTTGTTCTACAGAAGAGATCAGTGTGCTGGCGTGGTAACCAGATAACCACACCGCCATTCACTGGGATGTAGCAAAAGTGATCAGGCCGGCTCGTGATGAGACCTCCTGTTCCAAGGATAATTTGACTATCCCATGGATCATAACCCTGGTGTGGTGGCCATAATGGGAATGTCACTTTCTTACAACCTTATGAACATGGTAGGCTGGCTCGTAATGAGACCCCCTATCCTCCATCTGTGAACAAAATTTTGTTGTTATTACACAATTTTATGATAAAAAGAGAGGCTCAGTACTCCTTAAGAGCAGGGATGGTGGAAGAAGTTGAACATGTCAATAGAAAAAAAAAATATACCCATAATCTCATTTATTACAGACAGAGAAGATTATAATCCAGAAAGGTGGAACCAGCATGGTATTAAGATGATCAATCAATATCATGTTCAACAGAAAACAATGCAGTAAAGTAGTATATAAATAATTGTGTCCCTTTTGAAAATAATCTATCATCAAGGAGCTGTCATGTTAAAGATCATAACGTGAATAATATTAGCTCACTTCAATATAATCCATAATTCTTGTCTTCATAAAAATAGTGTACTTCATGCCATGAAGGGGAATTAGTAAAATGTGGTTGAGATGAACTAAAAATAATTCCACAAGAGGAAGAAAAGGTTGCTCTCAAAAATACTCCCAAAGGGTTGCTCTTTTGAAGGAACAGCAAAAACACTCAAAAAGTGGTGTTCAGTGTAGGGAACAGCAAAGGAAATGCACACCAAAAAGCAAAAATACACATAAAAAGTGTGAAAATGAAAATGTTGTTCCTTTGGAAAAAGGAACAACAAAAACTAAAAGTGTCGTTCCTTTAGAAAAGGAACAGCAAAAACGCAAGTGTCGTTCCTTTGGAAAAGGAACAGCAAAAATCAAAAAGTGTCGTTCCTTTGGAAAAGGAACAGCAAAAATGCAAGTGTCGTTCCTTTGGAAAATGAACAACAAAAATGAAAAATGCAGAAGTTTTGTTCCATTCGAAAACGAACAGCAAAACGTGAAAGTGCAGAAGTGCTGTTCCATTTCGAAAAGGAACAGCAAAACGTGAAAAAGGAACAGCAAAATGGACAGTCATAAAATGCAAACATGCAAAAAAACAAATTAGTTGTTCACGGCATTGATGCTGAGGATGAGTTACACTTTGAATGAAGCAACACCTGAAACACAAAATATAAGAGAAATTAGAAAAAAAAAACAACAAAAACAGTATGTAAATAAATAAATTAAGTTACAACAGCTATGATGTTATGTCAAAAAAAATGATTTATTCGAAAAATGTTTTCGCAGCAAAGACATGACATGAATCTTCAAATGGAAATCAATTCTTTATTTCTTCTATTACGAATCCGTTGGGTAATGAGTTAGATGAAATTCCTTTGTTTCATAAAATTTCTTTCAAAAAACACTCGTCCATAAATTGACCTCCTTTATTTTCCCAAGACCTGCAAAAAACGAGTGTCTACCTGCAAGAAAACATTAAATCATGGAGAAAGAGAGGTGCGCGGGCTCCCCTAATCCAAGAATTATGAAAAAAACTAACAAGTAGTTACTCTGTAAAACAAATCCACGGAGAAAATAACAAAGTAAAATTTATTTGTTACCTGCGGGAGAGCAGTGGCCAATCATTCTAACCTGCAGTGTTTTAGTCACAACTTCTTTGTTTTTCGTCCAAATTGAGTGATTCCAAAGCCAAATGAGAGCTAATTCAAAGGTTAATCTCCAATAGCAACATGTTTTAAAAATTCAATGATATGATATGTCAATTTTACTTAGAACAACCTGCATAACAGAGTCATTTTCGCTTACCCCACTTAGAACAACAGTGAATGTTTTAAGTATAGATTCTTCGTTTGATGTCGGATTCGAATGATTCAAATTGGAAATGAAAGTATATTAATTTATTTACCTCTAATAGAAACATGTTTTGAAGAAAATAAGAATTGATAGGTGAAATACTGTAAGGAACATCCGGAAAAAACAGATTTTTAAGGGTGCTGATTTATGATAGACAGTCATTATTTTGATCATAACTTCCCCATACGATATCAAAAATGAGTGATTCCAATTGTATTGGAAACTAGATTCATAGGGGAATCTACCATAGAAACATGTTTTAAAAATATGATCATTTAGGCCTCCAAAAACTGACTGTCCCAACTCTGTTCCTGAGCTGCCCGCTAGACATCCGGTCAATGTTTTGGTTCTAACTTTTTCGTTTCGAATCCAAATTGACTGATTCAAATTGGGTTAGAAAGTAGACATCAAGGGCTACCTAGGGTAGAAACAGGTTTTAAAAATATTCATTTTTGGTCCCTCAAAACATGACTGTCCCGACTGTTTTTCCAGAAAGTTCATCAAGCCCGCAAGCCAAAAAAAATATGATATTCAAGCATTTTTCAAATTGGTGATAAAAGTGAATATGAGTGTTTGTAGAGCTATTATTTTCATTATAAGTCATCTACATACACAAATGAATTAAAAAATTATCACCAATGTTGATTTGCATAGCATGTTGCAACAAAAACAACTAGTTTTACATAAAAAACAAAATGCATTTATTTATTCCCTTATTTATTTTATTTTCTACACTAACCTATTTTGACTTGAAAAATGAATATGACTACGTATATGAGTACTTCCAGTGTAGCCATTTTCGAAATAAGGCTTCATGTATACACATACCCAAATTTGAAAAATGCATATTAGTGAAAATTAGGGTACGAGAAGCCAACTTCCCTTGAAAAAATGGTATCAAAAATTGTTGAAGCATAGAGTGATGATGCAAACACGTGATAGAGTGAAACCAATCTTCAATATATCCGTTACTTTCTTGATTTCCCATCATACCATGAAGTTCTTGAGCTTTTAAAATGGTTTGTTGGTGCAACCTAGAAGAAACCTCATTTGCTTCCATAGCTTCTACAATTTTTGAATTTGAAACATTCTGAATCTCATTTTAAGTTTTCTCTAATGGCGCATGTGAGATAGAATGGGTGGGAAGGGTGGGTAAATTTGGCAGATCAACATTGTAAGCATGTTGTACTGGTTTATTATGGTGAGTGTGTGGAATTAGTTGAGCAGGAAATTGTGTATGGAATGGAGCATTGTGATGATGTGGTTGGTTGGGTTGAGTGGATAAATTTGATATGCAAGCAGGATGTTGTGAAAGAGCCGGTGGAGAATATGGAGAATGTGCTTGTGCTACAAGATGAGGGAGAGTAGTCATGCAATCAGAAGGTGAACCATGCCAAACTTGTAGATAAGATTGGTGGTTATATTGAAATTGACATGGCTGCCCTAGAACATGAGTATTCCATAATGGATTATGCAAGTAAGAGAATGGAGAAGAAGTGTTTTGAACCATACCTGCTGACCTTGTTGTAGCTTCCTTATCTCTTTGATATGCTACTTCCATCCTAGATAAGGAAGAGTGAGTATCTATGGGATGCTCCTCTTGGTCATGAGTGCAAAACACTTCATCAAATTCTTCATTTTTATGAACCTGCAAAACGTCCAATTTTGAGCTTAGAGAGCTAATAAAATCAACTTTAAAATTTTCAAATAAATCATTGATTCCAGCTCTTATGTCTCCTATTCTTGTAGCAGATTTGGAAAAGAAAGAACAAACATCTCTAGAATTCTTACCAGCCTTGGAGATTCCTCTTGAATACCTTATGCACAACTCACAAACATCATCATATGATAACTGAAAAACATCACCTTTTCCTATCAGATTTAAGAGTTCTAAAAATTCATCTTTAATTCCTTTAAGAATGAGTGTTTTTAAGATCTCTTTTTCCAAATGCTTATGCTTTGATTTTTGAAGGTTATAATGAAATCGATCTACATAATCCTCCAAACTTTCATCTTCCCCTTGTATTATACCGAAAATATCTTCATTGGATTTGCAATAGTCTTGGTACTTTTTCAAGAATATGTTCTTCATGTCCTCCCATGATTGGATGCAATTCCCACCTAGGCTCATGAACCATCTGAGAGCTGCTCCTTTTAGAGTAAGAGGAAACACTTTCAATCTTTGATCATTAGTACAATAATCATATCCTCTACAAAGTATTTCGAACTCAAATAAGAATGTATCTCGATCTTCATTTGCTAAACCATGAAAATTTGGTAAAGATGGGGGAATTATGTGCATTTGTGTCACTCCTCCTAGATCTTTGATAGGAAATTCAAAAGTAGAAACGTGAGCCATTTATTACCATAATATAAGATGTTTTTCATGTGTTTCTTCGAGGCTCCTTCTTCAAATGTTCCTGTCAATTAGTTAGTGAAATGGGTGGTGCTTACATCACCACTTGAATGAAATCATGTGATTCATTTTTCAAAATTTCTATTTTTTCCCTAGTCATTCACACAAAAATTCAAACATATATTTCTACCCAACAAAGCAACAACAAATCTGTTAGGAAAGCGGACAGTGGAGCAGGGCTTTTACATGCTCTGCACGTAGGTTCTTACCTTCCGTTTTTAAGATCCAACTCTTCCCTAGCAAGCACTCATCAGATTCACACTACTCTTTAGAAATGGCTACACTCTCCCCGGCAACGGCGCCAAAATGTGGAGCGATAAAAAGGTGTCTTTTTAACTCCTAATTACCTTCACATTAATTATCAACCCAGGGATGACTTCTTATTTCAAGAGTGTACTCAGTCTGAGGCAGCTATTTACTCAAGAGTAATGTTTGTGAAGATGTAGTATATAAATACAAATGCAGAAATAATAAATGCTTGAAAAGAAATCTGCTTGAAAAGAAATCTAATTACAAATGACAGAAATGTAAAGACTACACTACAGCAACCTTGCTAGACATCGATTAGGGATGCAGTAGTAATAACTCTTTCCCTAGAAATCGATGTGAGATGACCAAATCTGGGGACCTGGAATGATTAGCTCTGCCCTCTACAGTTTAGAGATCTCAAAGCAAGTGAAAACAACTCAAAGGAAATGAAATCTAAAACGCAAACTGGAAAGGAACAACAATCTAAAAGCAATGAACAGAAATTGAATAGCAGCGTAAAATAAACAGTGAATTCAATTCATAACCAAGCAAACTAGATTTCTACTCTTTAATCCTGTCGACAGCCACGCAACAATCAACTATTGTAATTCATAAACAAAAGGAACAACAACTGGAATTAGATACAGAAAAACAACATTTTATAACAATTGAATCATGAATCATGCTTCTTGTAAAGAATGGAATAACAATGACTCTGTATTTGATCCAATTAGCAATAACTCAATTCTTTAATTGTAATAAATGAACTTCACACAACAGAAATAAGCTAATAGAAATACAAACAGCAGATCGCTCCACCAGGGCCGGGCCCTCAACCACCGGTGACGCGTTGCTGTGCTTTACTCCAGCGCTTGAGAAATGGAACAACAGTGAACTCTTTTATTAATCAGGCATTAATAATGTTTACAAACAGCTCACACTCTCTTAACAAGAGCCAATGCACAATTCTGCAAATTACAATAAGAAAAGTCTCTCCCTCCTCCCATACACAATACATGCTTCTCCTTTTATAATCAGAAGGTGGAGAAATTAAATAGCAAATAGGATCTCTAATAATAATATTGAATTTCTTCCAACCAATTGATCAACAATAAAATAGATTTACATCCATCTTTCAACAACAGCAAGTCGAATTTGGCTTTGTAGCTGAGATTTGGAGGACGGCCGCAACAACAGAACTGAGAAAATCGTGCTTAAACAACTCTGCGAATCTCTCAACACACGCCGAATTTGGGCAAACCGTTTTTCAATAAAGTTAATTGGGTCCGTTTTGGACAAAACCCATGTTCCAGATTTTCCAGATTCATCTTCATTTGCTCAGAATCTTAACCGCAAAACTGTCACTCCTTATTCCAGCGCATTTCTGAGTTGGCACTTTTAATGATCAAATCTTCAATCTGGAAATTATCTTGGAGGCTAAAAATGATGAATAATGTTACAACTGATTTATTAAAACTATCATTGATAAAATCATGCATAATCATCAATTTATTAGAAATAAAGGAGAATAAATAATATTCATTCATAAGAGCATAAATCATTATAAAATGGATTTAAATAATAAATTATAATAAATGACATGATGAAGAATGGTAGAAATGGGTGGAATAAGCGTTCACAAGTGATAATAATAATGGCATATTAATGGCCCAACAGTAGGGTTTTCTTCTCAGTAGTCGGTCCTTCACTTAGGCTTGCTTCTCTATTTTCTTCTCGAAACACTTCTTCAGTGCTCATATGCTCCTGGCTATGTTCTTCAGGGGTAGTAACCTTAATTGGTTCTGATGTTCCTTGAGGATCTTCCGTTTTGAACACTTCTTTAGTGTTCATACCTTCCTGGCTGCATTTCTTAGGGGAAGTAACCCCAGCTAGCTCTTTTGTGCCCTGTGGGTTTCCTTCTTCTATTTCATCAGGTACCCCTTCGGCTATATCTTCACCAATAACAACTTGTTCCTGTAATTGGTTTATTTCAATGTTGAAATTTAGTGGGTTGTGGGGTTGTATGTATTCGCTCATGTTGGACAAAATTTGGGCCAATTGGTCCTCCTGAAATGGGCTATGAAGTGGACTTGTAATGGTGGCTTCAGGAGGTTCTGCTCCCTTCCTTTCATCTTCATTGCTTCCTTCCTCTTCACAAGTGTGATAACTTCCTTCCTCATCATCAGTATAGCGAGTTTCTTCTTCTACGCTGGTACGGTGACTTTCTTCTTCTTCACCAATGTGGTGACTCTCTTCTTCCTCCTCATTTCCTTCTTCTTCCTCACTTCCTTCTTCCTCGTCATTTCCTTCTTCCTCCTTGGTATGATGACTTCCTTCTTCGAGTTGTGGGGGTTGTTCATTTTCCGAGCTGGGAAATTATAGGGCTTGGCTAATGCTACCCTAAAAACCTTCTATCATTCCCATACTTCTCGTTAACCTAGAGGATTGTCTACATTTTTATGGTTTTGCTGTTGTGCTAGCAATTATTTTGCGTTTTGGGGCAGGAAAGGCTATGCCTCTGTCAATTGAGAATATCAGTTCTTCCCAACTATCCCGCTGTTGGGCAAGACTATAACTCACTATCAATATATTTAAGCAATGGTGGCTTACCACCATGTCTATATGACGAGATTTTCTTATACTTTGGGCGATATCATACAATAAGGAATTTAAAAATGCAGTCAAGTTTACAGTACATTTTTTCTTTAATACTGCCAATAATTTAAGGTGGCGAGGTCTTACCACATCCTTTCTTCCATCGCATGTTATGTAGCCTTGTACTAATTTTTCTAATTCCGTCCATGGTTCTCCCAACAACGCTGGCTGAACTCCTTTCCCTTTGATGACAGGGTTTGTCCTTCATCTTGGAAAATTTTCATGGCTTCTTGAAGCCTCACTTTCTTATGGGTCCATATGGTTCCTTTCGCTGGAAGACCAAACACCTTGGCTATTATTGAGTCTATTACTGTTATCTTCCTACCTCTAACCATGGAGTAACCTTCCTGCAGATTTTGTAAAAATTCAATGGCTACCCTTTCATGAGGTTTTTGTAGTCTTGTGAGGTAGGTAATCCACCATACTCTCTCCAGAATTTCCCGTGCAACATTAGAAACAGCTAGCACCTGTGGCTCACTACAAATTGGTCACCCTCCCATCTTATCTGCACACTATTAATTCTTCACAAATGCACAGTAATGTGATGGAACAACATAGCACAGTATATTGGAATGATACCGTTAACTTTTCATTATTACCGAAAATATAGGGATTTGATTCGCATGCAGCTATTAAAATATAGGGATTTGATCTTCATGCAATCATTAAAAGGCATCTGCGCCCCCCTTGAAGGATGATAGGTCATCCTCGACTGTCAAAATAGATGAGCAAGGTACTGCACATCAGTTGTACAATAGGAAAAAGCATACATACTTATGATACGATCAATCAAATTATTGCATTACTAAAATCGATGCATATGATTAAATTGTGAATAGATATAGAAACGTTTATGTAATCATTCAAAGATAAGGGAAAAGGGATAGCTGATGTGAAAACAAGTTCTTATGCGGTCATTACCCACTCAAATTATTATGATCAATTTATGAATAAATGTCATGCATAATAGGTTCAAAACCAAGGGTTTAAGAGCATACTTTCATTTGACATTAGATAGAGATATAAGAAAAGGGTTTATTATTACTATTGATTTGAAAAGTGTGACTCCAATACCATCAGCAGAGCTCTGTTGCCCACAGGTGTCTATAACCTTGACAAAGTTTCTTTTTCACCCTTGGAACCATTATCATTTATTTATGTCTAGGAAAGTTCCATTGTGATTTCATGATGGAGGCCATTGTGCTAGCTTGGGAGCTAGATGTTTCAAAATGCCATTCACCAGGAAGGAGTGAAAAGTGGACAGGTCGGCTCGTGATGAGACCTCCTGTTCCAAGGATTGTTTATTATATATTTTTTTTGAATTATCCATTGGATCATGTCCCTGATGTGGTAGCCATAATGGGAATTCCACTTCACTGATTCCTTATGATCATGGTAGGCTGGCTCTTGATGATACCCCCTATCCTCCATCTACCATATCATAGAATTTTTAGTAATTATATAGATATTTTTCGTTTTTTTTTTTTCATATAGCACTTTCCTACTTATATATAGAGGATGGCTCAGAACTCCTTAAGAGTAGGGATGGTGGAAGAAGTATGAACATCTCAATAGAGAAAATATGCCCTTATTCTTATTCAATAAATAAAAATTAAAGAGAGATATGAAAATTTAGGGAAGAACCAACATGATAAAGATATCCGATCATATTAATTTTAGTGGAAATAAAGACAGCAAAGTAATATAAATGGTTGTGTCCTTTCATTTTTCTTATCACTACAAAACAATTCCTTTAAAAATGACAATTTCTCTTGATTTGTTGATTCCAGTAACCTTTAATTTGTGTAACCTTGCATAAATTGCATGTTTTCCTTTAAAAGAGTCATGAGGAACTCACAAAAATGTTGTTATAATCAAGAAAAATGTACTAAAAGAGTGTTGTTCCTTTAGGAAGGAACAACAAAAACAATTTGTGAAAATGTTGTTCCTTTGGGAAGGAACAACAGAAACCGACGGAAAAAACTGTTGTTCCTTTAGAAGGGAACAACAAAAACGCGGGGTGAAAATTTTTGTTCCTTTGGAAAGGAACAACAAAAATACTGTTGTTCCTTTGGAAAGGAACAGAAAAAACTCGCAATCAAAACTATTGTTCCTTTTGAAAGGAACAAAAAAAACTTGCAATCAAAACTGTTGTTCCTTTTGAAAGGAACACCAAAAACTGTTGTTCCTTTGGAAAGGAATAGCAAACAAGACGCAACAAAACTACTGTTCCTTTTGAAAGGAACAAAAAAAACTGTTGTTCCTCTTGGGAAGGAACAACAAACAAAAACACTCAAACGCGTTGTTTCCTGAGAGAAACTACTGCTATTCCTAAAAAAAGGAACAACTTAAGAAATAAAATCTATAGAAAAAAAAAACAAGATAAAAGGAAAAGCTTTATGTACAAGTTTCAAAATGAAAGAAATTATTCAGTGAATGGATGCTGAGGAGGAGTTATCTCCCTCAGCCAGAATCTGCATGGTAGAATCTTCCTGTAATTGCAGGTAAAATGACTCCCGATTGAGCGGTTTATGGTAAATTCGCACTCAATAATCATTTACTTTGAACGAATGTCCAGATCCATCAATGGTGGTTAATGTGATGGTTCCATTATCATGCACTTTTTGTATCTCATAGGGTCCAAGCCATCGAGTCCGGATTTTTCCCGAGAAATCATGAAACCTGTAGTCATATAGGAGTGCCCAATCTCCTTCGTGGAAGATTTTCTCTTTGATAAGAGTGTCGTGCCATTTTTCTCTCTGTTGTTGAATTAATGTAGTGTGCTGAAGAGAAGAGAACCTAATTTCATCTAACTTATTGATTTTCTGTAATCTTCTGACCTGGGCTTCATTTAAATCTAACCCCACCTCCTGGGCTATTCTTAATGTCTGAATTTCAAATTCTATTGGAAAGATGGGTTCTTTTCCAAATACTAATTGGTATGGTGAATACCCCCTGGTACTTCTGCATGTTGTTCGATATGCCCAAAATGCTTCTGGCAATCTGTAAGCCTAGTCATGCCTGTGTGATGCAACTTTTTTTGTCAGTATAGATTCGATCAATTTATTTGTGCTCTCTACCTAGCCATTTTTCTGCATGTGGTATGGATTTGTGATTTTGTGCTAGATGTGGTAATTTTCTAATGTTGCAGAAATTTTTTTACCTACAAATTGCGGTCCTACATCTGTAATTATGTCCCTTGGGAGGCCGCACCAGACAAATATTTGGAAAATGAATTTTATTACAGAGTCCTCTGTAGCTCTCGAAAGTGCCTCTACTTCAACCCATTTAGTAACATACTCTGTTACGACTAGGATGTATGTTTTCTAATTTGATGGTGGGTTAACAGGACCAAAAAAATCGAGGGCCCAGCGTTCAAATGGCTCAATTACTAACTATGGGTTCAAGGGCATTTCGTCGGACTGTCCAGGGCAACCCGCCCTTTGGAAACTATCACAAGCTATACAAATTTTTTAGCATCTTTAAAAATTGTAGGCTAGTAATAGCGTGTCTGTAAAACCTTGTGGCCAGTCCTATGATCTAAAAAATTTCCGCCACACGGCTCGTCATGGCAAGCTTTCAGAATATCAAATATTTTGTCCTCTTAGGCGCATCTCCTAATGTGCATATCTGATCCTGTATGGAACAGGTAGCCCCCAATCCAAAACAATCGGGTACTACATTGTACTATCTGTTTTCATTCATTGGGCGTTAGATGATTAGGTAATTTACCTATTGCTAAATAATTTGCAATATCAACATACCATGGGGTTCTAGCAGTAACAACGAAAAAATATTCATCTAGTAAGTGATATTTGACTACTGCTGCATCTGTTGGTTTTGGAATTCGTGATAGGAAATCAGTTACAGGGTTCTCTTTTCCAAGCCGATCTTTTATTATGATATCGAATTCCTGTAATAAAATCAACCATCTTATTACTCTACCATTTGTAACAGGTTTATTTGCTAAAAAATTTATGACAGAGAGATCTGTATATAAAACTACAGGATACCTAGTTATGTAATGTCTAAATTTATTTACAGCATGTATCATAGCTAAAAATTCTTTCTTAGTCATAGTATAGTTTAATTCAGCAGGAGATATATTTTTGCTAATATAATAGACTGCATATGGTTTCTTATTCTCTTCCTTCCCAAGAACTGATCCAATAGCTCTGTCTGAGGCATCAGATGAAATTTGGAATGGCAAATCCTAGTTTGGGACCCTCAGCACTGGGGTTGTTGATACAAGCTTTTTCAGATCCTCGAAAGCATGGTCGCATTTTTCTATCCAAATGAAATCAAAATTTCCTGTTAATTCATATAAAGGTGCAGCTACTTGAGAATAATGTTCTATAAATCTTCTATAATAACCAGAAAATCCAAGAAAGCTACGTACCTCTGTTTGTGTGGTAGGAGTAGATATTAACAAAATTATCTGGATTTTTGCTGGATCTACCTGAATTCTAGCTGCTGATATATAATGACCTAAGATGAGTCATTCAGTCATCATCATGTGTCACTTTTCATGGCTTAAAAAAAGCCTAGTGTCAATACATCTTTCCAACACCTTTTCTAAGTTTTCTAATGCTGGCTCAAAATAATCTCCGTAAGGTGTGAAGTCATCCATGTATACTTCGAGCCCTTCATTTATTAAATATGAAAAGATGTTGAGAATGGCCCTCTGAAATGTAGCAGGGGCATTGCATAGGCCAAAGGGTAAAAATTGATAGGAAAATGTCCCCCAAGGATAGGTAAAAGTGGTTTTGTCTTGGTCTTCAGGGGCAATCTGAATTTGATTGTATCCACTGAAGCCGTCTAGGAAAGAAAATAATTTCTTTCCTGCTAATGTATCTAATACCTACTCAATGAAGGGAAGGGGAAAGTGGTCTTTCTAAGTTGCTTTGTTTATTTCATGATAGTCAACACATATCCTCCACTTCCCGTTCTTCTTTGGCACCACTACTAATGGGGAGACCCACCTGCTATCAGATATTGGGTACATAAAGTTGACATCCAACAATTTTTGTAGTTCAGTTTTCATAATATCTTTAAGATGAGGGTTTAATATTCATTGGGGTTGGAAAATGGGTCTAGCATATTTTTATGTATAGATGTGGTGTGTACATAACTAGGGGTCAATTCCCTTCATGTTTGGATAATCCCATGCAAAGGCTCCCTTATATTTTCGTAGTAATTGGACCAACTTCTCTTCTTGTTCAACAGTCAGGTTTTTGTTAATGTTTAGAGATTTTCCTGGTTCAATTTCCACAATTTTTCTATTGTAAATAGAGGTAGTTGGTATTGATTGATCATGTATGTCTTTCAGGAGATATTCTTCTTATTTATTATCAAATGCTGCCTTGATCATGTGACATTGCAAATGGGATCTGATTTTTGGATTGTTGATGTAACTATTAATAATGTCATCCTTCGTTTGATATTTAAAGTCGAGGGAATATTCTAAGGTTAGTGGTGATTTAATGTTTTCCATGAGATATGATACAGGTTGTTTCCTTGTTTTGATTATCGATAGAATTGGTTGGGCTGGGGGATATAAAGCTAAATTCTTGACATGGTTTCCCCTTGTTATAGTCATGTTGCCTTGTCAATAGCTAATGTAAGCATCGAAAGTTTCCAACCAAGGTCTACATAGGATCAAAGGGTGTCCATATAGCTGGTTTTTGGGATTGATAATCAGGAAGTCAGCAAGTTACTCCCAAGAATCTATTGATACCATTACATCATGTAATGTACCTTCTGGTTTGACTACCGATCGGTTAGCCAATTATAACAAGGTTTTTGTTGGATCTAATGATGTAATGCCATGTTTTTGACAAGTGGTGGTTGTTAGGATATTAATTGCAGCTCCCAAATCAACTAAGGCATTTGGAAATGATTACCCATTGATTTGTACCATCACTATAGGATTTCCTATGTCCTCATACTTTATAGGTTTTTCCATTCCTGATAATAAATCAGATAGAGTGCCGACTACTTGGATAGTTGGGTTAGTTTTTGTTCTCCTCTTGGGCTACCTTATACATAGTTCTTTTATGGTTTTTGCATAAATAGGGATGTCTTGGATAGCTTGGAGGAGAGGTATATTTATACACAAATTTTTTAATTCTCCCAGAATATCGAAATTAGGATATTATATTGGGCAATGAATGATTAATCGTTCTGGGAACGGTGGAGAAGAGGTGGTTGCTTATTCCTGGGTTTGTTTTTTAACCACATTCTCCTTGTACATTCTTTGTTCTGCAGGTAACGGTTCTTCAATTTGAGCATTTTTGTCTCCCTCTATTTCTACTATGCACCTAGATCTTAGTTGAAGGTCATTACACTCCCTTAGTTCAATTTATAGTTCTGGTGGTTCCATTATTTGAACACACTGAGCTGGCCTGTTATTGGGGTTTGGGTTGGGTTGGGCCGAGAGTTGTGGTCTTAAATTGGTCTAGGGATTTTGTGGCAATGTATAGGGGGCTGGCAGTGTCGGTTGAGGGAGATGGTTTGTTCTAGCTAGCTGATTTGTAGGTCTTTGCCAGTTTATCTACCAGGTCTGACTCTGCAAGGTGGAGGGGGACCATTATGTTGGATAAGCATTATTTTTCCAAAATGGTGGATAGTAGGGAAAGTTTGACCAATTGGTTTGATTCGTTTGATTTGGCCATGGTGATGTAGGGAATGGCTGTTGTGACCAATTGGGGAAAGGTGGCTGATTTTTCCACATTCCATTATATTGTTGAGCATTATACTGAGGAAACTGAAAAGAAGAGGATGGATCAATTGGCATGCCTGTTTGTCATGGCTGCCATTGTCAGCGCTGATTGAGTGGGCATACCAATTCTGATTCTTCTTCCACCTCCTTGTAAACTTCTTTCAATCCAGAGAGCAAGGGGCATCCTTCTGTGGAGTGATATTTTGTGCAGATAGCATAGACTTTGACTATATCCAATGGGCAGTCTTTATGGCTGTGTTTCTTTCTTTATTTAGGGAAGAATATTGCCAGATTTTGTTCTGCTTCTGCTTTCTTTTGTTTGGCTTGCATAATGTCGAACTGCGTTGTTAGAGTCCCTAGAATGTTTGTTTTAAAATCTTCTAGTAAATTTCCAATTTCTGTGCGAGTTATACTTTCACTAGAGATCTTACTATCTCTTGCGATTGTATCACGTTCTGCTGACTTTAGCCTTGTGTTGCCTCTCGAACTCCTGATACATAAGTCAATAATGTTAGCAAAATTTTCCTAATATATATCACCTTTTCCCATAATGTTTAATGTTTCAACCCATTGTTCCTTCATCCCTTTAAGTAATGTAGTTTTCAACACATTATCAAGTAAGGGTAAAGATGCATAAGGTGATCTCTGGAGGTTGTATTGAAAGCGTTCTACATATTCCTCCAGTGTTTCATTAGGTTTTGCTGTCATCTAAAATATTTCAAATTTTAATTCCCTGGACCTATAATAATCCTGATATTTCTTTAGAAATGCAGCTTTCATCTGATCCCAATCATTTATAACACCTCCACCTAATTCCATAAACCATTGTAAAGCTGCCCCTTTTAATGTGGAAGGGAATAATTTTAATTTTTGGGGATCAGTGGTATAGTCATATCCCCTTCATAATACATCGAATTCAAATAGAAATGCATCTAGATCTTCCAATTTTAAACCATGGAATGTAGGAATATGTTGAAGAGGAATGGCCTTCATAGGTGCATTAACTGCAGTGTCCACAATGGGATATTGTAGTGTGGAAGGTTGTTGAGGTGTTTTCTAGTTCTGGTTCTGGGCCATTTGATCAAATATGTGCCAATATCCTTCTAGGATTTCAAGGGAATTCCTAGGCTGACTAGAAGGAATAGGAATGACCTTGACAACACCCCCTTGATCCGGAATAATAAGTGTTTTCTGGTGGCCTACTATCTGAGGAGATTTAGGTCCTTTGTTTTGAATGATGTTGACAGGACTTCCCTTATCTGGGTTGCTCACTGTTTGGATGACCTCAAGAGGAGATTTTGGTTCTTCAGTTTCCCCTGTTTCCCCTTCTCCTTCACGGAGATTACTAGAGTTCCCTTCTTGTGGAGAAATTAGGCGAGAATTCTCAATTTCTTGGGAATCCTGCTCAATTCCTTCCATTTGACTATGTATATCAGCAAAGACTATAGATGGTGATTCTGTGGTCTGAAGGGAACTAGTAGGCTGTCTAGAAATAACTTTCCTAGATGATTTCTTCAATGAAAGTTGTTCGCCCAAGGGTCACCGATCCCTTAGGTTTTTCAGGTTTAGAAGGAATTTCGTTTTGTTTAGCTTTTCTATTCATTAAAAAAGACAATCATTCATTCCTACCTAAATTTTTTACCCCAATTCTGCTGTGAAGCAGGCCAGTGAACAAGTATGTTCCTTGCTTGGTACGCAGGTTCTTTCCTTCTGTTTTTAATACCCAATTCTTCGCTAGCAGAAAAAATCAAATATGCATCACTCTCTGTAAATGGATTCACTCTCCCCAGCAATGATGCCAAAATGTTGAGGCATAAAGGGTGTCTTTTTTAACGCCTATTTATCCTACATTAATTATCAATCTGGGAACGACTTTTTATTTCAAGAGTGTACTCTGTCTAAGGCTGCAATTCAATATAAGAGTAATTCTTTGCAATATGTAGTATATTATTCTAAATACAAGAGTAAACAGATGCTTGGAAAAGAAATCTAACTATAATAACTTGAACTTAAATTCTTGGAAATTCAATCATTCACTCAACAAGAATTAGTCAAGGATACAGTAATGATAACTCTTTCCTTTAAAAATTGATAAAATAAACTAAGAACAAGATAACCAATCTGAGAATGTGGGAGAAATAACCAGTATTCTTTACAGTTGATAACATTTATTTAAAGTAATTAAATGAAAATAGAATTTGAACTAAATGCTGCCAATGAAAGTAAACTATGAAAGCACTTCTAAAAGAAAACTCTCCACAATATGAAAACCAATGAATCAGAAATGAACAACAAACTGGAATTGAATAGAAATGTAAATGAACATCAAACTGCAACTAAAATAATTGAGCAATAAATTCTATTTAATGAATTTAAATAGCAAATCCTATCTAATGGAATCGAATAGCGAATTCTATTGAACAACAAACCCTGTCGACAGAAAACTCCATTAGGCAACAATTTGGAATGAACAGCAATCAACAGAACAACAAATGGAATTAAATGTTGAACAACATAGCTCTGTATAACCAGATAGATGATACAGGGATTTAAGGTTCTTGTTAGAACGGAACAGCAATGCAATTCATCAACGTAATGCACCAATATCAATAAGAAATTAAACTAAACCAATTTACTTACAAACTGTAATAAAAATGAATACGAACTAACACACAACAAAAACTAAAAGGTGATGATACAAACAACAGATCGATCCACCAGGGCCAGGCCCTTAACCACCAGTGAAATTCTGCTGATATTTTAATCCAAAATTAAGAAATAGAATGGCAACAAGATCTTGTATTAATCAAAAAATTAATAGTGTTTACAATCAATCGCTCTCACATCACGAGAGTTAAGAAGTTACAAAATGACAACGACAGTGTTTAATCATAAAACATTTTCCGTCCCTTGATTTCTAGAGGCTCTGCCTTTTATAACAGTTTCGACGGATAAAACAAGAAACATGATAAGATTGAACAGTGATCCCTCAGGATCGAAAGATCCTGAGGGATTCGCTTCTTCTCACTTTTTAGTTAGCGTTTGGTCTTCTTAGGCTGTAAGCATGTTGTTCCTTGTTTTCCTTTAGCTATACTCTCGTATTTCCTTCTTGTTGATGGGATACGGTCTTTTTCTGGAGGAACAGTGGTTACTCCTGTTTTAGCTCTACTGCTCGAATGATAGTTTCTTCATTTTTTCACTGTTTTTAGAACAAAAGGCAATTTTTAGTCAATTTTCACAATAGACACGAATCTTTGTAATTCTATCATAATCCACCAATAAATCATCTTTCTAAGATAAAAAGAATTATGTTTAAAGGAAAAATATGGGGAAACACATGGTGATTCCAATGCTCAACACCCTGTCTCATAGATATGTAGGTCGTTCACCAGCCTCTTGCTCACCATCCACACCCATTCATCCAAATGTGGGTGTGTCCTACCATGCTTCATCTTGGTACTCCTCCAATGGAAAATACCACCCTCCCACATCATATTTCTACCTTTGCATTTCATGTGATGTTGAAATGTGATCTCTTGGACATCCCCAAGTGGAGAATACTCATCAATGACGATGTTGAATCCATAAGGATCCAAGTATGCTAAAGGAAAAATATTCTCATTGAGTTGTGAAATGCTCATAAAAAAAAATCCATCACAACAATGAAAGATAAAATGCTTCTCATCAATCATCTTCACATCCAATGTCACCCAAGAAAATTGGTTATCAGAATGCTCCAATAATAGTTGAGCCCCAAACTCATCACTGCTGCTCAATGAAAGCACTATTGATCTCCATAATGGTGTATTTTCTATCTCATGCTCATGCTCAATGCTGAACATATAGTTCTGCATTGGATTGTTTAGGACAATGTTCATCCTATCCTCTAGAAATCCACACTCCAACCCCAAGAGTTGTGTGCATCTCAAAAATGAATACCCAGGATGACTGTTTATCCCGTCCTTGAAAAACTCAATGCTGCTCAATGCAGTGATAGTCTGCTGCTCCAAATCAGAAATGTGCTTTGACCCTAGGTCATGCCATGGTGCATTCCCACAACTCTCCATAAGATGTGTTGAAATGACAGGAAATGGAAATATGTGCATACTTTGGTAAAGCTTGGGAACATCTTGTACTATTGCAAGGGTTCCTTCCTCCATTTTGATGACTTCCCAACTACTAATTATGATGGATTCTCCTCTATGGCTGCATCAGCGCTGGTATAAGTCTCCTCCTCCTCATGCATCTCCAGAATAGTGCATGGGACTCTACATGACAAGAGATCAAGACCAATTTGCAAAGATGCATGGGTTCTTTCTCCTGAAGTAAGTGCTTCTGCAGCAAGTGGTGGTGAAGGACTCTTCTCTTTTTCTTTCTTCTTGTTAAACTCCTTGATCAACCTTTGAGTAAAATCTGCATATGAAATTGCTCTTGCATGACTCAAATGGCTGAACCACCAAATGTTTGCTTCACCCTTAAGGTGTAGTGCTGCAATCGCAAAAACCTCTCTCTCTACTACTGGATGTAGCAGGAAAAACACATCTAACTTCATTCCCCAAGCTGTTGTTGTATATGTGGATGACCCATCAAATGTAGTCAATAGGAATCTATTTATACAAGGTATTATTTCTTCCTTGAGCTGAATGAACTGTGGGAGAGTTAGATTCCCTTTGAAAGCTCTAGGTTGACACTTATATTCTGTCAGGTATTCACTTATAATTTCATGCTCCAAGTGTCCTCCATCTTCATGCCTCTTGTCATTCTTCCTCAAAAGAAAATGGCATACTATATTTCATTGGAGCTCCATGCAAAACTAGTTCTTTCTTCTGCTGATAACAAGTACGTGGACCTTCATCTTCTTGAAACCCTCTAGAGGTTTCATTGTGTCTCTCCTCTTTCATCTGCTTAACCTCCTTGGATAGGTTCTTCGTAGATCTGAAAAGTGATGAGACAAAGCTCATTCCTTCCATCATTTTAGATCTCTTATTCTTCTCTTCTTCTTCTTATAAAATAATGGTTTAAACTCACAGGCTAAGCCAAGAGTATGCTCTGATACCACTATAATATTCCCAAATGGGGAAGTGTAATATTCAAAAATTACCATGTAGCTAATTGGAATATTAAATTTTGTTGTTTCCACTTAGGAGGGGAATAAAATAGGTAAGGAGGCCCATGAGGAGGAATAAAATCCCTCAGTGTGAAAAGGATCATTAGAATAGCTATATTTTTCACCTTCCAGTGTGAAAAGGGGGCAAATGCATGAGGACAAGGTCAAGTTTGGCCAAGTCAACAGTGTTGCCATCGAGGGAGTGGATCACTTGGGAAGAAAACGCAATATGAATGGAGGGAAGATCAATTGGTGGAGGAAACCCTAATGTGTGGGGGCCAAGGCAAGAAGGATTTCATTTGTATAAAGGGAGGACAACGCAGCCATAGGGGGAGATGTTAGTGAGTATTGGATTTTGGTCTGCATGATTATTTTATTTCTACAATTGTTTAACTGAGATTGCTGTGTTGCTTAGCACAAGGAATTACTCTTTAGGAATCCCTCTCCCTTCCTGAGAGGCCTCTTTAGGGATTTGTACTTCATTTTTTCACGTTAAATCTCAAGGCCAGGCCACCTCCTTTATCTACAACGCTATTCTTGTAGCAGGAAACATTGTGTTGTAGGATTTTGCAGTGGAGGGTTCCACAACACCACTTCTAGAGCTTATCTTTCAGAGGAGGGAGCTTCTATTCCTCTGGGAGGTCAGTTAGGAATATTCAGGAGTTGATTGCACATATTTGGCATCAGGCCAAGCATTTCCCATCTCGTACAGTGCAGTCCCTCACCTTGACTGTGTTATTTATGAGAGTATTTACAGTGGGGGTTTGCATTGCTAGTTTGGAGGGTGAGATATTCAGTGTTAGGATCAGAATTTCACTTGGAAGATCCATTTGAGGAGGTCTATTTCAGATTGGACATCATATTCAGCCATATCCATCCAGTTCATGAGTTACAGCTACTATTAAGTCTTTCCCCTGTAACTCCGGCATTGTGTATTTTTGCATATTTCAGCCAATCCTTTCAGGATTATCTAGGAATTGCCTTTGGGAGTATATATCTTTTCTCCCCATATTGTATGAGTTGTATATTGATATATCCATGTATTGACATCATTTTTTAGTAGTTATTCCTTATATACTGTGCAGTCATAGCCTTGGGCTCTCTTCATGTTGCAGTGTTCTTCATTTATCATGTATATGTTCTTATGAGGGTTGCATTGCCCAACTTGAGTGATTTTTTCCTCAAGGATTTGTATACATTTTACTGCTAGAAAATTAATAAGATGGATATGTGTTCTTATTATATTTTATGATTTGATGTGTCCCTGCTACTCCATTATTGTGTTTACATGTTGTTGTACCTCCAATCTTGGGATATTATAAGATATTCCCAACCTTGTAGATTTTCGCTATTTTTGGATATTACGGTGGTATCAAAGCATGATCTTTGGCTCATCCTGTGAGTTTCAGCCATAAAAAGATAGAATAAATCAAGATGATGAAAATAATGAGCTTTCTCTCATCACTTTTCAGATCCAGGAAGGACCTCTCCGGGGAGGTTAATCAGAAAAAGAAGAAGAGTTGCAGTGAAAGTACTAGAGGGTTTCAAGGAGAGGAAGAGCCATGCACTTCCTATTCTCAAAGAGAATAAGACATGAAGCATGACGAACACTTGGAATCTAAAATTCTAAGTGATTAACTTGCTAAATATAAAGCTAAACCTAGAGCCTTCAAGGAGACTCTAGCTTTACCACAGTTCATTCATCTAGAGGAAGAAAGAAGATAGTATAGCTATGGGATGATGAGAGTCAATAGATTTCTATTGCCCATTTTTTATGGATCACTCACATGCGCAGCAGAGGCTTGGGTGATGAAGATAGAGGCTTTCTTCCTACTACATCTAGTAGTTGAGAGAGAGGTTGTATAAATTGCAATGATGCACCTTGAAGGTGAAGACAACACTTGGTGGTTTAGTCATTTGAGCCATGCAAGGGTGTCTACTCTTGCTGAGTTTTCTCAAAGGATTATCAGGAGATTTTTCAAAAGGAGGGAAAATCCCTCACCACCAATAAAAGGAGCATGTACCAATTTTGTTGTAACCATGGAGGAGCAGCCTTCATCTTCAATGGCTTGGGAGGCCAACACATATGAGGGAGAAAATCTTGCAACCCTGCAAGAAGATTCCAAATTTCACCAAGGTATGATTAAGTTTTCATCTCTTGTCATTTCATAAAATCTTATGGAGGGATTTACATTATTGTATACTATTGATTTAGAGCGACAGAGTTGCACTGCACTGTATAAGAGCAGTGATGAAGAGAGGAGGACCCATTATTTATGGGGGCATTAAAATGGCAGCTTCATTCATGAAGAAATGGTGGATGGAATGATAGATGGTAGAAATCTTGAAGTGAGAAACCCTTTCTCCTTTCTAGATGACCCTTTCTCAATGAACTCTCCTCAGCTCAAAGAGAAACTTCTACCTGCAGCAGATCCAGAACCTTATTGGTTTTGGAAGGCCATCGATGAAGAGGATGTCTCATGGAGAGATCTCATCAGAGACGCAATTCAACATGTCATGGAGTGCAAGGTTCATCAACACATGGAGGATGGTAGCCCTCATGGGAGGAGTACCAAGATGGAGGATGGAAGGAGACATCCACAAATGATTGAGTGGATGTTGATGAAGAGGAAGAGGCTAGTAAGCCACTTGTAGATCTATGACACCAGGCAGCAGGAGGCTTGGCTGCATTGGTTACTCTTGAAGGAGTTTGTCCATCACTTGGCATATACTCTTCCTAAGGGTATGGGGATGGAGAATATGTGGTAGGATGCTTGCATCATTAAGCAGCAAAGAGTATGGATGCATGGTGTTTATGTGACATTCATATCATTCATTATGTCTTCATCACATGACTTATATGATGAGAGTATGAAGAGGCAGAAAAAACTTTGTTTATTGGGTTATTCTTGGGAGAGCAAGGGCAAATTTTCTGTCACACTCTGCATAATGTTGCAGGGGTAGGAGATGGCACTATTTGTTGGAAATACTGAGGGGGGGGGGTGAATCAATATTCCTTTTAATTAGAGCATTAGTTAATCTTCAATTATTATCAGTGTTTGTACAATGATAGCAGAAAACAAGAGAAACACAAATGAATACAATTTTTTAGGCAGAAACCCACTTCGAGACAAAAACCACCTAATTCTTTTCTAATAATTCTTTAATATTCAACTCGAATTGAAAATAAAGCTCCAACTTTCTAGAATCTAGAAAAGCATTCTTCTCCAGCTCCAATGGGTTGGATGCTCCAATGCCCGAGATTTTTTAGTAGTCAACTGAATGGATGCCCCAACACCCTATGAGCTACAACTCACCCTAGCACCACCCTACCACCCTGTAGAAGAATAAAATAAGAATGGACTCCCGTACCAGGGAAAATGGTCCACTTTACAATGATATAGAATGATGTAGAACAATAAGGCACACTAGAAAATAACCCCAACTATGACACAACCACCTAATGATGATCCTACACCACTTGACACTGCCTCTTCAACTCTTGACAAATAGACACTAGTACAAATTGTACAATAATGTATTTACAATGACTTAGTACAATGATACCTTTACAATGATTGTATGCAGTGCTGCCCACTTGAAGACTTCATGTGATGAACTTATTGCTTCTATTATGCACCTTGGTTTCTGCTCTTGTCATGCTACCCTCTGCTACACCTTGCTTTTCTTTGCTTCCCTAGAAAGTCTGGTCCTTTGGAGCCCTTGATAACACATGATCTAGCTTTTTCTTTGCCTTTTAGGAGCTCGATATTGAATCTGTTGTATCTCTATTATTTCAGATCCCCAATATCTAATTTTCAGTATTGTAGTAGTCCTTTGATTTTTCTTTCCAATGACATAGGTCTGGCCCAATTGGGATTCTTCAAGAGTGAGTTATACCCAATCTCTCACAATGCCCTAATTATGGACTGTTTTAGCACAGAGAACTTGTACGGAGTGCCACATGTTAGTGTTTCTTCATTTGCCTCTTAAATTGATTGAGAAAAAATAGCATGTTGTGAAATATCTTTGATTTTTTATGGAATTCCAATGCGATACTCAGATAGAGGGTTATGATGCGTTTCCCAAGGTCACTTCTTTGAGATGAATTTCAAGAGCCTGCAAAAACATTGAATTCCATAGATCATATCTCTGAAAATATTGCACACCTTGATCTGAAATTTTCACAGTATTTTCCTCAAGATTTTGGCTTCACCTCATATACATTTCAACTTCTGAACCTTCGTATAAAAAAATTTAGAGAAAAAATTCCATGATGACCTGTTTCAGATAACGAAATCCATTGCATGAGGAGGATATGAGGATCACAATTTATATAAATGCTTAGGTTGAGAGGGGCTTCAAAAAGTGAACGTGGGAGGGTTTTTAGGAGGTTAAAAAATATTAATTATGACTTTTCAATGACCCATGCCACAACCCTATGGGGTTTTAGCCCACTAAATGGGGGTATAAACTTCAAACATGAATATCTCTCAAACCGTGAATAATTGCATGGCGTGCCATATATTAACGGAAACATCTCGGCAAGTAGAAACCATAAAAATAGTTCTTGAACCAGAATATAGTAATTTGGTAGGTCAAAATTCCCATGAAATATTGGGTTAGCCTATGGTGCTGCTTGAGTTGACATCAATGACAACCGCTGATAAAAAATCTCCCCCTTTGGCATTCATGGAAACACAAGTACTCCCCCTATGATCATGACACCTCTTCCTACAACATTCTTTCCCCCTTTGACATCAATGGCAAAGGGTAACTCCCCCGGAAACAAAACCGTCCTGTGGATCTATACACACTTCCACTCCCCCTGACACACAACCATCCTGTGGACTTGTACACACTTCCACTCCCCCTTTATATTCTGAATAAGGAAAATATAATGAGAACTTGGGAGAATCCCAAGCTTTTGGCGAAAATATTCCAATTCTTCATGAGTACTCTCACGATCATCAACACTTCCTTCCCAATCTGCATCTATTAAGGAATGAATAATTATATTTTTACCCTTGGGATACCACAAGCAATATTATGTTGTTCCCTTTAGATATCGAAGAATTCTTTTGATGGCAATAATATGTGATTCTTTTGGTGGTGTTTGGAATCTTTCTACTTGTCCAACTCCTTGCATAACATCTGGCCGGGAGGTTGTTACATATATAAGACTACCAATGATAGATCTGTACAACCTTTGATCCACATCATTAGATGAGTCGTCTATGCTCAATTTGCAACCTGTTACCATTGGAGTAAGGATGGGGTTGAAATATTCCATTTTAAATTTCTTGAGCATTTCCTTGATGTACTTGGCTTGAAATATAAATATTCCTTTCTCTTGCTGAGATATTTTTAGCCCTAAGAAGTATGTGAGCTCACCAAGTAAAAACATATTGAAATCACTTTGCACCTTTGTAGAAAACTTCTTACTTAGTCGATCATCATTTCTACCAAATATTATATTATCATCTTTAGCTATTAGACATGCTTTAGTTGCTTCATCTAGAAAATATATGTCATTTGGAGCTCGACTTGCTGTAGCCACAATTTCACCATACATGCCTTTCCTAATTTCACATTTTTTGGAGTTGAATAGTATTGTCTGTCCTTGATCACACATTTTTCCAACACTGAGAAGATTGTGATTCATGTTTTCAACCAATAGAACATTCTTGGCTAGAGCATATTTGCTTTCGAGAGTGACAGTACCTAATCCTATAACATTTGAAGATCCATCATTTCCAAAGGACACGGTTCCATCCTTCTTCTCTTTCAGAGATACAAATTTATTTCTATCTCCAGTCATATGCGTTGAGCAACTGCTATCAACATACCACACATCTTTGTTGTTTTTAGCCTTGAAAGAGAGAGAACAAATATTAGTCTTCTTCTTATTCCATGTTCGTTCTTTCTGTGGCTTCGAAGATTCTTCTAGAGGATTTTCAAGTTTGCAGTATTTGGCTATGTGTCCAAAGTTTCAACATTTGTAACATTCAATATTATCTCTTAAATGTTCAAATCTATTGATGTTTCGCTGAGCCCTGGGAGGTTCATATTTGACAGATCTCCTAGAATTGTATTCGTTCCTAGGGTACGTGAAACATTCTACAGCTTTATGACTAGATTTTTCCACATGAATAATAGTAGCTATAAAAAATATGTTGCTACCTGGATGGAAATTTTCATCGAGGAATTGTCTTCCAAGGCTGTTCTTGTGAATCTTGTCCAATGAAGTCTACATGCATGTCAGATCTCATAGATTCATTGTATTTTTTTGTAGAAGGTCCTACTTCTTCTTCTTTCTAACCAATGCCAGTTCTGTCATTGTAAGATCGTTTATTGTTGATAAGTTATTCCAATGCCCTTGAGATATTGGCATAGTTTTGGATGGTTTTTCCTTTCTTCACTTCCTCATGCAGCGAGACTACTTTTGCTTCTAATTCTTCCCTTTCTTGGTTTCTTTCTTCCAACTTCTTTTGAAGTGACTCTTCAATGCATTTGTGTTCTTCAACTTCAATTTTGAGACCTTGAACTTGTTCTTCAAGAGTATTGGAACGAGTATTCTCTGCCTTGAGATATTTTATAAGCTTGATTGCTTCCTTATAAAATTCTTCTATGGTCAATCCTTCTTCTCCATTGTTTGATACCTCTTGTTTATTGTGCTTGGCCATAAACAATACTCTGTCATTGGCTTCTTCTTTTTTTTCATTGTCTTCATCGGATGATGAGCTATCTTCTTTAGAGAGAAAGTTCCTTTTGGATCCTTGGTTGTTGAATTTATTAAAGCCTTTCTTTCCTTTTGAGTTTCCATCACTTTTGTTTGGACATTTTGCTGCGAAATTCCCAACCTCATCACAGTCAAAACATATCAATGGATGTTTACCTTTGAATTTTCCCTTACCAATTTTTAGTTTTCTCGTGAAGTAAGCATATTCTTCATCCAAAATACATTCTTCAACATCTCCCTTTTCTTCACACTTTCAGGTGCATGTCTTTTCAATTGAAGGTTGTTTATCCTTATTGGTTTTGTTAGATGCAAAAAACACAGTTTCTAGATGTGAAGTACCCTCTTCTTCATCAAGTCTCATTCCATATGCTATGAGAACTCCATGTAATTCCTCTTTGGTGAGTTTGTCCATATTTGCACTGTATACAAAGACCGATACCTTTGGGTTGAATCTTCCTGGTAACATTTTAAGAATATTTCATATAATAGTCTTCTCATCAACTGGCTCTCCCAATCCTTCTAGAGTATTGGTTATTTCATCAATGTATTGGAAGTATGTAGCAATGTTGCAATCTTCTTTCATTCTGAGTTGCTCAAATTTTGCTCTATAGATTTGAAGCTTTGCTTCTTTGACATTTGAGTCATCTGCATATATATTCTCAAGCTTGTCCCATACATTTTTGGTGGTTTTACAACCCAAAAACTTATAATAAGCAGATTCAATAAGTCCAATAATAATAATATTCTTTGCTTTTGCATCATTTACCTAATTCTTCTTACCTTGTTCATCCGTCATTGATGTAAATCCATTTTGAATAGTATCCCATACTTCATAACCTTGTGCCAGGAGATAGACCTCCATTCTTCCTTTTTAGAGTGCATTTATTCTCATTGAACAGAGGTACACCATTCTCGGTATGCTCCATGACCTCCTTCCAGCTGTTAAACTACTATTGAAGGAACCAAGATCTGATACCAATTGTTGGAAATAACGGGGGGCGGGTGAATCAATTTTCCTTTCATTAGAGCATTAGTTAATATTCAATTATTATTAGTGTTTGTACAATGATAACAACAAATAAGAGGAACAAAAATGCACACATTTTTTAAGGTGGAAACCCACTCCGGGACAAAAACCACCTAATGCTTCTCTAATAATTCTTTAATATTCAACTCCAATTAAAAATAAAGCTCCAACCTCCTAGAATCTAGAAAATCATTCTTCTATAGCTCCCACTGGATGGACGCTCCAATGCCCAAGATTCTTCAGTTGTCAAATGAATGGATGCCCCAACACCCAATGAGCTACAACTCACCCTAGCACCACCCTACCACCCTTTAGAAGAATAAAATAAGAATGGAATCCTGTACCAGGGAAAATGGTCCACTTTACATTGATATAGAATGATGTAGAAGAGGAAGACACACTAGAACATAACCCCAACTATGACACAACCACCTAATGATGATCCTATACCACCCGACACTGACTCTTCAACTCTTGACAAATATACACTAGTACAATTTGTACAATAATGTATTTACAATGACTTAGTACAATGATACCTATACAATGGTTGTATGCAATGCTTCCCACTTGAAGACTTCATGTGATGAACTTATTGCTGCAGTTATGAACCTTGGTTTCTACTCTTGTCATGCTACCCTCTGCTTCACCTTGCTTTGCTTTTCTTCCCTAGAAATTCTGGCCCTTTGCAGCCCTTGACAACACATGATCTAGCTTTTTCTTTGCCTTCTAGGAGCTCGATATTGAATCTGGTGTATCTCTGTTATTTTAGATCCCCAATATCGAATTTTCGGCACTATATTATTCCTCTGAGTCGTCTTTCCAATGCCACAGGTCTGACCCAATTTGGATTCTTCAAGAGAGAGTTATACCCAATCTCTCACAATGCCCTAATTATGGATTGTTTCAGCAGAGAAAACTTGTACGACATGCCACGTGTCATTTTTTCTTCATTTGGATCTGAAATTGATAGAGAAAACACTAAATAGTTTGCACTATCTGCTATTTTTATGTAATTACAATCCGATACTCAGAGAGAGAGTTATGACGATTTTCCCTAGGTCACTTCTTTGAGATGAATTTCAAGAGCCTGCAAAAACACTGACTTCCAAAGATCATATCTCTGAAAATATTGTGCAACTTGATCTAAAATATTCACAATAGCTTCCTCAGGATTTCGTCTTCGCCTCATGAAAATTTCAACTTATGAACCTTCGTATAAAAAAATTTAGAGCGAAAATTCCACGATGACCTATTTCAGATAACGAAATCCCTTGCATGAGGAGGATATGAGGATCACAATTTATATAAATGCTTAGGTTGAGAGGAGCTTGAACAAGTGAACGTGGGAGGGATTTTAGGAGGTTAAAAAATATTAATTATGACTTTTCAATGACCCATGCCACAACCCTATGGGGTTTTAGCCCACTTACTGGGGGTATAAACTTCAAACATGAATATCTCTCAAATCGTGAATAATTACGTGGCGTGCCATATATCAACGGAAACATCTCAAAAATTAGAAACCATCAAAAGAATTCTTGAACCAGAATATATTATTTTTGTAGGTCAGAATTCCCATGAAATATTGGGTTGGCCCCTAGTGATGCTTGGGTTGAAATCAATGACAATCGTTGATCAACACTATTATGGTGCAAAGGGGCTACTCCTTGGCCTTAGATGAATAGGAAGTACTTCCATTTTGGGAGGAATTTCCTATTTGCAGCAGCATTATTGGAGGAGTCTTTGACAAGGATCATGTCAAATAAATGAGCTATGAGTTAGCAGGAGCCTATCTACATAGGCCAACAACGGTGTCCCATTGGATCATGGGCTTATTCATGTATTCATGCATCACTTCGATTATCTAATACAATACTTGCATCTTCTTACCATTATCATACAGTGCATTGCTCCAAAAGAGTTCAAGTTTATTTTTGAGCCCCATAAATAGAATTTTGCCAACTATTATGATGGAGACAGCCATCCTTTGTATAAACTTGGGCAAGTGTTTGATTACTTCATGTATGCTCAGTTGAAACATTCAGCCATTTACTATTCACTAGTAGAAGTGAGGATTCACACAACTAACCATTTGTCAAAACATCACTTTCCATGCTATTTTCTGAAGTTGCAGTGGGAGAGACTGTGTTGTGTCCACTTGAGACATTATTTGTATCATGCAGCATCATGTAAAACCTTTATCAAAATTCTCATTTGGATACCCTATGATGATCATTTCCTATTCATCATGGATGAGATGTTTTGGGCTAGCTTTTTCTTCAATGTTGGAGAGGAGATCCTTGGAGGATTTTTCTCCATTTTTGCACTTAAGGGAAATACTATTGCAGCCTAAGATCAGCTCATACTCTACACTTATTTTAATATTCCAAATTTGTAGCCTCCAAGATAAATGGAATATTACAGTTGTTTCATCACTAGGTAAGTGAATAAATGGGTATGGAGGCCCATTAACCTCTTTAGAAGGATAAATAACACTCCTAATGTGAGAGTAAGAATAAGCAGCTTATTTGAGCACCCCTGGGTGTGAACAGAGATGCAGACATGTTGATTCAGTCAACTTTTACCAAGTCAACAAAGCTGTCTAGATACATTGAACCACCTTGATGGATAGCACAGTTTTGGTGGAGGACAACTTGCATGAGATTTATGGCACATGTGGATGGGACCCAATGAGGAGAGGCACTTTCTCTATATGTAGAGGATGGAGGCCTTTTTTATACATGCTTTTATATTTCGATCTCCTGATCTTGTCTGTTTAGACTTGGCTTCCCCTTGTATTTTAGCAAGGTATCACTCGGTGTTCCAGAGCGAGAATCCCACCTTTTCCCTTGAGAGGCCTCTTGGCAGAGCTTGTCCTATATTTCTCCACATTCAGGCTCAAGGCCAAGCATCATTATTCAGTCCCAGCATTATTTCTGTAGCAGGATATTGCTGAGTTGTTGATCAGCATTTATCATTGATGTCAACCCAAGTAGCACCATGGGCTAGCCCAATATTGCATGGAATTTTTGACAAACCAAATTAATATATTTTGGGTCAATAATTATTTTTATGGTTTCTAATTTTTGAGATATTTCCATTGATATATGGCACGCCATGCAATTCTACATGGTTTGAGAGATATTCATGTTTGAAGTTTGTACCACCAGTTAGTGGGCTAAAACCCCATGGGGTTGGGGCATGGGTCATTGAAAAGTCATAATTAATATTTTTTAAGCTCATAAAATCCCTCCCACGTTCACTTGTTGAAGCCCCTCTCAACTTTAGCATTCATATAAATTGTGATCTTCATTTCCTCCTTAGGCAAGGGATTTTGCCATCTGAAACAGGTCATCGTGGCATTTGCGCTCTAAATTTTTTTCTACGAAGGTTCAGAAGCTGAAATTTTTATGAGGAAAATCATAAATGCTGAGGATGTTGCTGTAAACATTTTAGATCAAGGTGCGTAATATTTTTGGAGATATGATCTGTGGAAGTCAAGGTTTTTGCAGGCTCCTGAAATTCATCTCAAAGAAGTGACCTTGGTAAATTTGTCATAAGTCTCTCTCTGAGTGTCAGATTGGAATTCTGTAAAAAGTGGTGGATAGGGCACAGTCTGTAATTTTTTCTCTATCAATTGAAGAGCCAAATGAAGAAAAAAAATGACATATGGCACACCATACAAGTGCGCTCTGCTGAAACAGTCCATAATTAGGGCATTGTGAGATATTGGATATAACTCTCTCTTGAAGAATCCAAATTGGGTCAGACCTATGGCATTGGAAAGAAGAATTAGAGGACTATTATGGGACAAAAAATCAGATATTGAGGATCTTAAATAACAAAATTACACCAGATTCAATATCGAGCTCCTAGAAGGCAAGAAAACGCTAGATCATGTGTTGTGAAAGGTTGCAGAGGACCAGAATTTCTACAGCAGCAAAGCAAAGCAAGGTGTAGCAGAGGGTAGCATGAAAAGAGAAGCAACCGAGATGCATAACAGTAGCAATAAGTTCATCATATGAAGTCTTCAAGTGGGCAGCACTACATACAATCATTGTAAAGGTATCATTGTACTTAGTCATTGTAAATACATTATTGTACAAATTGTACTAGTATCTATCTACCAAGGGTTGAAGAGGCAGTGTTGGGAGGTCTTGGATAATCATTAGGTGGTTGTGTTAAAGTTGGGGTTATGGTCTAGTATATATTATTCTTATACATCATTCTATATCATTGTAAAGTGGACCATTTTCCCTGATACGGGAGTCCATTCTTATTTTATTCTTATATAGGGTGGTAGGGTGGTGCTAGGGTGAGTTGTAGCTCATTGGGTGTTGGAGCGTCCATTAAGTTGACTACTGAATAATCTCGGGCGTTGGAGCATCCATCCAATCGGAGCTAGAGAAGAATTCTTTTCTATATTCTAGGAAGTTGGAGCTTTATTTTGAATTGGAGTTGAATATTAAAGAATTATTAGAACAGCATTAGGTGGTTTTTGTCCCGGAGTGGGTTTCCACCTTAAAAATTGTGTGGATTTGTGTTCCTCTTGTTTTCTGCTATCATTGTAAAAACATTGATAATAATTGAAGATTAACTAATTTTCTAATTGAACGGAATACTGATTCACCCACCCCCCCCCCTCCCCCCACCCCTCTCAATGTTTCCAACAATTGGTATCGGAGCTTGGTTCCTTCAATAGTAGTTTAACAACTAGAAGGAGGTCATGAAGCATAATAAGAAAGGTGTACCTCTATTCAATGAAAATAATTATGCACTCTGGAAAGGAAGAATGGAGGTCTATCTCTTGGCACAAGGTTACGAAGTATGGGACACTGTTCAAAATGGATTTACATCAACTACGGATGAACAAGGTAAGAAGAATTTGGTAAATGATGCAAAAGAAAAGAATATTATTATCAGTGGACTTATTTAATCTACTTATCATAAGGTTTTGGGTTGTAAAACTGCCAAAAATGTATGGGAAAAGCTTGAGAATATATATGTAGGTGACTCAAATGTCAAAGAAGGAAAGCTTCAAATCTATAGAGCAAAATTTGAGCAACTCAGAATGAAAGAATATTGCAACATTGTTGCATACTTCCAATACGTTGATGAAATAACCAATACTCTGGAAGGATTGGGAGAGCCAATTGACGAGAAGACTATTATACAGAAGATTCTTAGAACGTTACCAGGGAGATTCAACCCAAAGGTATCGGTCTTAGAATACAGTGAAAATCTAGACAAACTCAGCAAAGAGGAATTACATGGAGTTCTCATAGCATATGAAATGAAACTTGATGAAGAAGAGGGTACTTCGCATCTACAAACTGCGTTCGTTACATCTAAGAATACCAATAAGGATAAACAACCTTCCACTGAAAATACATGCACCTGCAAGTGTGAAGAAAAGGGAGATGATGAAGAAGGCGTTTCAGATGAAGAATATGCTTACTTCATGAGAAAACTAAAAATTGGTAAGGGAAAATTCAAAGGTAAACTTCCATTGATATGTTTCAGCTGTAATGAGGTTGGGCATTTTTCAGAAAAATTTCCAAACAGAAGTAATGGCAACTCGAAAGGAAAGAAAGGCTTTAAGAAATTCAACAAGCAAGGATCCAAAAGGAACTTTCTCTCTAAAGAAGATAGCTCATCATCCAATGAAGACAATGATAGTGAAGAAGAAGCCAATGAGAGAGTATTGTTTATGGCCAAGCACAATAAACCCAAGAACAATAAACAAGAGTTATCAAACAACGAAGAAGAAGGATGGACCATAGACAAATTTTATGAGGAAGCAATCAAGCTTATAAAATATCTCAAGGGGGAGAAGATCCATTCCAATACTCTTGAAGAACAAGTTCAAGGTCTCAAAATTAAAGTTGAAGAACACAAATGCATTGAAGAGTCACTGCAAAAGAAGTTGGAAGAAAGCAACCAAGAAAGGGAAGAATTAGAAGCCGAAGTATTCTCGCTGCGTGAGAAAGCGAAGAAAGGAAAAACTATCCAAAACTATGCCAACAACTCAAGGGAATTAGAAGAACTCATCAACAATCAACGATCTTACAATGACAAAACTGACATCGGTTACAAAGAAGAAGAAGCAGGACCTTCTACAACAAAATACAATGAACCTATGAGATTTAACATGCATGTAGACTTCATTGGACAAGATTCGTAAGAACAGCCTTGGAAGACAATTCCTCAACGAAAATTTCCATCCAGGTACCAATATATTTTTTATGGCTACCATTATTCATGTGGAAAATTTGGTCATAAAGCTGTAGAATGTCACACGTACCCTAGGAACGAATACAATTCCAAGAGATCTGTCAAATATGAACCTCCCAGGACTCAACAAAACATCAATATATTTGAACATTTAAGAAATAATATTGAATGTTACAAATGTAAAAACTTTGGACACATAGCCAAATGCTGCAGACTTGAAAATCCTGCAGAAGAATCTTTGAAGCCACATAACGAACGAACATGGAAGAAGAAGAAGAATCATAATTGTGCTCTTGCTTTCAAGGCTCAAGAGAACAAATATGTGTGGTATGTTGATAGCAGTTGCTCAACGCATATGACTGAAGATAGAAATAAATTTGTATCTCTAAAAGAGAAGAAGGATGGAATCATGTCCTTTGGAAATGATGGATCTTCAAATGTTATAGGATCAGGTACTATCACTCTAAGAAGCAAATATTCTCTAGCCAAGAATGTTCTATTGGTTGAAAACATGAATCACAATCTGCTCAGTGTTTGAAAAATGTGTGATCAAGGACACACAATAATATTCAACTCCATGAAATGTGAAATCAGGAAAGGCATGTATGGTGAAATTGTGGCTATAGCAAGTTGAGCTCCAAATGACATATATGTTCTGGATGAAGCAACTAAAGCATGTATAATAGCTAAAGAGGATGATACAATAATTGGTAGCAATGATGATCGACTAAGTAATAATTTTGCTACAAAGGTGCAAAGTGATTTCGAGATGTCATTACTTGATGAGCTAACATACTTCTTAATGCTTGAAATATCTCAGCAAGAGAAATGAATATTTATATGTCAAGCCAAGTACATTAAAGAAATGCTCAAGAAATTTAAAATCGAAGATTGCAAACCCATCCTTACTCCAATGGTAACAGGTTGCAAATTGAGCATATACTACTCATCTAAGGATGTGGATCAAAGAATGTACAGATCTATGATTGGTAGTCTTCTATATGTAACAGCCTCCTGGACAGATGTTAAGCAAGCAGTTGGGCAAGTAGCAAGATTCCAAGCAGCACCAAAAGAATTACAGATTATTTCCATCAAAATAATTCTTCAATATCTAAAGGGAACAACAGAATATGGCTTGTGGTATCCTAAGGGTAAAAATCTCATTAGTCATCCCTTTACAGATGCATATTGGGCAAGAAGTGTTGATGATCATGAGAGTACTCGTGAAGAATTGGAATATCTTCACCAGAAGCATGGGATTCTCCCAAGATCTCATTAGATTTTACTTATTCAAAATATAAAGGGGGAGTGGAAGTGTGTATAGGTCCACAGGATGGTTGTATGTTAAGGGGAGTGGAAGTGTGTACAGGTCTGCAGGATGGTTGTGTTTCAAGTGGAGTTACCATTTTCCATTGATTTCGAAGGGGGAGAGAATGTTGTAGGAAGAGGTGTCATGATCGTAGGGGGAGTATTTGTGTTGCCATCAATGCCAAAGGGGGAGATTGTTGATCAACGGTTGTTATTGATGTCAACCCAAGAAGAAATAAGGGCTAACCAAATATTTCATGGAATTTTTGACCTACCAAATTAATATATTCTGGGTCAATAATGCTTTTTATGGTTTCTACTTGTTGAGATGTTTCTATTGATTTATGGCATGCCATGAAATTCTTCACGGTTTGAGATATATTAATGTTTGAAGTTTGTACCCCCAGTTAGTGGGCTAAAACCCCATGGGGTTGGGGCATGGGTCATTGAAAAGTCATAATTAATATTTTTTAAGCTCCTAAAATCCCTCCCACATTCACTTGTTTAAGCCCCTCTCAACTTAAGCATTCATATAAATTGTGATCTTCATTCCCTCCTTAGGCAAGGGATTTTGCCATATGAAACAGGTCATCATTAAATTTTCTCTCTAAATTTTTTTCTATGAAGGCTCAGAAGCTGAAATGTTTATGAGAAAAAGCATAAATCTTGAGGAAGTTTCTGTAAAAATTTCAGATCAAGGTGCACAATATTTTTGGAGATATGATCTGTGGAAGTCATGGTTTTTGCAGGCTCCTGAAATTCATCTCAAGGAAGTGACCTTGGTAAATTCGTCATAACTCTCTCTCTGAGTATCAGAGTGGAATTTCGTAAAAATTGGTGGATAGGGCACAATCTATAATTTTCTCTCTATCAATTTCAGAGCCAAATGAAGAAAAAGTGACACGTGGCATACCGTACAAGTGCGCTCTAATGAAACAGTCCATAATTAGGGCATTGTGAGAGATTGGGTATAACTCTCTCTCAAAGAATCCAAATTGGGTCAGACCTGCGGAATTGGAAACATGACTCAAAGGAGTACTACAAGACCAAAATAACAGAGATACACCAGATTCAATGTCCAGCTCCTAGAAGCAAAGAAAAAGCTAGATCATGTGTTGTCAAGGGTTGCAAAGGACCAGACTTTCTATGGCAGCAAAGAAAAGCAAGGTGTAGCAGAGGGTAGCATGACAAGAGCAAAAAACAAGGTGCATAAAAACAGCAAGAATTTCATCATATGAGGTCTTCAAGTGGGCATCAATGCATACAATCATTATAAAGGTATCATTGTACTTGGTCATTGTAAATACATTATTGTACAAATTGTAATAGTATCTATCTGTGAATGGTTGAAGAGGCAGTGTCGGGAGGTCTAGGATCATCATTAGGTGGTTGTGTCAAATTTGGGGTTATGGTCTAGTATATCTTCTTCTTCTGCATCATTCTATATCATTGTAAAGTGGACCATTTTCCCTGGTACGGGAGTCCATTCTTCTTTTATTCTTTTATAGGGTGGTAGGGTGGTGCTAGGGTGAGTTGTAGCTCATTGGGTGTTGGGGCATCCGTTCAGTTGACTACTAAAGAATCTCGGGCATTGGAGCGTCCATCCAGTGGGAGCTGGAGAAGAATGCTTTTCTAGATTCTAGGAAGTTGGAGCTTTATTTTCAATTGGAGTTGAAAAGAATTATTAGAAAAGCATTAGGTGGTTTTTGTCCCGGAGTGGGTTTCCACCTTAAAAATTATGTGCATTTGTGTTCCTCTTGTTTGCTGCTATCATTGTAAAAACACTGATAATAATTGAAGATTAACTAATTCTCTAATTGAGAGGAATAATGATTCACCCACCCCCCCTCTCAGTATTTCCAACATGAGTTGCAGGGTGTTGCAGTGGAGGACTCTTACACCACTTCCGAGTCTGTTTCTCAGTAGAGGGTGCCTTCCTTCTCTTGAGAAATCAGCTAGAAAGATTTATGAGAAAATTTCATATCTTGGAAGTAGAACAAAGTGGTTCTCATCTCCTACAGTGTATTCCCTTGCAGGAACTGCATCATTGTATGCAGAGTTGTTGCAGCAGGGTTAAGACCCTTGTTTATGAGCTAGTTTCCTAGGGAAAGGGCCAACCCTTCTCTCGGAAAGCTAGAGGAAGGGATCCTCATCCCTACTTTGTATTATTCAGCTATATTTTTGTAATGTTCTAGTAATACTGCATTTTCTGAGCTGAATATTTAGATCTTCTCTTTCCTGTACATGTGTTTCATGAAACCCTTGCCGGGTTAACTTTATATTACAATAAGAAGGCTAGATCTTTGTTTTCTTGGCATATTATTCCATGTAACTCCAGATCCATGTTATTTCATTACTATATTATAGAAACCCTCATAAAATAACACTTTACATGCTTAATTATTTTTTTGCATTACTCAAGTCATGGGATTTGGCCAATTTTAAGCTGTCAGGTAGCCGAGAGGTCTGTTTAACATATCAAAAGGGATTTCTTTCTGATCCCCTTTTTTATGTGAGAGCTTAACATCATATGCTAAGGGAACCCAACATTATTTCACCCAGTAAAACCTCATATCTTCAGATATAACATTTTCAGGGTCTAATTTCTGCATTTTCCCCACTTGGGAATGTGTAGACATTCTTCTTTTGTTGTTGTTTCACTCATTTGAGGGTTATGTCTCCTTGGACACATCATATAAGTCTATTTACTAGATCTCCAACTTTGGAATATCTTAAGATATTCTATTTTTTGTAGAAAATCCCTTTTTTGGGATATTACACTTATCATGAGTGGATATAAGGATATCATGGGGTAGACTACCTTGTCTACCATGATCAAATTTTCTGCCCACCTACTTTGCATGAGCCTAAGGTGGAGGAAGACTTTCAGGAGTTGCCATGTTGGGAGGTAACTCATTTTGTATGGATGATTGCTTGGGGATGGGAGATTCATATGGGGATGGTAGATCCCAATTCATATCAGCCCTCATGCCTCAAGAAGGCCCTTCAGTTCTATCCTTTTAGTTTCTTGAGGACAAGAAACATTTGGGAGGGGAGGACTGTAATATTCCAAAATTAGCATGCAACTTATTGGAATATTAAATTTTGTTATTTCCACTTAAGAGAGGAATAAAATGGGTAATGAGGCCCATGAATAGGAATAAAATCCCTCATAATGTGAAAAGGATCATCAGAATAGCTATATTTTTCACCTTATAGTGTGAAAAGGGGGCAAATGCATGAGGACAAGGTCAAGTTTGACCAAGTCAACGGCGCTGCCATAGAGGGAGTGGATCACTTGGGAAGACAGTGCAGTATGAATGGAGGGAATATAATTTGGTGGAGGAAAACCTAATGTGTGGGGGCCAAGGCAAGAAGGCTTTCATTTGTATAAAGGGAGGGCAAGGCATCCATAGGGGGACATGTTATTTAGTATTGGATTTTCATCTGCATGACTATTTGTTTTCTCCAGTTGTTTAACTGAGATCTCTGTGCTGCTTAGCACAAGGAATTCATGTTTATGAATCCCTCTACCTTATTGAGAGGCCTCTTGAGGGATTTTCACTTCATTTCTCCACATTCAGATTCAATGCCAAGCCACCTCCTGCAGCTACAGTGTTATTCCTGTAGCAGGGAACGTTGTGTTACAGGGTGCTGCACTGCAGGGTTCCAGAACACCACTTCTAGAGCTTATCTTTTAGAGGAGGGAGCTTATATTCCTCCGAGAGGTTAGTGAGGAAGATTCAATATCTGATTGCACATATTTGGCATCATGCCAAGCATTTCCCATATCCTAGAGTGCAGTCCCTCTCCTTGACTGAGTTATTTCTGAGAGTATTTGCAGTGGGGGTTTGCATTGCTAGTTTGAAGAGTGATATCTTTAGTGTTAGGATCATCCTTTCACTTGGAAGATCCATTGGAGGAGGCATATTTCATATTGGACATCATATTCATCCATCTCCATCCAGTTCATGAGTTGTAGCTACTATTCAGTCTTGCCCCTACAACTCTGGCATTGTGTATTTTTTCATATTTCAGCCAATCCTTCCAAGATTGTTTAGAAATTGCCTTTGGGAGTATATATCTTTTCTCCCCATATTGTATGAGTTGTATATTGATATATCCATGTATTGACATAATTTTGCAATAGTTATTCCTTATAGACTACACATTCATAGCCTTGGGCTCTCTTCATGTTGCAGTGTTCTTCATTTATCATGTATTGTTCTTATGAGGGTTGCATTTCCCAACTTGAGTGATTGTTTCCTCAAGGATTTGTATACATTTTGCTGCTAGAAAATTAATAAGATGGCTATGTGTTCTTCTTATATTTTATGAGTTGATGTGTCCCTCCTACTCCATTATTGTGTTCACATATTTCTGTATCTCCAATCTTGGGATATTATAAGATATTCCCAACCTTGTAGATTTTCCCTATTTTGTGTAATGTTCCCAAAATTAGCATGAAGCTAATTAGAACATTGATTTTTCTTATGTCATCTAGGAGGTGAATAAAATGGGTGAGGAGATCCATGAGTAGGAATAATTCCCTCATAGTGTGAAGGGGATCAATAGAGTAGCTTTATTTTTCACCTTCTAGTGTGAAAAAGGGGCAAATGCATGAGGACAAGGTCAAGTTTGACCAAGTCAACAGTGCTACCAAAGAAGGTGTGGATTGATTAGGAAGACTTCACAGTTTGAATGGGAGAAATATCACTTGGTGGAGGAAACCCTAATGTGTGGGGTCCAAGGCATGAAGTCTTTCATTTGCATAAAAGGACGAAGAGGTAGCCATAGAGGATTATGTTTGAGTATTTTATTTTGGTATGTTAGACTCTTTGCATTCTCAGGATGATTAGCAGAGTTGCAGTGTTGTTTAGCACAAGGACTCCTGTTTAGGATTCCTTCTTCTTCTTGAGAGGTCTCTCGAGGGATTTTTCTTCATCTCTACATTCAGGCTCAACACCAAGCCACTTCCTTCACCTATAGCGCAATTTCTGTTTAGAGCTGGGTTGTGTTGCAGGGTGTTGCAGTGGAGGGTTCCATCACACCACTTCCAGAACTTATCTTTTAGAGGAGGGAGCTTCTATTCCTCTGGGAGATCAGTTGGGAAGGTTTCAGAGCTGATTTTCAAATCTTGGCATCTGGCCAAGCATCTCCCATCTACTATAGCGTATTCCCTCTCCTTGATTGCGTTATTTCAGTGTGTATCTACAGTGGGGGTTTGCACCACTATTTTGGAGGGTGAGATATTTAGTGTTAGGATCAGCCTTTAACTTGAGAGATCTATTGGAGGAGGTATATTTAATATTTTTCATCATCTTCAGCCATCTCCATCTATTTCTAGTTATTGAGTTGCAGTTGCAACTGCAACTCCGACATTTCTGTAGTTGTGCCATTTTGTGGATATTCTAGCCAATCCTTCTAAGGATTGTTGTGTTGTTGTTTTCAGGGTTTGAGAGCTTGCTTCCCCACATTTCTTGAGCCTTATATTGTCATATCTCTATATTTTTATTCAACATGTTGCAGTGTCTCCAATAAACTGCGTCATTTTAGCCTTATGACATTTCTGTGTAGCAATGTTTCTCTATTCTCATGTACATGTCTCATTGAGGCATTCATTACCCATCTTGAGTGACTGATTCCTCAAGGATTTGTATACATTTGCTGCTATATTATACAATTTTTGGCTATCTACATCTTCATGTATTCGGGCTCATCAAAATAACGCTGGTGCTCTATCCCTTGTTCATACATAGCTGTGGTCCTTTCATTGGGCACTTTTTCAAGACAACTAGGCATGGGAGATTTGTTTAACCCACCTAGATTGATTTATTTTGAACCTCCTCCTGGATTTCGGTCTTAGACACATTGATCTAAGGAATCCAAGTATTCGTTTCAAACCCTGTAGCAACCATTCTTGAAAAATGTGTTTTTCAGGCATGCCCTCCTGAGCAATCCCATTTGGGGATATTACAGTGGTATCAAAGATAAAATATTGGCTCAACTTGTGAGTCTCAGCCAAAGGATATCAGAAGAGGATGGGATTTATCTCATCATATTTCATATCCATGAAGAATGAGGATAAGCAAATAGAAGAGGAAAGACCCTGAACTTTCTATTCTCATGAAGAAGGATACAGAGAGATGAGCAGGAAAAAGACTCCATCTTTTGGATGAGACAAAGGGGATAGGCTTAAAAATATTCTTCCTAAATCTATAAAAAACATTCATGAAGATCTCAAAAGGTTAAGGAGGGAGATGTATGGAGGATCTCCAAAAGAGTTTGAATCTAAAGAAAACCCTAGATTTTCATATGAGGAGTGTGACCAGGAAACCACACACCATAATACACATCGCAGTCACATGCCCAATATTTCCATGAGAGAGATGGAAATAGGAGAAGATGTTTCTAGGAGGGAAACTCTTAGTGATTTCCTAAAAGAGTATGAGTCTCAAACTCAGAAATTCCGAGATCATCTCAAGTTTTTAGAATTTTGCAAGATCAAGGTGAAGGGGAGAGAGTAGCAGGATAGATTTCATCTATCTACTTTTGAAGGGTCACCTACATGTTTAGCCAAAGCTTGGGTGGAGGAGTTAGATACCTTCTTGCAGCAGCACCAAATTCTTGAAGATGAAACCCTGAAAGTTGCAGTGCTGCATTTGAGAGGAAAGGCCTATGCCTGGTGGATCTTTGAATCCTTTTCATTAAAAAATATAAACACTACATCTTATGAAAGCTTCACTAAGGCATTAGTGAAAATATTTGATAGCAGGGTTCATGAGACACATATGGTGGAGCTAAACAAGGAAACTCAAACAAGAGCCTTGCATGAAAATGCAAAACCACCTCATAAAACCATGGAGGAGGCTAAAAATTTGCACCATACCTTTCTAGGAGAAAGACTTTTTTCTCACATCTTTGAGAAAGGGAGGATGGAGATCTCCTTTTCAAAGAAGGATCCAATCATTGGGAGGTTGCCCATTCATGTTGCAGAGACTGAGTGCAACAATGCGGTCACATTTGGAGATTATATGGTGCCTCATGCAGAGGAAGGAGGAGCTCTTGCTCCAACTAGAGGGATTATTACATCTTTGCAAGGAAGTCCCTAGGATCTCATGTGTGGAGATCAAGGCACAACTCATGTTCTACATGTGCCATTGATGAGGAGTTTTGGAACCATGGAGACACAATGAGGAGGTAGGGAGGAGAACCAACATCATGGGATGACGAGTACACACCCCTATCCACTTCAGAAGGTTGATGCACCTAAGAGGAAGACTGGATTGCGTAGTAAGAGCATGGAAAGATTTGTCCATTAATATATGAAGTCATCTCTTGATGATGATGTCTCATTTCATGGAGACATTTCACCGAGGAGACCACTTAATCAGCAAAGGAGTATGGATGCTTCACCAGTTGAGGCACCACTCATTGATTTCAGGGGAGTGGGGACCTTGGGAGAGCTTCATATAGCGTTGGGATTCTTGGGTAGGCTCAAGGAGGAGAGACATGACTCTTTGGAAGAGTTATCACAACCATATCTTCTCTCTTTGAGGATGAGAGGAGAATCATCTATGAGCTACTCCCTTTGCATGAGAAAAACATATGGTAAGCGTGTTGATTTTGTTGGAAATATTATCATTGATGGAAAAGGAGCACAAAGGAGCAGCACCACGACAAGGGAGTAGATCAGAATCAGATGGAATTATTGTAGAGAAATAAAGTGAAGTGGCAGAGGCTACAAGAGGTGTTATTTGCTGGAGGATAAGACCAGACATTTGTGGGGACGAATGCTGGTGGAACAAATCAGAAGGTTCCACTTGGGTTTACTGTAGTCGAGTTAACACATGGAGTGTAAAAGGAGAAGGTTGTACCTAGAATGAAGACCAGAACCATAATTGATGATGTGGAGGAACTACATTTAAAATTGGATGTGGAACCATGAGCCAATGGCAAAAACGGAATAATGAAAGTGGTTTCTGTTAGCCACCTATAAAATTTGTTATATCAAAAGGTGGCTAAATCATTTTTGAAGCCTTCAAGAAACAGTTTTAATTTATAAAAATGTTATCTCTTGAAAACTCATGAAGACATCATGCCCTTTGTTTAAATATTCAATGTTGTTTCCATTTCAAACTCTGAAATTCTGCTGATTTCGTAGAGGAAATACTGCTGCAAAACACCATTTTTCCCTTCTTTTCACTTCAAAATAACCTTCATTTTTACCCCTTTCATCCCCATGGAATTCCTCCATTTTCCATTTTTCTCCTTTTCCCCTTTATAAGATCCTCTTTACAAAGTTTAAAACTCACTTTTCAACTTTGCCGAAACCCCCAAATCCATAAAAAACTGTGAAAATTTTCATAAAAAATAAGTTTTTTAACTACAAGCTTAAGCCCCCTTGGGCTAACTCCTAAACCACTTCCATGCATATGCCTGCACCTTAGAACTGGGCTCTAGACTCATAAAGCGATTATCGCAATCGGGATTTTCCATCAAACACAAGTCTTTTTGTTATTTGAAAGTCCGATGTCGAATGGCCCTTTGTATATAACACTTCGGTCCTTTGATCCCTTTCATAAACCTAAGGGCCCACAATTGGGTGCTTATAATTTCATAAAAACCATTCCCAATTGATATTTTCCTTTGTTTATTCAAAAACCCACTTTTCCTAAGTTTTGGTCTAAACCCGCCGAAGCAATGTTTTTAATAAAAATGGGTTGATTGAAAGACCCGCACCAAATTTCCGATGTGATTAAGCCCCATTGTATAAACCCCCCCCCCCCCCCCCCTTCTACTTTTGTCCATATAAACCTATGCCCGAGACCAAGAGTTAAAGTCCCGAAGCGCTAATCACATCGGAGAAATTCAAATGGGTAGATTGAAAAGCCTGAAGGCCCAATCTCGATTGGCCCTTTCTATCTATAAGCCCTGGGCCTATTGGATTTCATATAGACCAATGGCCCCATAGACGAGCGCCAAAGAATTTTCATATATATAATCCACCCCGAGCCATAAAAAACCTTTGCAATTCATGAATTTTGGGTTTTGATAAAGTATTATGGGGTTTCCGCCGATGCATATTTTGAAATCATATATGTCGTTGATCTTAAGCCGATCAAATGGCCCGCGAAACATCGCATCGAAATTTTTTCATCGGACGCACTAGAAATTTCGCCACCTCCAATTGACATCCCTTGATCCATTCTCTACCGTCGATCTAATCTGCGGATCGATGGCCCACAATCAATTGCTTCGGCGCTTCCATGTTCTTTGCCCCGCCAATGCCAATAGTTTTGATTGCATCTGGGCCATCCACGTGTCCAGATCGGACGGTCCAGATTGCATTTCCAAAATTTAGTTTAAAACATGTGTCCCACTTCATTATGTTTTTGGCCAAATCCCGTCCGTTCATCTCTTCAGATCAACGGTCCTGCTTCACCCTTTCTCTGCCTGTATATTATTTTATTTTAACCCCAGTTTTAATCCTGGCTGTAGATTTTGTTCCACCTAATGGCTCATATTAAACCTGATAGGCCTACCTCCTGTGGGTCCTGCCTCCTTCAAAATTTGATCTCGGCCGTCCATCTTAGATCTGATGGCCCATATTGCAACCGCCCCACTTATTATCACCCGCGCAATTATCTTTTATCGTGCTCTTTCCAGAGTCGTCATATCTGTGACCCCTGATCTGACGGTGGGCGCGCATTTTCACGTAAGTTTGAGGGCAGAGGTTAATTCTAAGAAATTACGTGATATAAGTTGTTTGCAAGAGACACGTGTCACCCTCTAGCACATATCACGTTCCAAAAGGCAAAACCATCTCCCCGCCCTTTCGCAGTGCGAAACCTATGGTTTTATCCACAAAAACCATCTTTCCCCATTTGTATTATAAGTCATCACGCACGCCTTCCACCGTTGATCCTTGTAGATCAATGGCTCTGATCTAATTTCTCATTGCACTATCGCCCTCTGCTTCTACCCAAGAATTTCAACGTGCAATCTCCCCCGTTGATCTCATGGGACGATCTCATCTGACGGCCCACTATTATCCATCAACTCCAATATTCTTTCCTTTGCATTTTTCTCAGCCAAAGGGCTTGAAACCTTATTTCTTCACATTTTATTCTATTTTACAAATAATGTGACCCCTTTTCATTATTAATTCACTGCTAATCTCGACTGTTGATCTTCTTGGTCAATCATAGATCAACGGTTCTGACTTAAAATATCCCACTGCTCTCCTTTTGACTTCTACGCACGATCTCCACCATTGGATGCTACCATCCAACAGCCACACACTTCCCCACAACCTCTAAAGAATTTTTACCAAATAACGCAAGATTTTATAATATTTTTTGTATTTTGCAGGTTTTAATGGTTTTTTCCATTATATAAAAGGAAAATTGAAGCCGAGGATGACGATCCTCCAGGCTCTCACTTATCAAGAAGAAATCATTAAGGAGGGTTCAACTCCACGTTTCATCAATGATTCATGGGAATTGATGCCATATGAGCCCTTTGCGGCACCTGCACATCAACAAGACATGGTGAAATTCAAAAGAGTATTAGTGTTGAAGGCCTACCACAGAAAAACTAAAGATTGAAGATGAATTCCATAGTTTAATGGATTACAACTAAGATCGATTATCAAAAGCCTAATCCATTGGATTAAACACAATTAAAGAAAATCATAAACATTTATCAGACAAAGGACACATCCACTGCCACATCAGAGGAAACTTCTTTCCTCACAGCTACCTAATGCCACCTGTAGCCTCAAAGCATTCAACAGAGGCCGAGTTATGATCAAAAAAGAAGATATTTGCCTCATCACAACCGAATAGTTAATTCTGCCAAACGAACTTAATGAAAAAAATATCAGCAGAGTTATTGCAACATGGAACAGAGCTTTAAAGTCAACAAAAACTCCCACCGAGCTTAATTCTTAAATGTAAAATAATTAATACAGACAAACGCCTGTAATCTTCTTCATCGAGCCCCTCAAAGGCCAATAAGTATTCAAGTCTGTATTAATTAATGCTTGAAGATCTTTTATCGGATCCCACCTCCTCATTCCTTCTATAAATACTTCTATAGAAGATGATACAATGTTGGTTGTAGAACTTTGAAATATACTTGTGCTCGAAACTTCTACCTGTAAATAGTGTTCAAAGGCTCTTGAAGCTCTGTTTGTGATAGAATAGTTAGGCTGAGAAGTGAAGATGATTGCTGAGCTAAAACATTGGACTTGAAGCTGTAACTGGTTTGAAGCATCAATACAAGCTGATTTATGGGATCCTGGTCTATGTCAATGGTGATGTTTTTCTTATTGTAAATCATTATTTTATTTATATTTTCACTTTTTCCATATTCTCTTATAAAGAACAACAAGCATAGAGTTAGGATTTACTGTATATTAGTACCCTTCTCTGACTAATAAGCTTTATCTAAATTTTTTCTTCTTGATTGTGTTGTTTAGAATGATTAAATTCAGTTTAAGAAACTAGGAATGTTGGCATTCCCTCATCCTACTGTCTAAGCTAAATATTTTTCCTAAATGTTATTTTCAGTTTATGTTAAGTAGAGATGAACTAAGGAAGTTATGGTGAGCCATATCCTTTAGTTTTATCCCCAAAGACTTTCTGAAAGTTTCCCTAAGAATGTGTTGAAAGCAGGCTAGGTTCAAAGTCCTTACCTGATCTTAGACTTTTCTTTGTTATCTTGTGTGTTTGTCTTGAAATTTTACCAAGTAAAGCAGAACTAGGGAGATATATGGTGAGCCCTACCCTCTAGTTTGTTCCCCAACGGTTGCTTTTAAAGTTTTCCTTTGTGTTTTAAATGTTTTCTATTGAAAGTGCATCAAAAGCTGGCTAGTTTCAAAGTACTTACCATATCTTAGATTAATTTTATGTCTTTCTTAAGTGTATGCCAAAAGCAGGATAGTTTCAAAGTACTTACCTGATCTTAGGCTACTCTTTGTTATTAATTTTTTTAATCTCCCCTTCTTGTTGTATCATTTCATTCCATAAAATCAACTTTAAAGAGATCCTTAGACATAGATGACTTTTCCCACAGAAAATTCTTGAACCTTGTTGTTTCAATTAAACCCTATTATGACTCCATAGCCCAATGGACTAAAAACCAGCGTTATATCTATATTCCAACCAAAGCTTTTTCTAATGGCTTGCAACTTCACACCTTTGAGACTCTTTCCATTTAGAACTTTCCACTCAAATAATAATCATGCTCAACCATCCAAAACAAACAAAAACCCTTGGACTTCATAACTAGCCTAATATCATTACCCAAAATCTTTAAAGATAAATCCATCTTTGCACTTATTGCAGAGATCCCTCTCCAGATTCAGGAGGGCTAGATCCTAGAATCCAAAAGTGGTTGAAATAGTTTTCTCTCTGAAGTTTTACTTTGCCAATCTTGCTAATTACAGGGAGCTAACATTTCTGGTGACTCCACTGCGGACTGAGTCAAATTTTCATCTCAGATTCCCATAAACACTTCATAAAACCTTGTGAGTAAAAAGCAACCTTTTCAAGCACTACCAAGTAATGGTAATCATGACGAAAATTGTTTGAATCAGTGACAAACTAGGCAAACCCTAGGATTCTCATAAGATTTTATATAACCTTGAAGTATTAGCTATCTTAGCCATAAGAGCAGACTATCTTTGTCTCATAACCATAGCTAAGTTTTAAAACAAATTTAGGACACTCTTAACAACCAATAGGACTGAAAAATAACTCAGAAAACCAAAAAATATTTTAGATTGGTATTCAATAAACATGGTGGTGGACCATAAAACCTTTTACCTCCAAAAGAGCTAAAAAATTCCACTTGGCGACTCCACAATCCTGAACAGACCTTAAGACTCCACTGGGAAGACCCATAATCATTTTATCATCATTCAAACTCAGTTAGGGGACTATAGGATTAAAATTTGTGTAAAAAAAATTAGTTAACCTCTCAAAGATTGTCATGTCTGGTTAAAATGTCTTTGTTTATTAGGGTCTGAAAAACATAGCATAGTGGCTCCTAGAAATATTCATACTAGAGCCTACCCTAACCCAAACCCACCTGAGATAGTTGATAACCCAGAAAGTAAACTCAAGAAGTCTCCTAAGATAAAATTTTCAACTGTTTTTAGATCACCCTTGAGAGCTAATTCAATTCCTGAAAATCTTGCAGCTCTACAACAATCACAAGTAGACTTAAGAAATCCATTTAGAACTAGGTCTCTTCATGATTTAGATCAGCTAGATTTTGAGTCTTCACTTTCATCTCCTGAAACAAGTGAACATCCTGGTAGTAGAGAAACAACATCACCTGATTCACATTTCCTTTTCAATTTAGGTGTCTCTCATCCAAGGTTAGCTCAAAAATCTATTCTTGGTCCATCCACATCCATTCATCCTACATCCACTGTTCAAACCACTCCACTTCAACCCACTTTCCCTTTTTTTAATCCACCTCTTGTAAATCAACCTCCACCACATATCATGGTAGCATGGTATGCTCCCTTAGTCCTTCCTGTACCATTAGTCAATCTTCCACAGGACTATCAGTCCAAAATACCATTATACGATGCTACTAATGCTACTACTGCATCACAACATGTGGATAAGATGAATGACTACTTTGAAAGAAATGAAATTGATGATGAATCTATCAAGCTAATACTGTTTTCTCAGAGTCTAGGGGGAGAAGTAAGAAAATGGTTTAAAGGCTTAGCCCCCCATAGTATCAATGATATCCAAGCCTTCCATCAGTCATTCTTAAACAAATGGGAAGTGAAAAAGAACCCTCTCCAAATCCTATCTGATTACAAGAACCTCCACAGAAACACTGGGGAAAGTGTACAAGATTACTGCACTAGATTTAATAGTGTGTATAATTCCCTTCCCCTAGATCTAAAACCTCCATAAGGCTCATATATAAACAATTTTCCTGAAGGGTTTGACCCTGAGATGGCCTATGATCTGAGAGAAAGAGATCCTCTAACTCTTGAAGATATGCAAAAAGGAGCTCTTGTCGTGGAAGTTAACTTGATCAAGAAAAGAGCAAGAATGAAAAATGAGAATAGAGTGTCCTTCAGAGAGGAATCCACACCTTCCACTTCCAGCTCGAAGATGGAAATAATGATGGAGGAGATGATGAAGAAAATGAGCATCCTTGAGAGAGCACAAGCAAGTCAAAACCAAACTGCTCCTCAAAACAGAAACCAGAACCAGAATCAAAATTTCAGAAGGAACCAACCTCTAAACAGAAAAAGGGAAGATGATCCACAGATCACTCCTCCCTTTCATCAAAACTATGTGAGTGAGGTTGAAGAAATGGATGAGAAATCAGAGGAAGATGATATCAACATGTTGGGAGTAGAAAATTATGACTTTGAGGTTCATTATGATAGAAAACAAGGTCTATACACACCTTATGATGATAAAAGATATGAGGAAGAAAGCTATTATCAAGACATGGAGAATGTCATCATAAAATCTCAAAGGGAATATGACCTTAGAAGTAAAACCAATCAACAAACTCCCAACACCAAAACCTCTGACAAATCTTCACAAAACAGCACTGTAAGTAAACCCAAAGTTGTAAAATAGAAAGACAAGACAGTAGCTGGAAATTCTGATAAAGGTAAAGAGAAAGGCACTCAAAATAATGAAAAACAGAGTGCAGACCTTAGCAGTACTAACACTTCAGTTATTACTCCTGTTAAAACCAATTTGTCCAATGTAAATAGAGCTAGTCAACAAATGGATTTTGCTGACAGAGTGGTAGCTAATAAGGCTGAGACAAGTACTTCAAAGAATCAAATTCCTTTTAGTTTGGTGCAGGAAATTTCCAAAATTAAAATCTATGTTCCCTTGACTAAGTTAGCTGCTCAAAATGTATATAGGACCCAAATTTTGAAGGCTTTAAACATAGAAGAGAATAATGACACAGTCAATATTAATAATGACCATCTAGAGCTTATTTTTGGTCCAAATATTAAGGGCAGATATCAAGAGCGACCCGTTCCTCCCTTTTATGTAAGTTTAAACATTCATGACAAGATTTTGCATAACGTTATGCACGATTCAGGGGCCTCTCACAATTTAATGCCAAAAGCTGTAATAGAGAGCCTGGGTCTAGAAATCAGCAGACCTTATAAAGACCTTTACTCCTTTGACTCAAGAAGAGTAAAATGTTTAGGATTAATCAAAAACCTCTGCGTTAACTTAGCCCAGATTCCAGCCAAATGTTTGGTCATGGACATAGTTGTGGTTGATGTGCCCCCAAAGTATGGAATGTTGTTGTCTAGTTCTTGGGGGGATAAGTTACAAGGAACTATGCAGATGGACATGAACTATGCGACCATTCCTATGTTTAATCAGACAAGAAGACTTTACAGGGAGTCCCATATGCAGTATATGGTGACTAGTCAAGACAGACCCCAAAAATTTCCTCTGTATTCTGTAAATATAGGCCTTGATTCATTTATACTGGTCAATGATGAAGCATTCAGTGAACAAGTCACTTTAACTGAATTAATGGCCAATAGAGAGGAAGAGGTAAGAACCACAGAAGTGTCAAAACAGTTTGCTGCATTTGAAAACTTTAGCAAACCAAACACAGGTCTTGAACTACAAATCCTGCGTCCATTTATTTTTAACCTTGAGAGTCAAGAAAGAAACCCTCAATACAGTGGAAAACCTGAGGGGTTAAGACAATTTCAACTAAGTGTTGATACTCGTGAACAATCAGAAAGCACGTTAGTTGAAGAGGACAGTAATCAAACGAAGGAACTTGAAACTAGTCCTCTATGGAGTATGTACTTTGATGGGTCTTGCACTAGAAGCAATTCTGGTGCAGGTATCTGGATTCGTAACATTGAAAACAACCACACAGAAAGAATTTCATGTAGATTAAACTTCCAGTGTTTGAATAACATAGCAGAATATGAATCCCTACTTTTAGGCTTAAATTTGTTGAAAAAGTTAGGAGCTAAAAGAATCAAAGTGCATGGGGATTCAGAATTAATCATTAGATAGGTCAATGGGGAATAAAACGCTAATCACCCTAGACTTAGGGCCTATCGAAAAGATGACGTGGATATTTTAAAAACTTTTGAGGAGTCCCAATTGATTTTTGTCCCAAGAAAAAGAAATAACGCGGCCCACAGCTTGGCTTTTGCTACTAGAACATGCTTGACGCCATACGAAACCAAAGAATGCACAACTCAGATTAAATTCAGACCAGTCGTTCCTAATAACAAAAAATATTGGCAAGTGTTTGATGGAGACAAACAAATAGAAGACTTCATGCAATTCAGAAATAAATTTGAACCACACAGTTCGGATTCAGATTATGAAACAGACTGCCCTAGTGAAGAAAATTTTCTTGGTGAAGAAGAACTGTCTCTTGAGCTTGCCGATATAAATATGTTGTCAAGAAAACCTGAAAACAAAAAAAATATGATTGCTGAGTTAGAAATAGAAGACTTAGAAACTCTGCAGTCTAATGATGAAAGTTTCCCAAAGGGTATGTCTCCTTTAGAAGAGTTGTTCAATTTTAACGATGTGGCCAAGAAGCCGAAACTGGAGCCAGTAGAGACTGAATTGGAAGAATGAAATATAGGCAGTGAGCTAAAACCTATGATGATTAAACTATTTAAGACTTTACCAGCTCACATTGAACTCAAAGACATAGAGCTGCTTAAATAATTTTATGATGTTTTTGCATGGGGTTACAAAGATCTTAAATCCTATGACACTGAAATAATATAGCACAAAATACCTCTCAAGGAAAACCAAAAACCATTCAAACAGAAGCTGCACCGAATAAACCCTGTTCAGCTGCCTTTGGTTGAGAAGGAAATCAAGAAAATGTATGAGGCCGGTATTATTGTCCCTATTAGATATTCTGAGTGGGTGTCTAATCTGGTGTCAGTTAGGAAGAAAACATGAGAGATCAGGCTTTGTATAGACTATAGAGACTTAAACAAAGCTTCATTGAAATAAAACTACCCTTTGCTTGTTGGGTATGTGTTATATTCTTTCCACGAAAATTTTTGGTCCTTAATTTCCGGTGGGTAGTCCGCGTCCATGGTTTTGCACATGGTATTGGGGCATGGTGGTTTTCGGCCCCTGGTATTTTCGTAGATCCGGTCAAGGGAACTACAGTTATGTTCTAATCCAAGGTTTATGGATTGGGGTTTATGTATGCTTCGGCATGTATATATATGTGTTGTAACACTAAAAGGAATGTAATGAAAAATCAAGCTGGTCATCCCGATTTGGGATCCAGGGGAAAATATCTGTGTTTATATGTTTTATGTTTTATGCTCTCGCTATTGTTTATCTTCTGTTATAAGATTCGTGAGTAGATAATTTATGTTCAGGGTTAAAACCTACATTGCCTAAGATGGATCGTATTTTACAAAGGGTGGTAGGGTCTAGAAGAATTTCTTTGCTTGATGGCTACTTAGGGTATAATCAGATCTTAGTTTACCCTAATGATCAATTAAAGATAACGTTTACTACACCTTGGGGCACTTTCATGTATGTGAAAATTCCTTTTGGTCTAATGAATGTTGGAGAAATTTTTCAGAGAGCCATGGACATATCATTCTCGGAAGAACTGGGCTACTTCATCATTATTTATCTTGATGATGTTACTATGTTTTCAAAGACAGATGAAGAGCACTTAGAACATTGGAGGAAATTTTTCGAGAAATGCAGAAAGTTTGGGATATCTTTAAACCCTAAGAAAACACTTTTCGGTCTTCAAGAAGGTAAAATTCTTGGGCACATTATCTCAAAAGAGGGTATTAAGATAGACCCAAAGAGGATTGATGCCATATTGCAGATCTCTCATCCTCCACACATAAAGGAATTGCAATCTTTCATTGGGAATATTAATTTCTTGAGAAGGTTCATCCCCAACTTGGCTGAGCTCCTTAGAAACATTACAAACATGCTAAAGAAGGAGCAAGGGGTAAAATAGACCTTGGAAGCAAAGAAGTCCTTTGTGTTACAAGTCAAAATACCTCCTCATCAGCTCAGAGGGGAAGACAAATATGGAAGAAGTACAAAGACCTAAATTAAACCTATTTCTGCCAGGGTAACGCATATATAGAACAGAACAAGAGCGTTATAACACAGTCAAGCAATACATTGGCCGCGTTAGTGGCTAGGGCAACGCTCTGTTTACACTGGAGGGACGCGTTACCCATGTTTTAAGTTTGAATTGGGAAAAGAGCGTGGAGAAAGATTTGAATCTCCGACTTTCCCTCACAAAGGAGTCAGTTCACAAAGGAAACTGCAGAAGCACCAGTTCATTATTGGTCATTGCCATGGAAGACTGAACTCCAAGAGAGGCAAAAGCATGGAGATCAAGGAAACATCTAAGCCTTTTCATTCCAAAGTAGTGGAAAGAGAAGGGCAACAATGGCCTTCTCCCTCTCCTATAAGAAAGAGCTGAAGGCTCTTAATTGAAGGTCGAAGGATTGCTCAAGGTTCTTGCATACTTGTGGAATAGAGAATAGTGTGACATTGTGAAGGCCAAGAGTCAAAGAGGCTCCTAGAGAGTTTGTTGACTTGGACTTCTTCACTAGAGAGAGAAGAGAGATTGGGAGACTGAGGAGGGCTTGGTACAACCGATGGTTGTAATCCTCCTTCTTTCAAAATCAATAGAACTGTGTTCGTTTTTTCCATTCAATGCTTAATGTTATTATTGCTGTTTCAATATTTACTTAGTATGATATGAATGGCTCAGATGTGTATAATCTAGATGTTTGTAGTATATTGATTTAATTGATAGGATACTTGTTATATTAGAAATTACACGGATGCTTTGACTGATTGCAGGTCTCAGATTTGGAGCCGGCGAAGAAGGACTCTTACTTTGCTGCACAGCGCTCTCCAAGGGATTCCAAGACCGTCAAAGAGGTAATTCTCTATTGTATTCCTTCAAGTTATTTCAAGCTAATATGAACATACTCATGCCATCTTTGTGAATAGCATAGCTAATCTTACTGTTTGCCTCGAGCATCGGAAAGCGCTGAGAGGGATGTACGAAAATCATCCACCCAAGCAGTTTACCCTATATCAGAATTGGCGACTCCACTAGGGAGTTTCCCCATAGTTTCCGAACTATTTTTCCCTTCATTTCTTCCCTCCTCTATTCAGTATCCTTCCGACCATTTTTTGATGCCCAGTAGACATACCAAACGCTTGCAGAGTTCAATCTTGTTCCTGTCTAGCCAACTGAAGAGCTTTTCCCTGGTTAACGCGACCTATGCAGTTTATCTAGTGCGTTATAACGCGGTCTATGCTTAAATACAGTGCGTTATAACACTGTATTTTCTCACAGACAGAGCGTTACTCAGCCAAAAACCCTGCTGTTCACTACTGTGACTGTGTTTTAGCTGTAGAGTTTTTTGGCCACCAGTACCTTTCACAGACTGAATCCCTGTGCTTGTCTGCTAAAGCTGGCATTGATTATTTGTTTCTCTTATTTAGTTAGTGTGCAAAACATTTACTTTTTAAAAGAGAATTTTTTTTTTTTTGCATTTAGCTGAGTTTATTCTGAAAGTTTAGTTCACAGACTGTTAAAAGAGGTAGATAGAAGTCTGAATCTTAAAAGTCGAGCTGTGTTATTTACATGTTGGTGCATGGATGATTGATAAAGAAACCTCTCCTTGTAGAAACACTCTTCATTGAAGTTAATATTTAGAGCATGTTTTTCATGGTTTATTGAGTCAGAGTCTCACTATACTTCATACGTCCATTCCCCCTCCGCAAGACTAATAACAAAGTACACTAAAAACAAAGCGATAATAAAATCAATCTAATAACTCTTTTTTGAGCTCACACAAATAGTAGTTCAGGCTAGGATCTTGGGTTAGAAAAGTGAGAAAACTACCCAAGATCTCAAAACTTGAAAACTAGAGTCATTAACGAGTGAAATCCTGCTGCACTCACATTATTGGGACCGTTCCTTTACCGGAGCTTAGCGCGAGACAACACTTGGGTGCACTAGAAGGTAGCCCGCCTTCGACTGCATCCTGTGGGTGTGTTATATATTGGGGTTCCCTTTGGGGATGTCGAAACTAGATCGGGGATCTAGGTATTCTGCCCATATAGCACACTGTCCTTGACCGTGGACCCCCCTGATGATGTCTCTGATTTGAGTTATCCTTAGTGGCCATACTTTTAGGGACTTACACAAGGTGACTGGGACGGGCTGTCCTAGTACCTGAAACAGACGGACCCACTCTGTCTTCGGTCTTTATGAGGGTACTCGTCTTCACGAGAGTGCTTACACCTATCGTCTGAGGTTCGGGCGAAGCTATAGAGTGACCATAACTGTACTTTCAACCAACCCTCTCTGTATGCTATTGTGATACTGGATTTCATCACCAGTGAACGGTAGTACTCAGACAGGGCACCCTATTCTGGCTGCTTGCTGATTGATTTTAGAGAGTCTTTTCTTTTTAGTAGTTGTGTGGTTACTGTCATTTGAGACTTCATAATACATCACATTTTAAAATTTGTTAAAATTAAACCGGTCATTGTGGCGTCCCCTGACCCATGCCGTCTGTCTCGACGACAGCAAGGTCTACCTCCTCTCACCCTAGAGGAAAGATTGAACCTTGGTGAACCCGGGCCTTCTACGGAAGAGCAGTCTCCTCTGACTAATCTGGATTATCACATAGACCCTTATCAGCCGGAACTCCCGGAAGACCCTTTCACTGAAGGCGTTGTACCTAATTACAATCCTCCGCTCACTGATCCGTTAAGACCTGTGATAGTCCAGATTCCACCACGCCCAGATATGTCTGCGGCCACACCAACATCCGTTTCACCACCGACATCCACAGGGACGATGCCAATGGCAACCCTCCAGGGTTCGCCACCATCCTCCCCGCCAGTGGTCAGTTCCATGCCATTACTGGGTAACCCCAGTAGTCAACATATGCCTACCCCCAACCCTATGGTCAACACAACTGTTAGTAGTTTACCGAACCCTTCGGCATCTACTCCTACCGTGACCACGTTGGGGACCACGGTAGCTCCTCCCACGAGCACGACTACTTCGGTGCCCTTTAGCAACCCTTTCGGTTGGAACCCTCTGTTGATTTCAAACCCCCTGGCCACTATGCCAGGGGGCAGTGTTATCAGTACACAGGTAGCAGGGAATATTTCTCTTCCTATGCAATCCTTAGGACAAATGGGACAACCCATTGTAAATACTATCCCTTTAAGTGGTTCAAACATAGGTGTAGGATCTATACCGTTGCCAAATTATGCAAATACTAGTATACCTCCGGGAAACTCTATTTCATCCATTTGGACTAACCAACCCCAACCTCCGTCTGGAATGGGAGGGCACTTTTACGCTGGGGGCAACCAACCATTTTCCCCTCAATACACTATGCCCTATGGACATCAACCGTATGTTCCTACTCCTCCACCTATGGGAGGTTTTTATCCAAGTCCCACTTACCCTTCTGGTAACACATGGATGGGGGGACCCTATGGTCCAAATAGTCAGCCCATACTGCCTTGGTTAGACTTGGGGGAAAATACACAATTGCCATTCTTGGCAGCTTTGGACATACCCGACATCCATAAACTGACGAACGACCCCATCAACCATAACTTGCTTTGGCCTCCAATACCGCATAAGATTCCTTCCGATATCCCGAAGTTCAACGGGAAGCATGGGGACGACCCCGCCACACACATCACTACCTTCCATTTATGGTCCATATCCAATTCCATGGTAGATGATAGTGTCCGACTTCGACTGTTTTCCCACACCCTTACAGGCAATGCCGCCAAGTGGTACATTGAATTACCACGTGCCACCATCAATACGTTTGGCGCTTTAGCGACGGAGTTCCTAAAGAACTTCCAACTACCAATTAGAGTGGAAACCGGAACAGAATTGTTAACATCGCTGCGCCAAGACACCGCCACCCACATCTCCGACCATATTCACGAATGGAGACTTAGGAGGAGGCTAGTCAAAGCGCCAATACCGGACCATCTCTTGGCCAATTGGTTTTGCAAGTCTCTTTTACCCCACATCTCTAAAGACATTGGCCTTTCTAGTGCAGTGACAGAAGATCAATGTATTCGTCGTGCCCAATAATTGGATTTAATCTATTCACAATCCGGCACGCTTTATGATCTGCTCCCCCATGCCCCGGGTAACCCAAATCCTCCGGCTACTCAGAAAACCAGAGCTCATGCCGATGGTCTCGTTGGCACGATCTCTGGTGTAGCCACCATTCAGTCTCGGGGGCAAACCTCCCAGCCATCCTCGGCTGCCACTGCCCCCCACCAAATGACTCCTCTCCCTTCCGCTGAGGTAAATTCAGTGCAAACCTCACAAAAACCTAGCGGAAAAAATAGGAAGAATAAGAAGAAAACATCTTATTCAGAAGAGCAGTCTGATAATCAGAATAATGATAATCAGAAAAATGCTACTAGAAATGACAAAGGAAAGGATAAACCCATGAAATTTCCTTGTAAAATCTGTGCGGAGGACCACTCGACATACAAATGTCCTCGGTTGCAGGAATGCACCGATTTTATTGCTAACAAGGATTCTGGGAGAACACCTGCCGTTCTTCACAATCCTTTCCCCAATCAACAGCAACAACATCAACATATGGTTGACAACCCGCCACAACCCCATCAACGGGGCAATGGTGGTTCGTATCCTTCTGGCGAAGGACCATCTGCCATTTATGGCATCGAGAGTATTGACCTTCAAACTCGCGCCAAGCTTTATGGAACTCCTACCATAGATGCTCAGGAACCGGGAACTAGTTCCAATCTTCCGCCGCCCAACGATTTACATATCGAAAGGCCTACTGTTGAACCTGTAATTCGTCCCCCCAAAGGGACACTTCGACGCACGACTCATAATACCTCTGCACGTGCAGCCCAAAACTACAATATTGTAGAAGATTTGGCGCAGGCACCGTCAGTTATGTCTGCACTTGAAGTATTACAAACCTGTCCAGCACAAAGGAAAGCCTTACTTTCGGCCATTGGTGGAATAGATCCCCAAGATTCCATGCTAGCAGTATTTGATATGGAAAAGGCTAAACCTCGCCTTTCACATCAACTCGCATTCCAGGTGCAGGTTGTGTCGAAAGGGAGACCCATCCATCGCACTGTCATAGACGAAGGTGCTTCGACCTGCGTTATGTCACAAGCTTGCTGGCTGAATTTAGGTTCTCCTACTCTAACCCCGCCATCGAATTCCCTCAAAGCTTTCGATGGCCACACCTTCCTACCAAAAGGATACCTTGCTAGCTTTCCCATCACTCTGAGTGGGAAAATGGTAAACGTGGACGTTGAAGTCGTAGAGCGTCATCTCGACTATAATCTATTGCTCGGTCGCAGTTGGTCTTATGCTATGACCGCCATCGTGTCTTCGGTCTTCCGACTCATCCTATTTCCATTGGATGGGAAAATATTCACGGTCGACCAGCTATCCTTCTACACCCCTGATTATTCCACTTTACCAAGTAGCTCTGTACCCCTAATAGGAGGTGTCCCTGACTCTTACGTCAGTATCAGTACCGGTCTTCTGAAGGCATCTTCCCTACTGGGTTGTTTTCCTCTACCGCCACCGCAGATCCCAAACACGGTTGCAATGATATCCACCTCTTCGGATGGCTCTATTGACCCATGGATTATCCCAGCACCTTCAGATATTGATTCCTATGGAGATCAGATGCCACTTTCACCGGTTGAGTTGGCTTACCAAGCCATCCAAACCGCATCTGAACCCTCCACTGATATGGTTTCGACCACAGGTACAACCCCCTCTCCCATAACAGTTCTCTCTAAGGATCTCCTCAATGAAGTCTGGCCTACAGACGAAGCTATTCAAGAGGTCATGTCATTAGAAGAACGACCTTGGGGAGAGTTCCACCATCGCGCTTCGATGATTGATTCGGAGGCGATAAAAACTGAAATCCCGTCTTTTGACCAACCTACGATAGTTCCCTCCTCTTATACGACTGTCCACACTATCGATTCAGAAGGGAACATAGGTAATCTTTCCAAGACGTTACTCATTGATATCTTGGTCAAGAGAGGTATCATGGAAAATATTCCATATTTCTTTTCAAATATCACACCTTTCCAACTTGCGTTTGGCTTGGAGGTAGTACTTCCAATCGAGTGCGAAATCCCATCACTCAAACTTGCCATTGAGCTCCTGCCTGGCACCACCGCCACAGAAGAGCACTTGCTCTCGCTTGATCATTTGGACGAAACTCGTCGAGATGCTACATTAGCACTCGAAGCTCACCAGCGCCGAGTTAAAGCTCAATACGACAAATCTGTCAAGCCTCGTTCTTTCCAAGAAGGCGATCTTGTTCTACTTTATGATCAAAAACACGACCTCTTGGGGACAGGAACACTCCAACCATTGTGGCTCGGTCCTTACATCGTTACTAAAGCCCTCTCAAAAGGAGCTTACGAACTACAGGACTGTAATGGAATTCCACTCGAGGAGCCCCGCAACGGGCTCTATCTAAAGAAGTATTTTGCCTAGTTTCGCACTAGGCAGATGCTTTGTAATTTTATGTATATAAGTTTTGCCTATTTTTATTTTGATGCTTCTGGATTATTTTGTTTGGTTTAACGTGTTTTTTCTCATGTAATATTTTTCTTTCACACAGATGTCATCACATTCGTTATCATACGTCGGGTATGCAGACGGTGCTAGTCGTCACACTAGACACATTGCTTCAGCTTCTTGGGTTCTCTATACTCCTGAGTCGAACCTTCTTGGTTCCGGGGGGATCTTCCTGGGTAACGCCACCAACAATGTTGCCGAGTACATGTCAGTGATCCAACTCCTCATGGAAGCGGCATCTCGTGACATCTCCGATTTAGTGGTCAGGTTAGATTCCCAACTCATCATTATGCAGTTAAGCAATCATTACCGTGTCCGCCACCCTGTGTTGTTACGTTATTTTTTACGAGTGCGACTTTTAGAGCGTCAATTTCAAACAATCACATTTGAGCACGTTCCTAGAGAATTTAATGCATTAGCCGATTCTTTGGCAAATTATGTGTTAGATTGGCATTTGTCACATTTATTTTAAAAGATTTACTCATGAGTACGTATATTTTTATCCCATCAAAAAATGCATAAAAATTTAAAAACACAAAATCACCAAATATATATATATATATATACATATGTCATGTACACAATAAACATCAAAAAGAAAAAATCTCCCAAAACTTGGGGTGTTTTACAAAATTTTGCTACACTAAGCCATGCTCTGACACTAATACATCTACTCCACCAGCTAAGCCCGATGCTCATAATAGCATACAACTGCTCTAGCTATCCTCCTCAGAGGAACCAGGTATCTCTCCGGCACACCCACAGTATGTCGCTGCAGACAAACTGGAACCTCCCGCATAGGAAGCGGCGGTATACCCATACTCAGAACCTCCAGGTTCTTGGAGAGTTCATGTAAAATTTGGGTATCATCGTCGTCGCCGACTTCCACATCCTCTACAGGTGCGCCAGCCCCGGGTAGCTGCAATCCTCGCCGTGCATAGCGAGGGGCCCCAGCTGGATGGACAGGTGCCACATCTGTGTCAAGAAAGCAAAAGTTTCATGTCAAAACTAAATTTTCACTCGTTTTTAACAAAAAAAAAAAAAAAAATTTACATAAACATTCAAAAGCTAAAAAACAAAAAACTTCTTTGAAAAGCACTGATCATTTTTTCTTACCATCGGGCCCCCACTGGGTGCCAGGGGGCAAGACTAACTCGGGATCGCCTGTGAAGTTCATCCCTGCATAGGGATAATCCTCAATCATGATGATCTGAGAGTCCATCCAATCAAAAAATCCCTCATCAAAACAGTGACGGACGGGACCCTCTCCAGTCCGTGGAAGCAAAGTGGCCCACCGAGCCTGCCTCGGCTCGCGTGGACCCAATGGCGCTATAGGGATCCTGGGCCTCATCAGTGGTATCTGCTCCAGTTTGAAAGAAAAAATCAGTGTTCCGTACCCAAACTCTCTTTGAGTACGAGTCTTACATGCAGTAAGCTCTGCTCGGACCCGACGAACCACACCATCACACCAGTCGAAAACCTGAGGCTGCATACAATCCAAGGCTAGGAGCATCTGAGCCTTGGTCACCACATGCTGGCTCTTCGCACCTGCCAAGCGAAAAATCATCCATAGAATAGACCACAAGGGTCTCAAAGTCACCTGTGCAATAGGTATCCGGTTACTCACAGCCTGGGTGCCACGTATGCAGTGCGCATGGATCAAATCAATAGTGGAACGAGGGTCAGCTCTGGACCCCGTCAAATTGGGCCTCGCCCCACGACATGATAAGACGGTCAAAAAGTAAACATCATCTTTTTCGATGGCGAGCTCGTTGCCACCAATCCGAAAGACATGATGCTGTTCGTCCCACTGCTGGATCAGCCACCTCAGGAGGTCCTCTTGACCCCTCATTAGTTCTAAACGGGCATACTTAAGCAATCCGCCCCTCCAGAGAGCCATTAAACTTGCCGCATCCGTCACCATCTCTCGTTCTTCCCGCTCATGCTCTCTCTCTCGCCAGATACTCATGATTAACAGTTGAACACCTGCAAATGCAACATTTCCAACCGATTAAAATTTGCCTGGACCACTTCAAAAATGGAAAAATTGAATTGTTAGAAAGCATGTTGTGCCTAACACAGGCACTAGTACAAAACAGAGCATTCTAACGCGTACTTCCCTCACGGGTTATGCGTTTAACGCGACTGTTGTGCTCCTGACTCGCGTTAGGCGCAAATATTTTTCTAGGGCCTCAAAATTTCCTAATTTTGAACCAGCAAAAACTAAAAATTTGGCAATTAAATGATAACAGGAGGTTCTAGCTCTTACCTGGATCTCGCGGAATAGAAGACTGTTGCCCGGATTGACCGTAATCATCAGCTGAAATTTTCACCTCTTTTCCACTCCAGAGCTTCTTCACAGCACTCAAAACAGTGAAAATGAATGTCTTATGACCTTCTTATAGCAAATTCTGGGGCATGACTCTCTTTAGTCAGTCGGCAAAGTCATGATTCCTCGCTGTACACATATCGCAACTCTCGAGATTTGGTACTGATGGTTCTAATAAAGGATCAAGATTTATGTGCAGACATACTCATGTTTTATTGAGCATTCTTTTTATGGTATTTTTCTTGCTCGTTAATCCGAAAAACCTCGAGTTCTCTTCTTCGGGCTTGTTAAAGTTATACGAAGTTGGAATCAAGCGTTCTTTTTTGGTATTTTCTTGCTCGTTAATCTGAAAAACCTAGAGTTTTCTTCTTCAGACTCATTAAAACTATGGAGAAGTACTGAGCATTCTTTTTAGGAATCTTTTTCTCGCTCATAAAACCGAAAAAATCCCGAGTCATCTTTGTCAGACTCGTTAAACTATTGAGACAGAGAACAAGGAGCCATTCTTTTCCTCTTTTTCAAAGCTCTTGAAACAGAAAAAGTAAATCGAGTTTTCTCCGCGTGACTCGTTAAAATTTCACGGAGGTACCGAGTTTCCTTTGTTGGACTCGTTAAAATTTCACAAATAATATTGAGTTTACTTCGTCTCCTCGTACTCATAACAAAATGAGGTAGACGTCCATTGAACATAGATTTCTCACTTTTCCGGATTCCATGGACTAACTTACGGAAAATGAACTGTTTCGGGCTTACTATTACCCCTTTGCCGTGCCCGGTTATCAAGACATGACAAAGGTACCCCATGGAGTCGTCTTTTACGACATTTTTTAGACTCTCTAAACATGAAAAATTCACCGAGTTTTCTCGTCTGGACTCGTTAAACCTAATCAGACAGGACATGGAGTTGTCTTTTATGACATTTTTCAGACTCTCTAAACATGAAAAATTCACCGAGTTTGCTCATCTGGACTCGTTAAATCTAATCAGATGGGGCACAGAGTTGTCTTTCCCGACATTTTTCAGACTCTCTAAACATGAAAAATTTACCCCAGTTTACTCGTCTGGACTCGTTAAACTTAATCAAACGGGAAAAAATTTGGACAAAATGGATACTACCTCTGTTACATTTTCAAAAAAGGTCAATTTGGCAGAAAAATTCTTGAACATGGCACTTCCCAAAAAAATCTTTCGCAGTTAGCCGAACCCTACCATCTATGAGTATTAGCCTTCATTTCCCAGTGTCCCTGCACCGGTAAAATCCTAACACACTCTTTGGTGTTCAACACGCTTCAACTGCCTAGTACCCTGCTAGAGTGCCTTCTATTGTTCAAGCAGATCTCGTTATCTACTGCTCCTGTTATCAACCAAACCGTTCATTATGCCAGAAATTATTTGTCGTCCGACGTTCCCATTTACTCTTCCATATCTCAAATCATAAACAAAATCAGTTGGTTTCCGTTTCGTGTTGACTGATGTAGGACGCCTCAGTGCCTACCTTTCAACAGATCACTTCCTATCGACTTCAACACCTTATCTAGGAAGTTGATCCAGAAACACATCAGTACCCAGATACTTGCAGACATCAGTGGCAGGTAGTCTTGTGTTCGATCAAGGGTTTTCATCATTGGCTCTTGGTCGAATGATTCTACGAGTGTTCGACTTCAACTCCTTTTATTCACACTCGCTAGATTGTACTGGGCATCTTAGGGACCATCATCATTATCGGTGGCCACCTTCGCGTCTGTTAACAGTTTTCATTATTGACTGGTAATCAGACGATTTCTCACATGTTCGACGACAACTCTCTCATTCACATGCTGAGAAATATGCAGTTTAAGTGAATCGGCGGTCAAGACCTTGGGGCAAAGGTTACATCATTAAAGTTGTGTTCCCTTCCCCAAGCTGCGATATTGTTTATGGAGACAACTTCTTCAGCCTGATCCTGTTATGACAGACACTTCCACATTGTGCCTATTGGTGGATAGATTCTTCATATCTCTATTCTAGAGAAATCATGTTGTTTAAGCTACTGAGCATGGGACATGCCCGACTCTAGGCAAATACTATATTTTCTGACATATGTTGTTGTTTCAGGTTTTCCTCAGTCTTTCAATCTCTCTCTATCTCTACAAATTATAAAGTATTTCGACCATCGTCTTCGTCTTTAACCTCACACTTTAGGGGGCATCTGTTACAAGTCAAAATACCTCCTCATCAGCTCAGAGGAGAAGACAAATATGGAAGAAGTACAAAGACCTAAATTAAACCTATTTCTGCCAGGGTAACGCATATATAGAACAGAAAAAGAGCGTTATAACGCAGGCAAGCAATACATTGGCTGCATTAGTGGCTAGGGCAACGCTCTGTTTACACTGGAGGGATGCATTATCCGTGTTTTAAGTTTGAATTGGGAAAAGAGCGCGGAGAAAGATTTGAATCTCCGACTTTCCCTCACAAAGGAGTTAGTTCACAAAGGAAACTGCAGAAGCACCAATTCATTATTGGTCATTGCCATAGAAGACTGAACTCCAAGAGAGGCAAAAGCATGGAGATCAAGGAAACATCTAAGCCTTTTCCATTCCAAACTAGTGGAAAGAGAAGGGCAACAATGGCCTTCTCCCTCTCCTATAAGAAGGAGCTTAAGGCTCTTAATTGAAAGTCGAAGGATTGCTCAAGGTTCTTGTATACTTGTGGAATAGAGAATAGTGTGACATTGTGAAGGCCAAGAGTCAAAGAGGCTCCTAGAGAGCTTGTTGACTTGGACTTCTTCACTAGAGAGAGAAGAGAGATTGGGAGACTGAGGAGGGCTTGGTACAACCGATGGTTGTAATCCTCCTTCTTTCAAAATCAATAGAACTGTGTTCATTTTTTCCATTCAATGCTTAATGTTATTATTGTTGTTTCAATATTTACTTAGTATGATATGAATGGCTTAGATGTGTATAATCTAGATGTTTGTAGTATATTGATTTAATTGATAGGATACTTGTTATATTAGAAATTACATGGGTGCTTTGATTGATTGCAGGTCTCAGATTTGGAGCCGGCGAAGAAGGACTCTTACTTTGCTGCACAGCACTCTCCAAGGGATTCCAAGACCGTTAAAGAGGTAATTCTCTATTGTATTCCTTCAATTTATTTCAAGCTAATATGAACATACTCATGCCATCTTTGTGAACAACATAGCTAATCTTACTGTCTGCCTCGGGCACTGGAAAGCCCTGAGAGGGATGTACGAAAACCAACCACCCAAGCAGTTTACCCTATAGCACTTTGAGCTGGTGAAACAAGCGTTAACCAAAACTCTGGTTCTAATAAGTCTTGATTTTTCAAAATATTTTTATATTTTTTCATTTGCATCAGAACATACAATAGCTGTTGTCCTTTTATAGAAAAATCCACAAGGACAAGAGCAACCTATTTCATTCTTTAGAAAAGCTTTGAGGGATGCTCCTCTGAAGTATAACATTATGAAAAAGCAAGCCTTTTCTTTGGTTAAGGCTTTAAAAGACTTCAGAGTATACATGTTACACTCACACATCATTGCCTTTGTCCCAAATTCAGTTGTGAAAGACATTCTAACACAAGACCCAGATGGTAAGAGAGGTAAGTGGATTGTTGTTATTCTTGAATATGATTTAGAGATAAAACCCACTAAAATCATCAAAGGCCAAGGTCTAGCTAGATTAATGGCTGAATCAAATTTTAAAGTTCTTGATATTAATATGATAAATGCTTTGGATGAACAAGGGGAAATCTCAACTCCCATTATTGAAGAAAATTTTATGAATTCCTCTTGGTATGCTGATATTCTTTATGTTTTGATTAATTTGAACACACCTCTCAGTTTGACAAAAACAAAGGCAAGGTTTCTAAAGTTAAAAAATGTAAACTATTGCATTATAGATAAAAATATTTATTGGAAAAATGCAAGTGGGATATTGCTTAAATGTTTGCTTAAGTATGATGCAGAGAAGGTTAAGCATGAGTTCCATGAAGGAGAGTGTGGAGGCCACCTATACTGGAAAACAACAGCCTACAAAATCCTAAGGGCTGGTTACTATTGGCCCACTCTTTTTCTTGATGTCCATAAGATGATAATTTCCTGTCATAAATGCCAACTTTTTGAAGGCAAAAGAAAATTTCTACCCTTACCTCTACATCCAATCACTGTTGAAGTCCCTTTTCAACAGTGGGGACTTGACTTCATAGGAGAAATCCATCCACCATCCTCTGCCCAGCATAAATGGATTCTCACTGCCACAGACTACTTCACTAAATGGATAGAAGCCATCCCTTGTAGGAAAGCCAATGATTCTATAATTATAAGATTCAAGGAGACTAATATTCTCTCTATATTTGGCTGCCCTACCAAGATCATCACTGATAATGTAGCAGCATTTGGACCAAAAAATATGGTTGAATTTTGTTACAAATATCAGATAACATTGGTGCATTCCATGGCCTATTACCCTCAGGGTAATGGACTTGCATAATCCTCAAATAAGATTTTGGTGAACATAATCAAGAAGTTGTTGGAGGATAACAAGAAGTCTTGGCACACCAAGCTTGTTCATGCACTTTGGGCTAACATATTGACATTGAAGAAATCTATTGGTATGTCACCCTACCATCTTGTGTATGGAACTGATGCAATTTTTCCAACCAGCCTTGGTGTACTAGTTATGAAGTTGATTCAAGAGGTTCAGTCTGAAGATAATGACATGATCAGAAGGATAAATCATACTATTCATATTCAGCAAACCAGAGAGGATGTTTACAACAAAGCATTGCAGAAGCAGGACAACATTAGAAAGCTTTTTGACAGAAGAACAAAGGTCGGCAATTTTAATGTTGGGGACAAAGTTTTAAAGTGGGACTCCAGGAGAGAAGACAAGGGAAAGCATGGAAAATTTGACAAATTATGGCTTGGCCCTTACTTCATTCATTTAGATGTTGGTAATAATGCCTTTTTCTTGCAGGAGTTGAATGGAGAAGAACTGTTTGGAGGTCTTGTCAATGGCAGGATTCTTAAGCATTACTTCTCTTGATCCATGTCATGTTCTGAAAGAATTTTTATCTTTTTTATCATTATAAATATTTCATCCATCATTGCATTCAAAGTTATAAAAATCAAAAATACAAAAACAATGAAAGAAAGAAAAGAGGATGGATTGTAAAAACAATAAAGGTACAACCCCATACGAACAAAAAGAGAATAAAATATAAAAGTGTTCAAGCTCAAATGCCACTCATGAAAAACACACTTCTAGTTAGTCATACAACCTAATCATCACTAATTAGTTTTAAATTGACTATTGATAGGATTAGTGAATTCGATTTGCCAAACTGTTTAATCTTGGTTTATCAGTAGGTAGGTTACGCTAGAAATTAAAGGTTCAAATCAACTCAAAATCTGAACCTCAGTTTCCAAAAGAAGAATGACTCAAATCTGTTTTAAAATTTTCAGTCAAAAAAAAAAAAACTGGTTCTAAACAGCTCAAAATCTGAACCAGTCAGACAAAGAAAGAACAACTCAAACAAAAGTCAAAAAAGAGCTGAGAAAAGAGAAGGCCATGCTTGAACTTTCAAATTTTAAAGCCTTCCATTTTGATTTAATTTTCTGTAAAATAATATCTATGTGCATCTTGTTTTTTATGCCATAGAACAGCATCAAGTTAGACTGTTCAATCCTGACTTGTATGCTTTTAAATTTTTGTTTTAGAAATTAGAGAATAAAAATTTGTTAGACTGTTTAATCCTAATAGATTGGTAGATTAGGTAGAGAAGCATATGGGCTCAACTGTTTAATATGAGTTCATGGAGAAATAAGGAGTATAAATAGATTAGATTTTTTCTTTCAAAAGAATAAAATGTTGTAAAAAGAGTTTGCGAATCCAAGTGCACTCTAAAGAAGAAAAAATGTTAGATCAGTAGGATTGGGTAGGTAGAAAACTTGTGTTGATAAAGATCCATTGTTTTCTCATGGTTGCTAACATTTTCCAGAGCAAAAGAAGATCACCTAAGTAAAGAAAGGCAGCCCAATGGATAAGGCATTGATCAGCCTCCCAGAGAATGCAAGTCTGAAGTTCTTGATGCCCCCAAGAAGGCACCATCCCCAAGTGGAGCCACTGTTAGCCACCTATAAAATTTGTTATATCAAAAGGTGGCTAAATCATTTTTGAATCCTTTAAGAAATAGTTTTAATTGCTAAAAATGTTATCTCTTGAAGACTCACAAAGACATCATGCCCTTTGTTTAAATCTTCACTGCTATTTCCATTTCAAACTCTGAAATTCTGTTGATTTCATAAAGGAAAGATTGTTGCAAAACACCATTTTTCCCCTTCTTTTCACTTCAAACTAGCCTTCATTTTTACCCCTTTCATCCCCATGGAATTCCTCTATTTTTCATTTTTCTCCTTTTCCCCTTCATAAGATCCTCTTTAAAAAGTTTAAAACTCACTTTTAAACTTTTCCAAAACCCCCAAATCCATAAAAAACTGTGAAAATTTTCATAAAAAATAAGTTTTTTAACTACAGGCTTAAGCCCCCTTGGGCTAAGTCCTAAACCACTTCCCCACATATGCCCGCGCCTTAGAACCAGGTGCTAGACTCATAAAGCGCTTATTGCAATCGAGATTTTCCATCAAACGCAAGTCTTTTTGTTATTTGAAAGTCTGATGCTGATTGGTCCTTTGTATATAACACTTCGGTCCTTTGATCCCTTTCATAAACCCGAGGGCCCACAATCGGGCACTTAGAATTTCATAAAAACCATTTCCGATTGATATTTTCCTTTGTTTATTTAGAAACCCACTCTTCCTAAGTTTTGGTCTAAACCCACCGAAGCAATGTTTTTAATGAAAATGGGTAGATTGAAAGACCCGCACCGAAGTTTCGATGCGATTAAGCCCCATTGTATAAACCCGCCCCCCCCCCCCCCCCCTTCCGCTTCTCTCCATATAAACCTATGCCTGGGACCGAGAGTTAAAGTCCCGAAGCGCTAATCACATCGGAGAAATTCAAATGGGTAGATTGAAAAGCCTGAAGGCCTGATCTCGATTGGCCCTTTCTATGTATAATCCCTGGGCCTATCGGATTTCATATAAACTAATGGCCCCACAGAAGAGCGCCAAAGAATTTTCATATATATAATCCGCCCCGAGCCATAAAAAAACCTTTGCAATTCATGAATTTTGGGTTTTTATAAAGTATTAATGGGTTTTCGTCGATGCATATTTTGAAACCATATCCGTCGTTGATATTACGCTGATCAAATGGCCCACGCAACATCACATCGACATTTTTTCATCGGGCGCACTAGAAATTTCCCCACCTCCAATTGATATCCCCCAATCCATTCTCTATCGTCGATCTGATCTATGGATCGACGACCCACAATCAATCAGTTTGGCGCCTCCATGTTCTTTGCCCCACCAATGCCGATAGCTCCGATTATATCTAGGCCATCCATGTGTCTAGATCGGACAGTCCAGATTGCATTTCCTGACTTTGGTTTAAAACATTTGTCCCGCTTCATTATGTTTTTGGCCAAATCCTGGCCGTTGATCTCTGCATATCAACGGTCCTGCTTCACCCTTTCTCTGCCTGTATATTATTTCGTTTTAACCCCAGTTTTAATCCTGACCGAAGATTTTGTTCCATCTAACGAATCATATTAAACCAGACAGGCCTACCTCCTGTGGGTCTTGCCTTCTTCAAAATTTGATCTCGTTCGTCCATCTTAGATCTAACGGCCCATATTGAAATCGCCCCACCTATTATCACCCATGCAATTATCTGTTATCACGCTCTTTCCACAACCGTGAGATCTGCTACCCCTGATCCGATGGTGGGTGCGCATTTTCACGTAAGTTTGAGCGCTGAGGTTAATTCTCAGAAATTACACGATATAAGCTGTTTTCGAGAGACACGTGTCACCCTCTGGCACATATCACATTCCAAAAGGCAAAATCACCTCCCCGACCTTTCACCACGTGAAACCCGTGGTTTTCTCCACCAAAACCATCTTTCCCCATTTGTATTATAAATCATCTCGTGCACCTTCCGCCATTGATCCTTGTAGATCAACGACTCGGATCTAATTTCTCATTATACTATCGCCCTCGGCTTCTACCCAAGATTTTCAATGTGCAATCTTCGTCGTTGATCTCGTGGGCCGATCTCATCCGACAGCCCATGATTATTCATCAACTCCAATCTTCTTTCCTTTGCATTTTTCTCCACCAAAGGGCTTTATACCTTATTTCTTCGCATTTTCTTCTATTTTACAAATAATGTGACCCCTTCGCATTATTAATTCACCGCTAATCTCAACCGTTGATCTTCTTGGTCAATCATAGATCAACGCTTCTGACATAAAATCTCCCACCGCTCTCCTTTTGACTTCTACGCACGATTTCCACCGTTGGATGCTGCCATCCAACAACCATGCTCCTCCCCAAACCCTCTGAAGCAGGTTTACCAAATAACACAGGATTTTATAATATTTTTTGTATTTTGTAGGTTTTAATGGTTTTTTCCATTATATAAAAGGAAAATTGAAGCCGAGGATGACAATCCTCCAAGCTCTCACTTATCAAGAACAAATCATTAAGCAGGGTTCAAGTCCATGTTTCATCAATGCTTCATGGGAATTGATTCCATATGAGCCCTTTGTGGCACCTGCACATCAACAAGACACGGTGAAATTCAAAAGAGTATCAGTGTTGAAGACCTACCACAGTAGAATTGAATATTGAATATGAATTCCATATTTTAATGGATTACGGCTAAGATCTATTATCAAAAGCCTAATCCATTGGATTAAACACAATTAAAGAAAATCATAAACATTTATCAGACAGAGGATGCCTCCACTGCCAACTCAGAGGCAAATTCATTCCTCTCAGCTACATAATGCCACCTGTATCCTCAAAGCATTCAATAGAGGCTAAGTTATGATCAGAAAAGAAGATATTTGCCTCAGTGTGACCGAATATTTAATTCTGCCAAAGGAACTTAATGCAAAAAATATCAGCAGAGTTATTACAACATGTAACGGAGCCTTAAAGTCAACAAAAACTCCCACTAAGCTTAATTCTTAAACGTAAAACAATTAATACAGACAAACACTTGTAATCTTCTTCATCAAGCCCCTCAAATGCCGAGAAGTATTCAAGTCTATATTAATTAACCCTTGAAGATCTTTTATCAAATCCCACCTCCTCATTCCTTCTATAAATACTTCTATAGAAGATGAGACAATGTTGGTTGCGAAACTTTGAAATATAATTGTGCTCAAAACTTCTACTTGTAAATAGTGTTCAAAGGCTCTTGAAGCTCTGTTTGTGATAGAATAGTTAGACTGAGAAGTGAAGATGATTTCTGAACTAAAACATTGGACTTGAAGCTGTAACTGGTTTGAAGCATCAATACAAGTTGATTTATGGGATCCTGGTCCATGTCAATGGTGATGTTTTTATTATTGTAAATCGTTATTTTATTTCTGTTTTCACTTTTTCCATCTTCTCTTATAAATAACAGCAAGCATAGAGTTAGGATTTACTGTATATCAGTACCCTTCTCTGACTGATAAGCTTTATCGAAATGTTTTCTTCTTGATTGTGTTGTTTGGGAATGATTAAATTTAGTTTAAGCAGCTAGGAATGTTGGCGTTCCCTTTTCCTACTGTCTAAGCTAAATATTGTTCTTAAATGTTATTTTCAGTTTATGTTAAGTAGAGATGAACTAAGGAAGTTATGGTGAGCCCTGTCCTTTAGTTTTATCCCCAAAGACTATCTGAAAGTTTCCCTAAGAATGTGTTCAAAGCAGGCTAGGTTCAAAGTCCTTACCTGATCTTAGACTTTTATTTGTTATCTTGTGTGTTTTTCTTGAAAGTTTACCAAGTAAAGATGAAATAGGGAGGTCTACGGTGAGACCTTCCCTCTAGTTTCTTCTCCAACAGTTGCTTTTACAGTTTCCCTTTGTGTTTTAAATGTTTTCTATTGAAAGTGCATCAAAAGCTGGCTAGTTTCAAAGTACTTACTAGATCTTAGATTACTTTTATGTCTTTCTTAAGTGTATGCCAAGAGCAGGATAGTTTCAAAGTACTTACCTGATCTTAGGCTACTCTTTTTTCTTCATTTGTTTAATTTCCCCTTATTGTTGTATCATTTCATTCCATAAAATCAACTTTAAAGAGATCCTTAGACATAGATGACTTGCCCCATGGAGCATTTTTGAACCTTGTTGTTTCAATAAAACCCTATTATGACTCCATAGCCCAATGGACTAAAAACCAACGTTATATCTATCTTCCAACCCTAATTGCTTGCAACTTCACACCTTTGAAACTTTTTCCATTTAGAACTTTCCACTCAAATAATAATCATGCTCAACCATCCAAAACAAACAAAAACCCTCGGACTTCATAACTAGCCTAATATAATTACCCAAAAGCTTTAAAGATAAATCCATATTTGAACTTATAGGAGAGATTCCTCTTGGATTCTGGAGGGCTAGATCCTAGAATCCCAAAGTGGTTGAAATAGTGTTCTCTCTATAGTTGGAATTTTCCAATCTTGCTAATTATAGGGAGCTAACAGCATCAAAAACCACCAGAGGGTTTTCACATCGCTTTTGGAGGATAAGTGGTTTTAAGTGAGATGGACGTGATACAGTTAGGAGGGCGACACATGGCATACTGAAACCACCTATTTCGCGTAGGTTCAAAAAAATTATCCATCGGGCTAGTTGGCACATGATAACGCTATGACCATTGGATCATCATAGGATCAATGGTGGAGATTCGGGGTTTAAACCTTAAACCGAACCCGATGATATATGAAGCTGATTTAATAATTTGAGCGCCTTTTGAGGTCTGGTGTTATGCATATTGTGGGGCCAATACATTTTTTTGACATGTTTTGTTTTAAAGCAAAAATTATATAAAACGTAGAATGATAAGAGGTGTGGGACTGATGTCACGGAGAGGGACAGTGTAAACAAATGAAAAATATACTAATGCAGAGAAATAATTGAAGAATTCCAAATGAGGTGAACGAAAAATCACGATTAGATCACAACAGAAAAGGCAAGAAATGAATGGATAATATTCATCGCAATGTAAGTAAGGTAGAAACCAATCGGAAGTGCCAAGCAGTAGCAAGGACTGTAGATCTCGGCAGATCAACAATGATGATCACATCGGCGGAGATCGAAATCGCAAGTCACACTGTAATTGTTTTATTATGCGATGCGATGCGATTTAATATCACAATCGGTGCAGGAAATACATGGATGCGATGTGATCGATGAATGCAATGCGATGGATGCGATGCGATGCGATTGCATATCGCAATCGAGGTAGGAGAGATATCGCACAATATTATAAGTCATGTGAGTTGCGATATGAAGTAGGGATAAAGTCAAGTGGGACACGATTACATATCGCTCATCGCAAGCTCAGGATGAAGTGCGAAATGCGAAAAGTGTCTCGGATGTGATATATTTCAAAGTTAAAGTCTATAGGGTTTCAAATCTGAAGGTATAAGGTTTCCCTTTGAGAAATCACATCGTGAGGATGAAAGAGAAACATAGAAATGAAGAAAAAGAGAAATGTCCAAAAACATCGAGATACAACCTGGTGGGACCCTTGCTATATCGCATATCAGGAGATTAGATGGATGAAGGCACATGGGATAATTGAATCGTCGAAGTGCGATAAAGATAGTGGACGCGATGCAGGTCAATGCTGAAGCCTAAAGAGTTTCAAGTCCGAGAGTATGGTATTTCCCTTTATTAAATTGTTTCGAAGAGCAAAGGAGGATTATAACATAAAACAAAAAGGAAAGTATGAACACGGGTAGAAAGGCTTGGTTTAGGACCCGACACAGAGAAAAGGGTAGAATCAAGTGTTTAGAAGAGTTGTGAAGGTTTAATGCTGTGGGCACGAGAAAAGGAGGTAGAGTTGGGAAAAAGGAGAATATGGTGGCACTGCTGGAAACACAACAGCTGGATCGAGTTAGGCCAAAATGACAGTTATCCAGAATTGTGTCGAATGTAATAGCAGAAACTGAAATGACTCTGACAGCAGCAGGAAAGACAAATGCACAACAAGCAAAGACATGAAAGGGTTGGGTGAAATATATTTGTTGTAACCGTAAATGTAAATGAATTAATTATTTTTATTATATGTGATGCAAAAGCAAGTGTCCGTAGGAAAAGAAAAACTCCATTTTAATTCTAAAATGAGTAGACAGTATTGTAACCTCCTGAAATGATGAGCGAGAAAATGAGATGGTGGAAGGAAAAGAGTCATGCCTGTTCACTTCATATTCCCTGTAGAATGCAAACAGTCATAAAGCTACCTATATAAAACATGTAATATCAGTATGCACAAAGGTAGAGAGAGAGTGTAAGAAGAAGGAGCAAAGAGAGTTGTGAAGATCCAGAAATGATATAAAGAAAATTTGAAGGCTGGAAGGACATCAGTAAAGAAGGAGAAAAACAGAGCTGATATCTAGGTAAATCAGCATATGATTTTATTGTACAGTGAGGAAGTTGGTGCTTCCATATCAAGTTGTAGATGATTGAGGTAGGAGACTCCTGTAGGTTGTAGCTTGTAGAAAATATATGGGAGTTGGAGCTTCCTTGCAAGTTGTAGCTTGAAGAATTGAGGTAGTAGCCTCCTGTAGGTTGGAGCCTACAGAAAATTAGTGGTGAGAGGGATTTGGAGCTTGTCTTTGCATCACAACAATAATAAGATGTGGTTTTCTCCCTTATGGGTTTCAACTTATATCTGTTGTCTGTGTGCATGATGATTATGTGTGGATATTCTGTATTTAATCTGTTTAATACCTGCAGCTCACTTATTATGATTATTGTTCCATTGTATATTAAGTTGATCACGAAATGAAGATGTAAATAAGTGTAAAATAAATTTTTGCAAGACCATGACTGTATTAAACTGATTCACCCCTCGCCCTCTCTTAGTTTTGTTAGCCAGCTATAAAATTTGTTATACCAAATGCTGGCTAAAACATGTTTGGAGCCTTCAAGGAACAAATTTTTATGGCAAAAATTGTTGGCTCTCGAAGACTCTTGAAGTCCTCATGTTTCTGTCCAAATATTCACTGCTGTGCCTATTATACACTCAGAGATCCTGCTGATTCCAAAGAAAGAATACTGCTGCAAACACCATTTTCCCCTCCCTTCCACCTCCAAAACTAACCTCATTTTTATCCCTCCATTTCCCATGAAAATTCCTCATTTTCATATCTCTCCCCTTTTCCACTGCATCAAAAATCCCTTTGATAAGGTTTAAAGACTCCTTGCCTTCTCGAAACCCCCAACAACCATTGAAAATCATTAAAAAACTATGAAAATCACATTTTTATGTATTCTAGACTTAAGCCCCCTTAGGCTAAGTCTTTAACCCTTCCCCTCCATGTGTCTTGGTGCTGGAACCAAGTGCCAGACTTCCAAGCGCTTATCACGTCCTTCGATGCCGATTAAGCCCTTTGTTCTATCTCCCTCGGTCATATTATCCTCCATACGCCCAAAGGCCCTGCAGATGGGTGCCAAACCATATCGAAAATTAATATTTTTGCCCAAGGTTTTTCTACCATGCTGAAGAAAATTCACAGGCTGAGGGTGACGATCCTCCTGCCTTTGATCCATTAAAGAAAATCATTTGCAGGGTTTAAAATTCACATTTCATCGATGTTTCATGAGGCATTGATGCCATATCACCCCTGCACAGCCCTGCATACCAGAAAAACACAATTAATCAAGCAAAGTCAGAGAGTATCAGTGCCAAAGACAAAATATATCAGAACAAAGGATTTAAGACAGATCTGTGGGATTACGGCTAAGATGGGTTATCAAGAGCCTAATCCCCCCGACTAAAACACAGTTAAAAGAAAATTCATAAAGTATCGTCAGACATAAAGCCTCCACCGCCACATCTGAGGCAAGTTGATTCCTCCCAGCTACCAAAATGCCACCTGTGCCTCAAAGTATTCAATCAGAGGCCGAAGTTATTGATGAGGACCAAAAATATGCCTCACAATGCAGCCAAAGGATAAATTCTGTAGACAAACTAATGACAAAATATCAGCAGAGTAACTTCGACATCACACAGAGCCTCAAGTGTCAACAAAAGCTCCCACCGAGCTTAATCTTAATATAAATCGTTTAATACAGAGGAAACCTATTTTAAGCTTATTCATCAAGCCCCCTAAAGGCCAAGAAGCCATTTAAGTCTGTATTAATTAGTTTTTGAGATATTTTATCAGATCTCACCTCCTCATTTCTTCTATAAATACTACTACAGAAGATGAAATAGGGGTTGGTTGTTGGTTACAGAACTTTGAAATATATTTGAGCTTAAAATTATGATTGTAAATAGTGTTTGCTAGCCCTTGAAGCTCTGTTTGTGTTTATATTAGTTAGGATGAATAGTGAAGATTATTTCTGAACTGAAACATTTCACCTGAAGATTGTAACTAGTTTGACATCAATAACATGCTGTTTCTTGGGATCCTGGTCTATATCACTGGTGAAGTGCCTCTTTCTTTGTTATTGTTTTTCCTTCTATGTATGTCATATTTTTCACTATTCTCTGATAAAGAACAACATTTATAGAGTTAGGATTTACTGTTTACCAGTACCCTTCTCTAACTGATAAGCTTTATCTCAATGTTCTCCTCCAATTTGTTTATTTAAGAATGATTCAATACATTTTAAGCAGTTAGGAATGTTGGCATTCCCTCGTCCTACTGTTTGCTATAAACATTGTTCTTAAAAGTTATTTTCATCATTTTTTTATTAAAGTTAGACTAGAAAAGTGATGGTTTTCCCTGTTTCTAGTTTCTATTCTCCAAAGGCAGATTCTGAAGGTTCCCCTTGGTGTTGACTGAAAGAAGACTAGGTTTAAAAGTACCTTATATGATCTTAGGTTACACTTTGTTTTCTCTTATGTGTTTCATACTTTCTGAAGGTAATTATGTGTATTACTGGATTGTTTTTCAATTAAGCTACTTTAATACAAACTTGCCCAATAATTCTATTGTTAGCCCTGTTCTTGGTGGGTTTTAAACGATTACTTAAGAGGATTTTCTTGTTTGGAATGACTATAAATTCCTTGTGAAATTATTATCAATTTCCTCCCCTCCAACACCTTATTGTTTCCATTCCATCATTTTAATCTCAATAATCTTGTGATATAGATGACTTTCCCCTTGGATCACTCTTGATGTTGTTGCTCAATTAAATCCCTGTTATGACTCCATAGCCCAATGGACTAAAAACCATCGTTATATCTATATTCTTAGACAAAGTTGTTCTATTCACTTGAAACTTCTCACCTTTGAAACCCTTTGCACTTATAAATTTCCCCTCAAACAATAATCATGCCCAACCATCCAAAAAAAAAAAACAAACCCTCGGCCTTCATAACTAGCTTAATATCATTACCCCAAACTTCAAAGACAAATCCATATTTGCACTTATTGGAGAGATCCCTCTCCAGATTCAGGAGGGCTAGATCCTAGAATCCCAAAGTGGTTGAAACGATGTTGTTTTTGTGATTGGAATTTTCCAATCTTGCTAATTACAGATTCCTAACATTTCTGGCGACTCCGCTGGGGAGAGGTTGAATTTTCACCTTAAGTTCCCTTCAAACACTTCATAAAACCTTGTGAGTAAAAAGCCGCCTTTTCAAGCACTACCAAGAAATGGTAATCATGATGATACTTGTTTGAATTAGTGACAAACTAGGCAAACCCTAGGATTCTCATAAGAATTTATCTAACCTTGAAAAATCAGCTGACTTAGCCATAGGAGTAGACTGTCGTTGTCTCATAACTGTAGCTAAGTTTTGAAACAAAGTTAGGACATTCTTAGAAACCACACAACTGAAAAATAACTCAGAAAACAAAAAAATATTTCAGATTGGTATCCAATAAAGATGGTGGTGGACCATAAAACCTTTTACCTCCTTAGAAGCTAAAAAATTCCACTTGGCGACTCCACAATCCTTAACAGACCTTAAGACTCCATTGGGAAGAACCTTTGTCATTATAACATGGTTTAAAATTCAGTTAGAGGAATATAGGATTTGAATTTGTGAAATAGAATTAGTTGACCTCTTAAAGATTGTCATACCTGGTTGAGCTTTTCCTGTTTATTTGGGTCTGAAAAACACAGCATAGTAGCTCCTAGAAAGATTCACACTAGAGCCCATCCTGACCCTGATCCACCTGAGATAGTTGATAATCCAGAAAGTATCCTTAGGAAGTCTCCAGGATTAAATTGTCAACTGTTTTCAGATCACCCTTGAGAGCTAATTCAGTCCCTGAAAATCTTTTAGCTCTACAACAATCACAAGTTGACTTGGTAAATCCCTTTAGAACTAGGTCTCTTGGTGATTTAGATAAGTTATATTCTGAGTCTTCACTTTCATCTCCCGAAACAAGTGAAAATCCTGGTAGCAGAAAAACAAGACCTCCTGATTTACATTTCCTTCAAAACCTAGGTGTCTCTCACCCAAGATCAGCTCAACAATCTACTCCTGGTCCATCCACTTCTGCTCACCCTACATCCACTGTTCAAACCACCCCATTTCAGTCCACTTTCCCTTTTGTTAATCCACCCCTTGTGAATCCACCCCCACCACATATCTTGGCAGCATGGTATGCTCCCTTAGTCCTTCCTGTACCATTAGTCAATCTTCCATAGGACTATCAGTCCAAAATTCCATTATATGATGCTAGTAATGCTACAACTGCATCACAACATGTGGATAAGATGAATGACTACTTTGACAGAAATGAAATTGATGATGATTCTATCAAGCTTAGATTATTTTCTCAAAGTCTGGGGGGAGAAGTAAGAAAATGGTTTAAATTTTTAACCCCCCATAGTATTAATGACCTCCAAGCCTTCCATCAAACATTCTTAAACAAATGGGCAGTAAAGAAAAACCCTCTCCAAGTCATTTCTGATTACAAAAATCTCCATAGAAACATGGGGGAAATTGTACAAGCTTATTGTACCGGATTCAACAGTGTATATAATGCACTTTCCCCAGAGCTAAAACCTCCACAAGGCTCTGCTTTAAACAAGTTTCCTGAAGGGTTTGACCCTGAGATGGCCTATCAGCTGAGGGAAAGAGATCCTGCAACTCTTGAAGAGATACAAAAGGGTGCTCTTTCTGTGGAAGTCAACTTGATGGAGAAGAGAGCAAGAATGAAAAATGAAAAGAGATTATATTTTAGAGAGGAATCCACACCTTCTACTTCCAGCTCAAAGATGGAGAAAATGATGGAAGAAATTATGAAAGAGATGAGCATAATTAAGAGAGCACAAGCGAGCCAAAATCAAAATGCTCCTCAAAACAGAAACCAGAACCAGAATCAGAATTTTAGAAGGAACCAACCTCTAAACAGACCTCGGGAAGATGATCAACCAGTCACTCCTCTCTTTCATCAAAACTATGTAAGTGAGGTTGAGGAAACAGATGAAATAACAGAGGAAGATGATATCAATATGCTGGGGGTAGATAATGATGAATTTGAGATTCATTATGATATAAAACAAGGTATTTATACACCTTATGATGACAAAAGAGATGATGATGAAAATTATTATCAAGACATGGAAAATGTCATCATAGAGCCTCAGAGAGAATATGAACTTAGAAGAAAAACCAGTCAACAGACTCCTAACACCAAAACATCTGACAAATATTCATAAAACAACACTGCAACCAAGCCTAAAATTTTCAAACAAAGGGACAAAACAGTGGTTGTAAATTCTGGTAATGATAAAGAGAAAGGAACTCAAAACGTTACAAAATAGAGTGCAGACATTAGTAGTACTAACATCTCAGCTAGTACTCTTGTTAAAACCATTTTGTCAAATGTAAATGAAACAAATTAGCAAGCTGATATTGCTGATAGAGTGACAGCTAATAAGGCTGAAACAAGTACTTTAAAGAGTCAAATTCCTTTCAGCCTGGAGCAGGAAGTTTCAAAGATAAAAATCTATGTTCCTTTGACTGATTTAGCTGCCCAGCATGTATATAGGACCCAAATTTTTAAGGCTTTAAATATAGAGGAAAATGAGGATACAGTCAATCTTAATTATGACCAACCAGAGCTTATTTTTGGTCCTAAGATAGAAGGTAGATATCAAGAGGGACCTGTTCCTCCCTTTTATGTGAGTTTAAACGTTCATGACAAAAATTTTCACAACGCTATGCATGATTCTGGGGCTTCTCATAATTTAATGCCTAAAGCGGTGATGGAGAGCCTCAGTCTAGAAATCACCAGACCTTATAAAGATCTATACTCCTTTGACTCGAGCATATTAAAATGTTTAGGATTAACCAAAGACCTCTGCATTAGCTTATCACAGATCCTAGCCAAATTCTTAGTCATGGACATTTTTGTGGCTGATGTGCCCCCAAAGAATAGAATGCTATTATCTAGATCTTGGGGGGCTAAGTTACAGGGGACTCTGCAGATGGAGATGACCTATGCGATTATCCCTATTTTCAATCAGACGAGAAGACTTTACAGGGAGTCGCATATGCAATACACAGTTAAAAGTCAAGAAAAACCGCAAAACTCCCCTTTATACTATGTAAACACAAGCCTTGATTCATTTATCCTTTTTAATGATGAGATATTGGATGAACAAGGCACTTTAAATGAAATAATGGCCGACAGAGAGGAATAAGAAAACAACGTAGGAGTGTCAAAATAGGTTGCTGCTTTTGAAAATATTAGCAAACCCAACACAGGTCTTGAGCTACAAGTCATGATTCCATTACTCTTAAACCTTGACAGTCGAGCAAGCATCCCTCAAATAAACAAAAATCTTGGGGAATCAAAACAATTACAACTAAATGCTGATATTCCACTACAATCAAGAAACACGTTAGTTGTAAAGGAAAACCTCCAAATAGATGCAACCGAAAATAGTCCTCTGTGGAGTAGGAATTTTGATGGATCCTGCACTAGGAACAATGATGGTGCAGGGGTTTGGATTTGAAACACTGAAAGAAACCACACAGAAAGTATTTCCTATAGATTAAACTTCCATTGTTCAAATAACATAGAAGAATATGAATCCGTTCTTTTAGGCTTACGATTGTTGAAAAAGTTAGGAGCCAAAAGAATCAATGTGTATGGGGATTCAGAGTTAGTCATTAGGAAATTCAACAGGGAGTATAACGCAAATCATCCCAGACTTAGGGCCTACCGAAACGATGTCATGGACCTTTTAAAAAAATTCAAGGAGTCCAAACTGATTTTTTTCCCAAGAAAAAGAAATATTGTAGCCCACAATTTAGCCTTTGCAACTAGAACATGCTTAACGCCATATGAAACCAAATACTGCATAACTCAGATAAAATTTAGACCAGCCATTCCTGATAACGAAAAATATTTGCAAGTGTTTGACGAAGACAAACAAATAGAAGACTTCATGAAATTCAGAAATGAATTCGAACTACACAGTTCAGATTCAAATTATGAAACAGACTGCCCTAGTGAAGAAAATTTTCTTGTTGAAGAAGAGCCGCCTCCTGAACTTGCCGATTTAATTCTGTTGTCAAGAAAAATTCAAAGTACAACAGAATGGATTACAGAGGTAGAAGTAGAAAACTTACAAACTCTGCAATCCAATGATGAAAGTTTGCCAAAGGGTCTGGTACCTTTAGAAGAGTTGTTTGATTTTAACGATGTGGCCGAAAAGCCAAAACTGGAACTTGTAGAGACCGAAGTGGAAGAGTGAAATATAGGCAATGAACTTAAACCGAAATTGATTAAACTGTCTAAAACTTTTCCAGCTCACATTAAACCTCAATACATAGAGTTGTTTAAAGAATTTTCTGATGTTTTTGCATGGAGTTACGAAGATCTTAAATCCCATGACACTGAAATAATATAGTGCAAAATCCCTCTCAAAGAAAACCAAAAACCATTCAAGCTGAAACTGCGCAGAATAAACCCTATTCAGTTGCCTTTGGTTCAGAAGGAGATCATGAAAATGTATGATGCTAGTATTATTGTCCCTATTAGATATTCTGAGTGGGTGTTTAATCTGGTGTCAGTTAGGAAGAAAACTGGAGATATCAGGCTTTGTATAGACTTTAGAGACTTAAACAAAGCTTCATTAAAAAACAAATACCCTTTACCTAAGATGGATCATATTTTACAAGAGGTGTTAGGGTCTAGAAGAATTTCTTTTCTTGATGGCTACTCAGGGTACAATCAGATTTTAGTTCACCCTGCTGATCAATTAAATACAGACTTTACTACACCATGGGGAACTTTCATGTATGTGAAAATGCCTTTTGGTCTAATGAATGCTGGAGCAACTTTTTAAAGAGCCATGGACATAGAATTCTCGTAAGAACTGGGCTACTTCATCATTATATACCTTGATGATGTCACTGTGTTTTAAAAAATAGATGAAGAGCACTTAGAACATTTAAGAAATTTTTTCGAGAAATGCATAAAGTTTGGGATATCTTTAAACCCTAAGAAGACACTATTTGGTCTCCGAGAAGGTAAAATTCTTGGGCACATCATTTCTAAAGATGGCATTAAGATAGATCCAAAGAGGATTGAGGCCATATTGCAAATCTCTCATCCTCGAAACATCAAGGAGTTGCAATCTTTCATTGGAAAGATTAACTTTTTGAGAAGGTTCATCCCCAACTTGGTTGAGCTCCTTAGGAATATCACAAACATGTTAAAGAAGGAGCAAGGGGTAAAATGGACCTTGGAAGAAAAAAATTCCTTTGAATTGGTGAAACAAGCATTAACCAAAACACCAGTTCTTATAAGCCCTGATTTTTCAAAAGATTTTTATACTTTTTCATTTGTATCAAAACATACCATAGCCGCTGTCCTTTTACAGAAAAATCCACAAGGAAAAGAGCAGCCTATTGCATTATTTAGTAAGGCATTGAGGGATGCCCCTTTGAAGTATAACATTATGGAGAAGCAAGCTTTTTATTTGGTTAAAGCTTTGAAAGACTTCAGAGTGTACATCCTTCATTCACACATCATTTCCTTTGTCCCAAAATTAGTTGTTAAAGACATTCTAACAAATGACCCAGATGGTAAGAGAGGTAAGTGGATTGATCTTATTCTTGAATGTGATTTAGAGATAAAACCCACTAAACTCATCAAAGGCCAAGGTCTAGCTAGATTAATGGTTGAATCCAATTTTGAAGTTCTTGATATTAATATGATTGATGCTTTGGATGACCAAGAAGGATTCTCAACTCCTATTGTTGAAGAACATTTTATGAATTCTCCTTGGTATGCTGATATTATTTATGTTTTGCTTAATTTGAATACTCCTCCTGGTTTGACAAAAACAAAGGCAAGATTCCTAAAGTTAAAGGCTGTAAACTATTGCATTATAGATAAATGTCTTTATTGGAAAAATGCAAGTGGTCTATTGCTTAAATGTTTGTGTGAGTTTGATGCAGAGAAGGTTAAGCATGAGTTCCATGAAGGAAAGTGTGGAGGTCATTTATACTAGAAGACAACAGCCAACAAAATTTTGAGGGCTGGCTTGTATTGGCCTACTCTTTTTCCTGATATACACAAGATGATCATAGTCTGTCATAAATTTCAACTTTTTGAAGGTAAAAGAAAACTTCTACCAATCACTGTTGAAACCCCTTTTCAATAGTGGGGACTTGACTTCATAGGAGAAATCCACCCACCATCTTCTGCTCAGCATAGATGGATTATCACTGCCACAGACTATTTCACTATGTGGATAGAAGCCATACCTTGTAGGCAGGCCAATGATTCTGTTATTATAAAATTCATGGAGACTAACATTCTCTCCAGATTTGGCTATCCTACCAAGATCATCACTGATAATGAAACAACATTTGGATCAAAGAATATGGTTGAATTCTATCACAGATATCAGATAAAATTGGGGCATTCCACGGCCTATTACCCTCAAGGTAATGGACTTGTAGAATCCTCAAACAAAATTTTAGTGAACATAATCAAGAAACTGTTGGAGGATAACAAGAAGTCTTGACACACAAAGCTTGTTCATGCACTTTGGGCTGACAGATTGACATTGAAGAAATCTATTGGCATGTCACCTTTTCAGCTTGTATATGGTACTGATGCAATTTTTCCAAACAGCCTTGGTGTACCAGTGATGAAGTTGATTCAAGAGTTGCAAACTGAAGATAATGACATGATCAGAAGAATAAATCAGACCATTCATCTTCAGCAAATCAGAGAAGAGGTATATATGAAAGCATTGCAGAAACAGGATAGCATCAAAAATCTTTTTGACAGAAGAACAAAGGCCAGCAATTTCAAATTTGGGGACAAATTCTTAAAATGGGACTCAAGGAGGGAATACAAGGGCAAACACGGAAAATTTGACAGTGTATGGCTTGGCCCTTACTCTATTCATTCAGCTGCTGGTAACAATGCCTATTTTTTACAGGAGTTGAATGGAGCAGAATTGTTTGGGGGTCCTGTCAATGGCAGGATGTTTAAACATTACTTCTCTTGATCCATGACATTTTCTGAAAGCCTTTTTTATCTTTCTTCTCATTATAAATATCTCATCCACCATTGCATTCAAAGTTATAAAAATAAAAAATACAAAAACAAAGAAAAGAAAGAAAAGAGGGCAGATTATGAAAAAAAGAAAGGTATAGCCCCATACCAAAAAAGAGAAACAAATTCTGAAAGTGTGATAGCTCAAATGCCACTCCTAAAGAACACACTTCTAGTTAGTCAAAAAACCTAATCTTGACTAATTAGTTTTAAATTTTCTGCTGATAGGATAGTGAATTTGATTTTCCAAACTATTTAATCTTGGCTTATCGGTAGATAGATTAGGATAGAAATTAAAGGTTCAAACGAGCTCAAAATCTGAACATAGGTTTCAAAAGAGAGATGACTCAAATCTGTTTTAGTTTCTGAGTCAAAAAAGATGTAAATCTGGTTCTAACATGCTCAAAATCTGAACCAGAGAACAAGGAAGAAACAACTCAAACAAAAGTCAAAACAGAGCTGTAAGAGGATGAAGGAAGTGCTTTAAACTTTCAGATATTAAGCATTTCATTTTGATTTAATTTTTTGTAAAATAATGTCTATGTGCAGCTTGTTTTCTATGACATAGACCAACATCAAGTTAGACTGTTTAATCCTGACTTGTATACTTTTAAATTTCTGTTTTAGAAATTAGAGAAATAAAAATTTGTTAGATTGTTTAATCCTAACAGATTAGTAGATTAGGTAGAGAAGCATCTAAAATTAAATGTTTAATCTGAGTTCAGGGAGAAATAAGCAGTAGAAATATATTAGATTTCCTGCTTTCAAAAAAATAAAATACTGTAAAAGAGTTTGCCAATCCAAGTGCACTCTAAAGAAGAAAAAATGTTAGATCTGTAGGATTGGGTAGGTAGAAAGCTTGTAGATGAAAGATCCATTGCTTTTATGGCTGCTAATATGTTTTCATAGTAAGATCATCCCAGCAAAGGAAGGGCAGCCCAATGGATGAGGCATAGGTCAGACTCCCAGAGAACACAATGGATGTGGCACAGGTCAGCCTCCCAGAGAACACAATGGATGTGGCACAGGTCAGCCTCCCAGAGAAAGAAAATCTGAAGTTCTTGATGCCTTTAAGAAGGCACCATCCCCAAGTGGAGCCACTATTAGCCAGCTATAAAAATTTTTATACCAAATGCTGGCTAAAACATTTTTGGAGCCTTCAAGGAACAAATTTTTATGGCGAAAAGTGTTGGCTCTCAAAGACTCTTGAAGGCCTCATGTTTCTTTCCAAATCTTCACTGTTGTGCCTATTATACACTTAGAGATCCTACCGATTCCCAAGAAAGAATACTGCTACAAACAACATTTTCCCCTCCCTTCCACCTCCAAAACTAACCTCATTTTTATCCCTCCATTTCCCATGAAAATTCCTCATTTTCATATCTCTCCCCTTTTCCACTGAATCAAAAATCCCTTTGATAAGGTTTGAAGACTCCTTCTTTCCTTCTCGAAACCCCCAACAACCATTGAAAATCACTAAAAAACTATGAAAAGCACATTTTTTTATGTATTCTAGACTTAAGCCCCCTTAGGCTAAGTCTTTAACCCTTCCCCTCCATGTGTCTTGGTGCTGGAACCAAGCGCAAGCCTTCCAAGCACTTATTGCGTCCTCCTATGTTGATTAAGCCCTATTTTCTATCTCCCTCGGTCATATTATCCTGCATATTCCAATAGGCCTCGCAGACGGGCGCCAAACCATATTGAAAATTAATATTTCCGCCCAAGGTATAAAACTTTGTTTATATAAATATTCGGCTTTTTATTATATCCTATAGTTTTTTGCCGGTGCAAAGTTTAGTCACTCTCCACCGTCGATCTGATCCATAGATCGACGGCACATGATCTATCGCCTCGGTGGTCCCCGCCAACCACTCACTGTTGCAAAACCAAGTGGTATCCATCGCACCGCTTTTGAGAGCGGGGCGGTTTTTTCCATTTTGCAGCGATTCCGTACATTGGCCGACACGTGTCTTGGGCCCATTTTCAAAAATCGCCTTTCATCGCGCGTTAAAGGTCAGACGTGGAGTGGGCGTGATATTGATGTGCGCCGTCTGATCTGAGGCTGCTCATCAGACTGTGATCGCTCTCCGAAGATGCCTATGCAATAACTAGGGTACGACGCAGTGTTAAAAGAATCTCCGTCGTCGATCTGATTTGCAGATCAACGGTCCACAATTCATCGCCCTGATTCCTCGTCTAGTCATCATTTCTAGACCCAGGGGTTTTATTCATTGGAATTTTATCGAAGGTCCGATGTCCGATCATGTTTCTAAGGTTTATCGGCGCCTGTTCTCCACCGTTGATCGCGGGGGCCGTTCTCATCTGACAGCCCACATTTGTCCCGAACCCCGAACATGATTTTTGGTCATTCTTCTCCAAAACAAAGGTTTTAAGCCTTTTTCTCTTATTTTATTTTATTTTTCCGAATATTTTGACCCCTTCAAGTTATTCATTTACCCTCGCTCCTGACTGTCGATCTCTACGCGATCGACGACACTGATTTAAATCCTTTTTCCGCGTTCCCTTTGACTTTTTCTAATCAAATCTCGACTGTTGGATGATGCCATCCAACGACCATGCTCCCTCCACGTGCCTTCTAAAGAAATAAACATATACATGCAGGATTTTATAACGTTTGTTAATATTTTGCAGGGTTTAATGGTTTTTCTGCCATGCTGAACAAAATTCACAGGCTGAGGGTGACGATCCTCCTGCCTTAGATCCATTAAAGAAAATCATTTGCAGGGTTTAAAATTCATGTTTCATCGGTGTTTCATGAGGCATTGATGCCATATCACCCCTGCGCATCCCTACATACCAAAAACACATAGTTAATCACACACAGTTAGAGAGTATTAGTGCAGAAGACAAAATATATCAGAACAGAGGATTTAAGACAGATCTGTGGGATTATGGCTAATATGGGTTATGAGGAGCCTAATCCCCTCGACTAAAACATAGTTAAAAGAAAAATCATAAAGGATCATCAGATGGAAAGCCTCCACCACCGCATCTGAGGCAAATTGATTCCTCCTAGCTACCAAAATGCCACATGTGCCTCAAAGTATTCAATCAGAGGAAAAAGTTATTGATCAGGACCAAAAATATGCCTCACAATGTAGCCAGAGGATAAATTATGCAGACAAAATAATGACAAAATATTACCATAGTAACTTCGACATCACATCGAGTCTCAAAGGTCAACAAAAGCTCCCACTGAGATTAATCTTAATATAAATCATTTAATACAGAGGACACCTATTGTAAGCTTCTTCATCAAGCCCCCTAAAGGCCAAGAAGCCATTTAAGTCTGTATTAATTAGTTTTTGAGATCTTTTATCAGATCTCACCTCCTCATTTCTTCTATAAATACTACTATAGAAGATGAAAGAGGGGTTGGTTGTTGGTTACAGAACTTTGAAATATATTTGAGCTTAAAATTCTGATTGTAAATAGTGTTCGTTGGCCCTTGAAGCTCTGTTTTTTTTTAGATTATTTAGGCTGAATAGTGAAGATGATTACTGAACTGAAACATTGGACCTGAAGAATGTAACTGGTTTGACATCAATAACAAGTTGTTTCTTGGGATCCTGTTCTATATCACTGGTGAAGTTCCTCTTTCTTTGTTATTGTTTTTCCTTCTATGTATGTCATATTTTTCACTATTATCTGATAAAGAACAACATTTATAGAGTTAGGATTTACTGTTTACCAGTACCCTTCTCTAACTGATAAGATTTATCTCAATGTTTTCCTCGAATTTTTTTATTTAAGAATGATTCAATACATTTTAAGCAGTTAGGAATGTTGGTGTTCCCTCGTCCTACTGTTTGCTTTAAACATTGTTATTAAAAGTTATTTTCATCATTTGCTTATTAAAGTTAGAATAGAAAAGTGATGGTTTTCCCTATTTCTAGTTTCTATTCTCCAAAGGAAGATTCTGAAGGTTTCCCTTGGTGTTGACTGAAAGCAGACCAGGTTTAAAAGTACCTTATCTGATATTGGGTTACACTTTGTTTTATCTTATGTGTTTCATAGTTTTTGAAGGTAATTATGCGGATTACTGTATTTTCTGTCAATTAAGCTGCTCTAATACAAAATTGCCCAAGAATTCTATGGTTAGCCTTGTTCTTGGTTGGTTTTAAATAGTCACTTAAGAGGATTTTCTTTTTTTGACTGACTATAGATCCCTTGTGAAATTATTATCAGTTTCCTCCCCTCCAACACCTTATTGTTTCCATTCCATCATTTTGATCTCAATAATCTTGTGATATAGATGACTTGCCCCTTGGATCACTCTTGATGTTGTTGCTCAATTAAAGCACTGTTATGACTCCATAGCTTAATGGACTAAAAACCAGTGTTATATCTATCTTTTTAGACAAAGTTGTTCTATTGACTTGCAACTTCTCACCTTTGAAACTCTTTGCACTTAGAAATTTCCCCTCAAACAATAATCATGCCCAACCATCCAAAAAAAAAACAAACCCTCGGCCTTCATAACTAGCCTGATATCATTACCCCAAACTTCAAAGACAAATCCATCTTTGCACTTATTGGAGAGATCCCTCTCTGGATTCAGAAGGGCTAGATCCTAGAATCCCAAAGTGGTTGAAACAATGTTGTTTCTGTGATTGGACTTTGCCAATCTTGCTAATTACAGATTCATAACAAGTTTAACTAAGGGTTCAACAACTTGTATCAAAGCAAGTTCCTTCTGTATCAGTTTAGCAACTAGAAGGAGATCCTAGGTCCCCAAGATGACTAGTCTAGAAGGATGCTCAACAAATAAAGCCCCTTTTTTTAATGGCACTAACTATGCCATATAGAAAATAAGAATGAGGATGTACATAATGTCTCTAGGAATAGAAGTTTGGGCTACTGTGGATTAGGGATATGCCCCAAAGGATTATGACACAGAGAAATAATCCAAGCAAGATTTTATAGCTAATGCCAAAGCCGTGAATGCTCTCTTAAGTGGCCTATGTGAGGCAGAATTTATCAAAGTAATGAACAACAAGACTTCCAAAGAAATATGGGATACATTAGAAAGTATCCATGAGGGAGATAAAAAGGTGAAGATGGCCAAACTACAAGTCTATCGAGCTCAATTTGAAAATATAAAAATGAATTAGGAAGAGGATTTTGCCAGCTTATTCTTAAGGGTTGTATAAATTGTGAATAATGTGAAAGCTCTAGGAGAAACTATTAGAGAATGTGTAATTATTCAAAAGATATTGAGATATTTACCATCCAGTTTTAATCCCAAGGTTTCTGCCATTGAAGAAACAATTGATTGGGAAACTTTGACCATGAACCAATTACTTGGAAACTTAACAGCCTATGAGATGAGACTTCCACAGAGGAAGTCAAATGTGAGGGAGGCAACCTTTAAGGTTGAGAAGAGAAAAGAAGAAAAGGAAGATACATGCTCCTGCTCTAACGAAGAAGAGGCCAAATTTGTTAGAAGATTGGATAGAGGCTCAGGTAAGTATAAAGGTAAGATTCCATTTAAATGCTTTGACTGTGGAAGATTTGGGCGCTATGAATCAAAGTGTCCTTGTAGGAAAACAAATAATCAGACTCAAGAGACAGATAAAACCAAAACAAATAACTGGCAGAAAGGGGAGAGATTCAATAGAAAATCACTTTGTGTTTAGCAAGATAGCAGTGCATCTGAAATCTCAGATGAATCCTCAAATGAAGAAGGAACCTCTAAATTTGTGTTGATGGCCAAGGAAGAGTCTGAAGGATTCCTTCTAGAAGATGATGAAGAAGGTGAGGTAGATCTTGAAGGGGAGCTAAGAAGTTCCCTGGAGGAAATAGATAGACTTGAACTCAAGTGCAGAAAATAGAAAGGAATTCTTCTCAAATATGTAAAATAGGTACCAAATTCAGAATATCTCATTCAATTAAAAGTAGAACTTGAAGAAGCTAAGAAATTGGAAGACACGTTACTAAAGCAAATTAAGGATAAAATTTAGAAGCAAGAAAATTTGGAAGAAGAAGTAGTATGTCTGAGAAAGAAATTATAACACACCCAAAGGGAATTGACAATGAACACTCCTCGAATGACAAGCACTGAATAGTTGAATAAAATACTAAATTATTAAATATCTCCTCTCATAAAGATTTGGATAGGCTACGAAGGAGAAACCAACAAATCCAAGGTAGAGGATAACCAGAACATCACTTTTGTGAAAGCCATAAAAGAAAAAATTAACTCTCAGCAATATGAGATTATTGTAGCTAGAAGAATAATAGAAGAAAGGAGCAGGGGGTGTAAGCAGCTCGGAGATGATATTACCTCCATGGAGACCTTGGAGAAGGCAGACATTGAAAGGAATGATGAAATAGCTCAAAAAGGAACGACAAAAGAAGAAGCCAGCAAGAACTTGATGAGTGATGAAAAAAACAAGAGACAAAGAATTAGAGGAAGAAGCAAGCAACTGCAAAAATTTCAATTGTTCTTGAAGATCAATTGAACACGTTTTGAAGATCTCAAAGGAGATTCTTTCCTCCTATGAGAAATGTCACTTTTTTTTCGTGTCAAAAACTGGGACATACTGCTGCATACTGTCAGACGAAAATAATTGATTTCAACCTGCAAATGATGCAGAAAATGAAAAGAGTATCTCAAGCAACCAAATGGAGAAGACAACCCTTCACCAGATACATTAATCATTTCCATGGGTATTGTTTTTTTTGTAAGGGGTTCGACCATAAAGCCATGGAGTGCAGAACGTATGAACAAAGACTGATGTTTAAAACCCCAAGGATATTTATGAAAAATGGAGAGTTCACTTGTACACATAATCCATTTAAAAATTTAATCAAATGCTTTGTATGCCATCAAATCGGACACATGTCTTCCAAATGTCCTCTCAAATAATGTGGTCCATCTTCTCAGAAAAGGTGCCAAACAAATAGCTACCTGCAGTGGAGAAAGAAGTTGAATAAGTGTGACCAGGCTCTAATAGCTCAAGATCAGAAAATCCAATGGTATATGGACAGTGGATGCTCAAAGCATATGATTGGAGATCAAAGCAAGTTTGTAACCTTTGATGAAAAGAAATCTAGAAATTTAACATTCGGAAATGATAAAGCAGTGAAAATCAAAGGAAAAGGCTCAATCAGTCTGAATAACGGAAGAGGAGAGGCTCAAGATGTACTATTTGTGGAGGGGCTGAAAGCCAATCTGCTAAGCATCAGTCAAATGTGTGATAAAGGCTATGAGGTCCTTTTTAGAGCCCAAGATTGTGAACTAAGATCGAGCACCACAGGAAAGACCTTGATCAAGGGTGTTAGAACTGAAAGTAATGTCTATATATTGGAAGAAGAGAATGAAGCATGCCAGATAAAAAAACTTAATGAATCATGGTTATGGCATAGAATATTGGGAGACTTAAACTTTGACCACATCATCAATCTGAGAAAGAAGAAAGCAGTCAGAAATATGCCTACAATAAAGAAGCCTCCAAATACCATATGTAAATCCTGTCAATTGGGCAAATAGACCCACAATTATTTCAGGACCAAATATGAACTATCTAAAAGTAGGCCACTTCAGCTTGTACACATGGACCTATGTGGACCTTCAAGAACTAATGCATCAGGTTGAGAATCTTATTTCATGCTAATAATATATGATTTTACCAAATTGACGTGGGTGGCATTTCTCAAATATAAATATGAAGCACTTGATAAATTCAAGATATTCAAGGCATTGTCAGAAAATCAAACATGATGCAAGCTAAAATGCATCAGATCAGACAGAGGAGGTGAATTCAGAGACTATGATTTTGTAGATCTATGTAATGAACACGAGATAAAGCAACAATTTACAATTGCAGGTACACCTTAACAGAATAGAGTCGCAGAAAGACAAAACAGGTCAGTACAACAGATTTCCAGAGCCATGATGCAAGAAAGTAACATTCCCCAAACCTATTGGGCAGAAGTAGTACACATAGTTGTTCACATTCTCAACAAAGCTCATCTAAGACCAAATTGTGATAAGAATCCTTACGAATTATGGCATGGTAAACTAGCATCAATCAATCACTTTAGAGTCTTTGGAAGCAAGTGTTTCATAAAAAAAAATGACGAAAAATTGGGGAAGTTTGATGCAAGAGCTAATGAAGGAATATTTTTAGGATATGCATCCAAGAGTAAGGGTTACAAGTGTTATAACAAAAGATTGCACAAAATTGTGGAAAGCATTAATGTAAGACTTGACGAAGATCTACCAAACAGAACAAGAAACACAAGCTGCACCAATCCTCCAAATGATCATGACGATGAGAACCAAGACAATGATGAACATAGAAAGATAGCAAAAGATACTGAATTAAAATCAAAAGTTCCCTCAAGATACACTCAAAAGAATCATCCAGAAGATCAAATCATTGGGGACAAGAGTGTGGGAGTCCAAACAAAAAGACACCTTGTTGAACAGACAGAAGAAGTATACCTAGCCATGCTATCTCAAATAGAGCCAAAGAAGTTCGAAGAAGCCAGAAAAGACAAAAATTGGGTAAATGCTATGAATGAAGAACTAGACCAAATTGAGAAGAACAATACTTGGGAATTAATTCCAAGACCCACTGGGAAAAATGTCATTGGCACAAAATGTATATTCAAGAATAAGATGAATGAATAAGGGTAGGTAGTTAGAAATAAAGCCAGACTTGTATGCAAGGGATATTCTCAAATTGAAGGACTTGATTATGATGAAACATTTGCCCCTGTAGCCATAATGGAAGCAATCATAATTTTTTTGGCCTTTGCATGCTATCATTATTTCAGGGTATATCAAATGGATGTAAAGTCCACCTTCCTGAATGGATATCTAGAGGAAGAAGTCTACATGGAACAACCTGAAGGATTATAGTTAGCAAATAAACATGACTATGTGTGTAGATTAAAGAAAGCCTTATATGGTCTGAAACAAGCTCCTCGTGCATGGTATTCAAGGATGGACAAATACTTGCAAAAACAAGGGTTCAAGAAAGGAGTGGACAATAATTTGTACATAAAGGCTAATGAAAATGAACTCTCAATTGTAGTAATGTATGTAGATGACATCATGTTTGGTAGCAACAAAGATGAGTTAGCAAAAGGATTTGCTAAAGAAATGAAATCAAAGTTTGAGATGTCAATGATTGGAGAGATCACCTTCTATTTAAGACTTCAAATCCAACAAAATAACACAGGAATATTCATTTCACAAGAAAAATACTTAAGAGAAATGTTGAAAAGGTTTCAAATGGAAGACTGCAAACCCGTGTCAACTCCCATGATCATTGGATGCAAACTATGTGCTAATTACCGATCAACATATGTAGATCAAAAAATTTATAGATCCGTGATAGGAAGTATTCTATACCTAAATGCTTCTAGACCAGACATTATGATGGCAGTAGCACTTGTGGCAAGATGTCAAGCAGCACCAAAACAAAATAATTTACTTGCAATCAAGAGAATATTTAGATATCTACAAGGAACTTCACATTATGGCCTATGGTATCCAAAAGGAAAAATCTTCACATTGACAGCATACACAGATACGGATTAGGCCAGCTGTGTGGATGATAGGAAAAGCACAAGTGGAGGTGCATTTTATTTGGGAAAAAGTCTGGTGGCATGGCTACGCAAGAAGCAAACTTCTATCTCTCTATCTACAGCAGAAGCATAATACATAGCAGCAGTTGCATGTTGCACACAAGTAATGTGGATGAAACAAAATCTCCAAGACATCAAGGTAAGAATTGATGAACCTATTTCTATAAAATGTGACAATACAAGTGCAATAAGTATATCAAAAAATCTTGTACTTTATTAAAAAACAAAGCACATCCCAATAAAGTACCACTTCCTCAGAGAACAAGTAGCACATAATTTAGTGAATTTGGAATATGTACCAACTAAGGAACAAACAATAGACATATTCAAAAAACCTCTTGCTAAAGAACCATTCAAATATCTAAGAGACAAGCTAGGGGTAGTGTCTACAGATGTTACTCTCTAACATGATTAGAAATAATAAAAAAAATGGGGCTGCATACAAGAAACAACATCAGTGCAAAAGACAAGTGATAGTCAATATCAGACAAGAAAGCATCATTCCAGGGGGGGAGCAGTCAATAAATTATCATAAAAGAGCTAGAACAATGGAGCAGTGCATGGAACAGGTCCTCGGGATCAGAGGAAAGGAAAATATAGAATCTACATTGGGAAATGTCCAACCCTTTGTCATTGATGCCAAGGGGGGAGGAAAAGAAATCAAAAGAAGAAAGGGTTATCTGAAAAGCAAGCAGAGGAAGTCCTGAAGGAAGCATTGGAGCATTGCTATCAATGCCAAATGGGGAGACCGTTGTAAATATTGTCATTGATAGAAAATGAGCACAAAGGAGCAGCACCAAGACAAGGGAGAAGATCATAATCAAATGGAATTATTGCAGAGAAAGGAAGTGAAGTGGTAGAGGCTACAAAAGGTGTTATTTGCTGGAGGATAAGACTAGTCATTTGTTGGGACGAATGCTAGTGGAATAGATCAGAAGGTTCCGCTTGGGTTTACTATAGTCGAGTTAACAAATGCAGTGTAAAAGGAGAAGGTTGTACCTGGAATGAAGGCCGAAACCTTAATTGATGATGCAGAGGAACTACATTAAAAATTGGACGTGGAACCATGAGCGAACGGTGAAAATGAAACAGTGAAAGTGGTTTCTAAAACCACCAGAGGGTTTTTGCACCACTTTTGGAGGATAAGTGGTTTTAAGTGAGATGGAAGAGATATAGTTAGGAGGGTGACACGTGGCATACTGAAATCATCTATTTCGCGTAGGTTCAAAAACATTATCCATCGGGCTAGTTGGAACACGATAACGCAATGACCGTTGGATCATCCTAGGATCAACAACGGAGACTCAAGGTTTAAACTTTAAACCATAACTGATGATATATGAATCTGATTTAATAATTCGATCGCCTTTTGAGGTCTAGTGTTATGCATATTGTGGGGCCAATACATTTTTTTGACATGTTTTGTTTTAAAGAAAAAAGTATAGAAAAAGCGAAATGATAAAAGGTGTGGGACCAGTGTCACAGAACGAGACAGCGTAAACAAACAAAAAATAGACTAAGGAAGAGAAATATTTCAAGAATTTCGAGTGAGGTGAATGGACGGTCATGATTAGATCACAACAGCAAAGGCAAGAAATGAATGGATAAGATTCATCGCAAGATAAGCAGGGTAGAAACCAATCAGAAGTGCCAAGCAGCAGCAAGGACCATAGTTCTAGGCAGATCAACGGCGACGATCAGATCGACAGAGATCGAAATCGTAAGTCACACAGTAATTTTTTTATTATGCGATGCGATCGATGAATGCAATGCGATGGATGCGATGCGATGCGATCGCATATCGCAATTGAGGCAGGAAAGACATGGATGTGATGTGATCAATGAATGCGATGCGATGGATGTGATGTGATGCAATCACATATCACAATCGAGGTAGGAGAGATATCGCACAATCTTAGAAGTCATGTGAGTTGCGATGCGAAGTAGCGATAAAGTCAAGTGGGACCCGATCACATATCGCTCATCGCAAGCTTAGGATGAAGTGCAAAATGCGAAAAGAGTCTTGGATGTGATATATTTCAAAGATAAAGTCTACAGGATTTCAAATACGAAGTTATAAGGTTTCCCTTTGAGAAATCGCATCGGGAGGATGAAAGAGAAATAGAGAAACTAAGAAAAATATAAATAGCCAAAACGCCGAGATACAGCCTGGTGGGACCCTTTGCATATTGCATATCGGGAGATCATATGGATGAAGGCGCATGGGATAAATGAATCAATGAAGTGCGATAAAGAGAGCAGACGCGATGCAGGTCAACGCTAAAGCCTAAAGAATTTCAAGTCCAGGAGTATGGGATTTCCCTTTGTTAAACCGTTTTGGAGAACAAAGGAGGATTATAATGTAAAACAAAAAGGAAAGTATGAACATGGGTAGAAAATCTCGGGTTAGGACCCGACACAGAGAAAACGGAAAAATTGAGTGTTTAGAAGAGCAGTGAAGGTTGAATGATGTGGGCACGAGAAAAAGAGGCAGAGTCGGGAAAAAGGAGAATATGGTGGCACTGCTAGAAGCACAATAGCTGGGTCAAGTTAGGCCAAAATGACAGTTATGCAAAACTGTTTTGAATGTAATATCACAAACCGAAACGACTCTGACAGCAGCAGAAAAGACAAATGCACAACGAGCAAAGAGATGAAAGGGTTGGGTGAAATATATTTGTTGTAACTATAAATGTGAATGAATTAATTATTTTTATTGTATGTGATGCAAAGGCAAGTCTCCGTAGGCAAAGCAAAACTCCAATTTAATTCTGAAATGAGTAGACAGTATTGTAACCTCCTGAAATTATGAGCGAGAAAATGAGATGGTGGAAGGCAAAGAGTCGTGCATGTTCACTTCATATTCCCTATAGAATGCAAATAGTCATAAAGCTATCTGTATAAAGCATGTAATATCAGTATGCACAAAGGTAGAGAGAGAGTGTAAGAAGAAGAAGGAGCAGAGAGAGGAGTTGTGAAGATCCAAAGATGATATAAAGAAAATTTGAAGGCTGGAAGGACAACAGTAAAGAAGGAGAAAAACAGAGCTGATATCCAGGTAAATCAGCATATGATTTTGTTGTACAGTGAGGAAGTTTATTCTTCCATATCAATTTTTAGCTTGATAGATGTCCAGTTTATTCTTCCATATTTCCATGGCAAGTATTGTACAGAAAATATCACCTGTACTACTGAATAGTAAATAGATCAGAGAATCAGCAATGCAAAATCAAATACAAGCCCATATACATACAATGGATGTATATCATCATCAGACTCATGGTCCACCTCCAAAGAAAGCGAATAAGTGGTTGTGGTGACCATGTCTCTCCTCATGTTCCCATTAGAACATGCCATGCATAAACTGTGGGAATCATCTCCCCTCAAAGACACATTCAGCTCATGTGTCAATCCATCAATAATGATCCCAATAATAATATGGAAAATATCAGAAAAGGGAAACATGCTCATCATAAAAATAGAGGAAGTACTGATGATTTCATATGGTGCCACCGAAAAGTACCAACAGTCTCCCAAGAGTGCATAACGTAGTTTTGCAAACTGCTGCTCAAGAAATGTATAAGGAAATTTTTTTTGAAATAAAATGATAATCATATGAATTAGCTGAACTTGAGTAGAATGGAAAAAAAATTTCCCAAGGCCATCTAAAATATGGTTGTCTCCATCATATGTTTTGGCCCAACTTTGCTTGTGGAGCAACATGAAAAATCTGCCCCTTTGAGGAGCCATGCACTGCAACATAATGATAAGAGTGTGTAAATCAGAAAATGTAAACACAAGAATCTTACCATAAGTTGGAAGTAATATGATAGATGGATCTATGCATGTGACCTTGCTCCCAAGTGACAGTGTTGTGAGCTCATGCAAAAAGGCTCTTTCCCATGCCAATCCATGTTTCTTGACATTCTCCTTGTCAAGAACACCTCTGGTGATGCTGCTACAAATGTGAAGCTTTTCCCAAGATGGAAATGCCTCCCAATCAGTCCAAGCCAAAGAGTAATCCATTTTCACTGTGAGATTGGCCTCCTCTACTCCTGCAACACCATACATCATATGAGAGAAAATATTCTTATGCTCTCTCCAATATAGTTCAAGCAACCCAAGTGCTTGTTGCCTCCTCATGCTCACATCATGTAACTCATGTGATGAAGGTACCATGACTGATATATATGTCATATCAGCTCCATGTATCCCTACTCTTTTTTTCTCAATGATGCAAACATCCTGTCACCTCTTCTCTACTCCCATCCTCCTGGAAAAAGGGTACACCAAGTGATGGCCAAACTCCTTCAAGAGGATCCAACGCAGCCAAGCCTCTTTCTTCCTGGTATCATATATTTGCAAGTGGAAATTCAGCCTGTTGCTTCTCATCCACACCCACTTAGCTCCTTGTGGATGCATTCTCCTTCTTCCTCCTTTGGTACTCCTCTCATGAGGGCTGCCATCCTCCCAAACCAAATCACATATCTTGCATTCCATGGAAGTTTGGAATGCAGCTCCTTGGAGACATCCTAAAGGAGACCTATCACCCATGACTATATTGAATCCATGAGGATTCAGATGTGATGGAGTTAACTTGTCCTCTCCATCAATTTTTTAGCAGCGCTGTCAATTCCTCCCATAGAGTAGCAGTTGTTTCATCCTCCAATGGTTCACATCACAACCTCAATGGTTGTATGCAACTCAACCCAAATCTATGAGGATAAGGTTTCATCTCCTCCTTGAACCCTTTGCACAGCGTAGTGCAATCATGGTGCTCTAGAATAGCAAAGTGTGTGGATCCTTGGACCTCTACATGTAAGTTTCCACATTCCTTTAAATTATTTGCTGAAATCAAAAGTGGAACTTCACTCATACCTTGGTTGATCTTGTGATCTCCTTGTGTGGCTGCAGTATTTGTTTCTTCCAATGCAATGGCTGCCTCATCCATATATGTATAAGGCTACTCCTCCAAATTTGTAGCAGCGTTGGTGCAATCCTCCTACCATGGTGGTATGGCTCCCTCTTCCTTTGCCCTTTCTCCATCAAAGGTTTGAATCAACCTTTGAGAAAATTCTACAAAAGAACTCACCCTTGAATGGAACAAGGGTTTGAACCACCAAACAGAGGCTTCATCCTCCATGTGCAATGCTACAATCTCCACTGCCTCTTTCTCTGCCAATGGATGTAGTAATAAAAATGACTCTAGCTTTTTCACCCAAGCTCTAGTTGAAGTGTTCCCATCAAATGTAGTAATAGAAACCTATTTCATTTTATTTCTCTTCTACTGTAGGGCCTTCTCTCCTCCTTCTACTGAATAAACTATGGGAATGTTTTAGCTCCCCTGAATGCTGCATAATGGGAATTATACTCATCCAGGTATTGATTTAGAACCTGATGATCCAAGCATCTCTAATGCTTGCTTTCTTTTTGAGAATAGGAAGTGCATGGACCTTCCTTTTCTTCTCTCTGCTTCTCCTCATTGGGGAGGCTCTTCTTTGTTCTAAAAATATATGAGATCAAGCTCATCTTCTGCATCATCTTATTCTTATTTTTTCTTGGGCTTGAAAGCCACAGGCTAAGCCAAGAAAGGTGCTCTGACGCCACTGTAATATCACTTTTTGGAATAGCTAGCATTCCATGGCTAGAAAATGCATTTTCTAGAAATGGAGGCAGCAATATTTGATACCAAGACCTGGATCCCTTTATACCAATGTGTATAAGATCAAAATCCAAGGATTGGGATCAAACAAATCCTCCTAGGGTGGTGAGAGAAGCCTACCACACATAGTTCCCTTCAGAAATTGCCCAAAGAATGGGCCTGCAAAAATGTATGAACATACAATGGATTATTTGTGTTATTTCTCTGATCTTGCTTATGATAAGAAGTAAATATACAACATATGTGATTATATAAGTAAGAGGGATGTAATAACTAGAGTATTCAATCATTCAACCAATACAATATAAGCCTCTCATTACATGTATGATAAATATGAAGCACACTGTTATAGATAAGAAACTATAGGCTATGACTGCGCAGTATTTTATAGATTACTTCTGAAAAATGATAAAAATAAAAATATATGACAATATGAAGCTCAAATAAAGTGGGGGAGCATGGTCTCAACCCCTGAAAATAAAATACATCAATCCTCAGGAAGGATTGGCTTAAATACAAGAAAAATGGCACTCTTGCAGAAATGTCGGAGTTGTTGGGTAGCACCAACTCAAGAACTAGAAATAGATGGAGAAGGCTGAAATGGATGAATCAAATGAGGAACCCTCTTCCAATGGAAATCTGAAGTGAAGGGCTGATCCCTTCACCTAAGATTTCACCCTCCAACTATCTGCTAATCCCTCACAACAAATTCTCTCCAAGAACAATGCGTCTAAGAGAGGGACTACAATGAATATGATGGAAATTGGTTGGCCTGGTGCCAAATATGGTGGAATGAGCTCATTAACCTCCTTTTATGATCTCCCAAAGAGATGGAAGCTCCCTCCTCTAAAAAACTAGCCACGAATGGTGTTGTAGAAAACCTCCCTAGCAACACAACACAATCTCCAGCTGAAACTGCACTGATGAAGGAAGATGATGCTTGACCATAATGTCTGAATATGAGTCTCCTACCCATTTTATTTATCTCCTATGTGAGAATGGAAAAAATTAATGTTCCGTAAAAATTGGGAACATTACACCTTGCAAGCTGTAGCTTGCAGAATTGAGGTAGTAGCCTCTTGTAAGTTGGAGCCTACAGAAAATCAATGGTGAGAGGGAGTTGGATCTTGCCTTTGAATCACAACAATAATAATATGTGGTTTTCTCCCTTATGGGTTTCCACTTATATATGTTGTCTGTGTGCATGATGATTATGTTTTGATATTCTGTAGTTAATCTGCTTAATACCTGCAACTCACTTATTAAGATTGTTGTTCCATTGTATATTAAGTTGATCACGAAATGAAGATGTAAATAAGTGTAAAAGAAAGTTTTACAAGACCATGATTGCATTAAAGCCCGGATCCTGCCCCCCCCTTAGTTTAACCGAGGTTCATGATAGTTTATGATGATTTATATAATGTATGTATATATCCCTTAACCATGTGTGCGGATGTCGCTCGAGGGAAGGTATTTCTTTAAGGCTAAGCAATTCTGCTTGCTGAGGCCATAAGAATGATTGATGGTCATTCCCTAGTAGGACTTGCGAAGGATATGTATTATGGAGGACATGCTCACTTTACACCATGCATTAGTCACTTCCTCCATACTTATGAGGAGATTGGGGCAGCAAGCAAGTGGTTGAAAAGCCACACACTTTATCAGTCTCTATTGTAGTTGAGAGTCAAGATGCGTTGGTTACATTTGAGGGACCATTTTCCTTCTCACTTATTACATGTGGTGGCAAGCATGATTCTCATTTTGGCTCCCTATGTTTCTATTATTTCTATCTTTATGAGGAGCATGTTTGGGAGAGAGGCACATTGGATGGATGTGTCCTTTGGGAGAGAATATCTCCATATTTTTTTACAGTACATGGTATAAGGGGAGCATGGGAGATAATATGACCACCACAGAAACACATTTTTCTCTTTATAAGGGGGGCTATAGGATTTAATGGACTCCATATGATGGTGACTTCCAAATCATCATATATGGAATGGTCTGGGCCAGCCTGATTTGCAGCGTTGAAGGAGAGATATTTGGATATCTAGTCCTCATATTTCCATTAGAGGGAAACATTATTTCATCCCAACATCAGCCAAAAATCTACACTTATCATAAGTGGAGAGATGGATAGCGTGGGGTAGGCTACCTTGTCTACCATATGCAGATTTTCAGCCTGCCTACTTTGCATGAGCCAAAAGGTGGAGGAAGGTTTTCAGGAGTTTCCTAGTTGGGAGGTGACTCATTTTGCATGGCTAATAGCTGGGGGATGGAGGATCCATATGGGGGAGATAGTTCCCATTAGATTTCAGATCCCATTCCTCAAACGGACCTCTAGACATCACTTTGATATCCTCTTGAGTATTTTATGTTTACATGATGATAGCTTGATAGCGGACTTGCATGCTGAGGAGGAGCAATGTGGAGATTTGATTGATGAGATAGAATATTTTTACTAGGAGGAGTTCATAATACATTGATGCTACAGGAAGAGGAGGGGAAATAACTCAGTTCTATCCTTGCATTTTCTTGAGGACAAGCAGTCTTTGAGAGGGGAGGACCGTAATGTTCCCAAAATTAGCATGAAGCTAATTGGAACATTGATTTTGCTTATGTCATCTAGGAGGTGAATAAAATGGGTGAGGAGACCCATGAGAAGGAATAAAATCCCTCATAGTGTGAAGGGGATCAATAGAGTAGCTTTATTTTACACCTTCCAGTGTGAAAAAGGGGCAAATGCATGAGGAAAAGGTCAAGTTTGACCAAGTCAATAGCACTGCCAAAGAAGTTGTGGATTGTTTGGGAAGTTAGCACAGTTTGAATGGGAGAAATATCACTTGGTGGAGGAAACCCTAATGTGTGGGGTCCAAGGCAAGAAGGCTTTGATTTTCATAAAAGGAGGAAGAGGCAGCCATAGAGGATTATGTTTGAATATTTGAGTTTGGTCTGTTAGACTCTTTGCATTCTCAGGATGATTAGTAGAGTTGCAGTGTTGTTTAGCACAAGGAACTCCTGTTTAGGATTCATTCTCTTTCTGGAGAGGCCTCTTGAGGGATTTTTCTTCACTTCTCCACATTCAGGCTCAAGGCCAAGCCACCTCCTTCAACTAAAATGCAGTTTTTGTTTAGATCTGGGTTCTGTTGCAGGGTGTTGCAGTGGAGGGTTCCATCACACCACTTATAGAACTTATATTTTAGAGGAGGGAGCTTATATTCCTCTGGGAGATCAGTTAGTAAGGTTTCAGAGCTGATTTTCAAATCTTGGCATCGAGCCAAGCATCTCCCATATACTACAGCGTATTCCCTCTCCTTGACTGCATTATTTCAATGTGTATCTGTAGTGGGGGTTTGCACCACTATTTTGGAGGGTGAGATCTTCAGTGTTAGGATCAACCTTTCACTTGAGAGATATATTGGAGAAGGTATATTTCAGATTGTGCATCATATTTATCCATCTCCATTGAGTTCCAGTTATTGAGTTTCAACTGCTACTGCAACTCTGGCATTTCTATAGTTGTGCAATTTTGTTTATATTCTAGCCAATCCTTCTAACGATTGTTGTGCTGTTGTTTTCAGGGGTTGAGAGCTTGCTCCCCCACATCTCTTGAGCCTTATATTGTCATATCTCTATATTTTTATTCATCATGGTTTAGTGTCTTCAATAAACTGCGTCATTTTAGCCTTATGACATTTCTGTGTAGCAGTGTTTCTCTATTCTCATGTACATGTCTCATTGAGGCTTTCATTGCCTAGCTTGAGTGAATGATTCCTCAAGGATTTGTATACATTTTCTACTATATTATACAATTTTTGGCTATCTACATATTCATGTATTCAGGCTCATAAAAATAACACTATTTCTCTATCCCTTGTTCATACATAGCTGCAGTCCCTTCATTGAGCACTTTTTCAGGACAACTAGGTGTGGGAGATCTGTTTAACCCACCTAGAGTGATGTATTTTGAGCCTCATCTTGGATTTTGGTCTTAGATACATTGATATAAGGAATCCAGATCATGGTTTCAAATCCTGTAGAAACCATTCCTGAAAAATGTGTTTTTCAGGCATGCCTTGCTAAGCAATCCCATTTGGGGATATTACATTTTTGGATATTACAGGAAGCAACAATATTTGAACACAATAATGTAGATAGCAGTGAAAAATTCAATACATCATGATATAATAGAAATGTATATCCATTTTATTAATTATATCAGCAATCATTTATGCATAATATCTTGAGGATCAAGTCACTCAAGCAATAGGAAACAAGCCTCCAATAGGTAAATATTCTAAGACATGAGAAATACTTCCATACAAGTGCCATGAGCCATGAAAATGTAGGTTTTTGACATAAAATGATAAAACAAGATATAACAAGGTGGATCTACTGATCTATAGCTCAAACAATGTTATGAGTGAAGATCTAGACTCCCAAACACATTTCCAAGATAACTCATAAAGGGTTTCCAGAAATACCCAAAATACCAAAATGCCAGAATGCAGCCCTAGGGCTGAATAGCAGCTACTACTAATTAACTGGATGAAGATGGTTTTATATGATATATATAATGAATATATCTCCTTCAATAGATCCTTCAAGTGAGTGGTTGTTCCTAACACTGAAGATCTCACCCTCCAAATCAAGCATTGAAACCTCTACTGTAAATTCTCACTGAAATAACGCAGTCAAAGAGGGAATCTACATTGTAGATGATGGGAATATGTTGGCTTGGTGCCAAGATGTGAAAAGAAGCTCAATAACCTCCCTTTATGATCTCCCAAAGAGAATAATGCTTCCTTCTTTGAAAAACTAGCTCCGGAAGTGGGTTTCTCAACCCTCCACTACAACACCCTGCAACACAACAGAATATTCTGTAGAAACTATGTTGTAGTTGAAGACTTAAGCTTGGTCAGAATGTTAGACGTGTGGAAATGGTGGTACAATGCTCCTCCAAGAGGCCTCTCAAGGAAGGATATTGGATTCCCGCTTGGGAACCCCCGGTGCTAAACAACACAGCAATATAAACTAAATAACTAAAGAATGCAAATAGTCATGCAGACTATAAAATCAATAATCAATAACATAAATCACTATGGTTTCCTTTCCATCCTTATAAAAAATTTGAGCCTTTTCACCTTGGGTCCCACTCATTAGGGTTTCCACCATCATGGAATCTTCCTCCCATTCACACTGTGTTGTCTCTTAATGATGATCCACTCCCTCCATACCAGTGCTGGTGACATGGTCAAACTTGACTTTGTACACATGCATTAGCCCCTGTTCACACATGAGGGTGATTAATCCAGCTATGAATATGATCCCTTTTCACATTAAGAGGGATTTTAGGCCTACTAAAGAGATTTATGGGCCTCCCTACCCATTTATTCATCTTACTAAATGACAAGAGAAAATTTAATAATCCAATTAGTTGCATGCTAATTTAGGAATATTACTACTCGACTACACAATCTCTTGCCCAATGGTGAACTCTTTTCTTCGTATCTATGGCCAGCTGCATTAACCAATATTTTTCATGCATTTCCTTACTCAAAACACACTTATACACTAGCTCATGATTAATATAACTATATTTATATCTAGGATCAACCAAAATAGAAATAAATTGATCACAAAGCTTACCGTCCATCTGAAAGATAGAAGCATGATTATCGACATGTATGTTTTCCACAACTACATAAATATGAGGAATGTTATGGCCAACGTCTTCCACTTTCTATGCCTCCTGCGCACTGTAGATTTGTGGCCGACCACCATGATGTTGTTTTCAATCTCTCCTACAATGATATTTTCCGCAAGTCCAACACTGTATAGGCTTCCATCATTCATCCTTATTCTACTCCCCACATAAAAATCTCTATCCTTTACTAGATGTATTGAACTTATTAAGTGGGGAAACAATCTCCTTGTTACTTGTATCTTGAGGCCTTTTTTTCTTCTTGTCCCATTTTCCTTTATTCTTATCATTACATCTCCAATCTGGATTTTCCTTGGATCTACGCTTCTATTTCTCATAATAATGCTTTATTTTCTAGATGGCCTACTCCAATAATATAGGCTCATAAAACTCAATCCTATCTTTAAATGCAATTGGTATCCCACTAATAAATCTCTAAATCTTGGCCTTCTCCTCCATGAGGTAAGGCACGTATCTTAGTAACTCCAAGAGCCTAGTAGAATACTCCTCATTTTTTATGGAACCCATTTTCAACTCATAAAAATCCTTTTCCCTATTATCGTAGTATCACTATGATAGATAATTCTTCCAAAATAGCCTTTTGAACTCACTCCAATTCAAATCCTCCTCAGAAATATCTCTGAATTTCTTCACATCTTCCCACCAAATGTCTTCTTTACCTTTGAGGCTAAATGTATCTATCCTAGCCTTCATATTTTCTGAGTAATCATGCAATCTAAAAAAATTATCCATGCCAAGAAACCACACCTATGCATCTTATGGTTTCTTCATCTCTCTGTCAAATCTGGGTGGTTTTTCCTTTCTAAACTCATCCAAAAAATATATTCTGACACTCCTCCTGTAAGGATGTCAATGATGACTATAATGATTCCTGTCAGAACTACAAATATAATTATACCTGTGTCTCCTATCTGGAGTGTCCAACAATCTGCCATCTCTAACAGTGTCATCCCTATGCAACCTATGACCGCTGGGAGAGCTACTTCAATATGTTCCATTGGTCCCATCCTCCTGCCATAGCTAATCCTAAGTGGCACATATTTCTACAACTCTGACAAACTTTGAAGGATGATTTCATTCACCTCTACTTGATTTTCTTGTGCTTGTATGAGTCTATCATTGTGTGCCTTGAAACTCCTTATTTGTTCCTTTAAAATTCTAAGTGTATCTGCTAAATCATATGAATGTCCAACACCATTCTTCTCATATGACTCATAGAGAGAATCTCTATAGTCTACCATTCTACTATTAATATTTTATTTCTTCCTACAATGTGCAATATCTAATCTAAACCAACTCATAAATAAACCAATGTACCTTAGTGTAGTTTGGGGAGGATACATCCTACAAGATCAACCAATCAACACAATATATGTATATACATAATCATAATAGCAGATAAATGCATAACACATGGTATATTAGCACATTAACATAAATCTAATTTGTCTAGTCAATCGATACATAATCATACCAAATATACACCATGACCTCATGCATGACAACCTCAACCATACGAACAAAAACCTAACCACAAGTACCCATATGATAGGTATAAGCAAGAATGAAAGAGAAATGCATGATCAACATATAGCATCATGAAAACAATCATATGCAAACACAACATAGGAATTACCAATATGTAACCTAGAATACAAAATAAATACATATTCAACATGTAACAATATGTATGCAAGTGTGCATGCAAAATACACAAGCATGAAAAAAACACAATCAGTCATATACACATGAGAACATGTTGAAAACAACACCATCAACCCATCCATGGTGACACCACTACCACCACAGCGAACACAACACATATACAACAAATACATAAACCATATTTATGAGAAACACATATGCAACCAACAAAAACATGACTCACACATTGTTCATCCATTTGAAGTGTTTAACCATGCTCTGATACCAATTTGTAACACCATATTCCCACATATACCCAAGTAACTGACCTTTCAGGGTAAACATGTGATGAGAGGATAATAATACGAGATTAAACCTCCTAGGAGACCTTCAGGAAGTGGAACCGACTGAAACCCAACAAACATACCTTGTGCATCATCCCTAACTCCCCTGAGAGCTAATCTAACCTTTAAGGCCTCTTTCTCCTAGGTCACACTGACCTTCTAGCCTCTTTGAGCCATAGACATAAGAATAAAAATACTTTCCAGTGGCTGGGAGGCTATAGCCATAGGCATAGCGCTGTAAGCCAATAATTAGGGCCCAAATTTCTCAGTTATGTGTCTGTAGATCCAATATTTGAGCCATTTTTCAGGACCAAAGCCCAATTCACAACTGAAAACTTCATGAAATGTTTAGACATGATAAATATAAAACAAGACAATGATATAGAAGCAAACATATCATTGAGGACTCAACCAAACCCATATTAGCCATGACAAGAATTTTGTCAAACATGTCACAAACATGGAACTTAAAGGTGTAAGCATCATATTTAAACATAGGTTTCTCATACTTATCTAAGAATCACTAAGAAGTATTTATCCCTTACAAAATTAATTGCAATACAACCTATTTGACCACATATACACTATACATTCATTTACAAGTAAAAACATGGACAAATCCATACATCATCACTAATCAAATACATGTTTATAACTAGCACAATAACCATAGAAATACAATTTATACAACAGCAATAAAATCCACATATAAATAGTTACATTTTTTAACAATACCAAGGGAATGAAATTCTCATTACTGAATGTAGAAATCAATCGGATATGAGACTTCCATGTTCCACCCTGTTAGACTCAGTCTTGTCAGTCCTTCGTCAGAGTCAAATTCACCAAAGTTCATTTCTTGTCATTTTCAGTCATTAATGCTATTTTGGTCAAAAATAGTCATTTTCAGAGTCAAGGTCTAGTGGTTGGTCTTCAAACATGTCGAATAATGCCTGCAGGCTAGAGGAAGGTTCAGTAAGTTTTTATTTCAAGAATGTCATCGTCAATAATGCAAGATTGATTCTTCTTCAAAACCCTGTTTTGAAGAAGAAATCATCAAAATGTGTTTTTGTAATAAATATGTAATTTTTCAAAGTGTTTCAAGTTGTACAGCTCTTCAATGGCAGCAACTTTAGCAGCTCCTATCCCTGCAAAAGCACAAACATAAAGAACATCATCAGCACAAAGAGACAAAGCGAAATCAAACAAAACAGAGTTTGCATTCAAATGCCAGAATGCCAAAATTATACAACTTGGTTTGCCGAATCAGAAAAAATCATAGCCATGTCTTTGTGAAAACATTTCTATGTGTATCAATGTCAGTTTGGCATTCAAAGGGTTGATTGAAGTCGAGGTTTAGTGAAGAGAAGGCAAAGCTTGCAAATTTTCAAGCCGTGACTGTGTGAAATCATGGTGCGGCACATTGGATAACAGCGCGGCGCATAGGTGCGACGCGGCGCATTGGGCACTCCTCCACAGTGAAATTTTGCACTGGCGCGGCGCACTCACCAGGCACAACACACTGGGAGTCCGTGCAGCGCATAGATCCATCCAATTCAAAATTCATTAATACTCTGCGTTTTTTCAAAATCAAACAATTTTTTCGTGATTTCCAGTGGTCTTCACTTCCTCTTTTGGAAATATGGTGGAAAAGAAATGACAGATTTGGCCATTCATCAGTTGGAATTGAGTGCTACAATCCACACAACTATGTTGATGTCATGAAGGATGCTCTTGTTCATAATACTGGTGGTTTCTACAGGTTATCTATGATGATGTGACAATACCGTTACCATTTAATTGTGAAATATTGAAATGGGCCAATAGAAGCCAATTTCAACTGAATAGATCTGGCCGCCTCACTCTTGTTAGTGGTGTTCCTCCTGATGCATTCAGTAATACAGGTCAGCTATGGGGAAGCCCCTTGTATGATTGGAAAAACATGGAAAGAGAGGGTTTCTCATGGTGGGTACAGCGCATGAAATGGGCATTTGACCTTTTTGATGAATTTCGAATTGACCATTTCCGAGGACTGTCTGCCTATCGGGCCGTTCCTGCAGAGTCATAGACTGCCATGAAAGGAACATGGAAAGTGGGTCTAAGGCAGGCGTTTTTTAATGCTATCAGCAAAGCAGTTGGAAAGATAGACATAATTTCCGAAGATCTTGGTGTTATTATGGATGATGTTGTACAATTGCGCAAAGCTATCGGTGCACCTGGAATGGAAATTCTCCAGTTTGAATTTGGGAGTGATTCAAAGAATCCTCATCCTCCTCACAATCATGAGCATGATCAAGTAGTATATACTGGAACACATGACAATGATACGATCGTCGGCTGGTGGAAATTTCTGCCAGAGGAGAAAGAAATTGTCATGGAATATTTGAAGATAACTAATGGAAGTGAGATATCTTAGAAACTTATTGAGGTTTCTCTCTCTTCATTTGCCAGAACATCCATCATCCCCATGCAAGATGTTTTAGGCCTCGATAATTCAGCTCGAATGAATACGCCAGCAAATCAATTTGGAAATTGGGGCTGGCGATTGGACATTGAAGATTTTGATAAATTGGATAAAGAAATAGAGAAATAGGATCGATTTCCTATTTATGACCTCAGTTAATAATTCAAATGGATCTATGCTCCAGTTTTTGTCTTTCAATTGGCCATCAGAGGAATTCAAGGGGAACGATGTTCTGTTTTTAGAACAAATGGATGACTTTTTCTATTCTTGTAATTTCAGTTAAAACAGCTCCTTATTTTCATCAATTTTTTTTCCCATCTCTGAGATTATTTATTATTGTAAATCATTTGTAAAGAGGGGGGATTCAAGAGAGTTATGGGAAACGTGTAGAGGAATAATAGAGAGCTTCATTGTATAGTTTTGACAGAGATTTAATGAAAAGATACAACTCTGGTTCATGAGATTCCTGTGGTATGATGTTTGGCATATGTTTCTTCTTTGTTTTCATATGTATCTTGTTATGTTTACAGTTCATCCATAATCATTTCCAAATGTATGCTTTTAAGTAGAAAGGTAGAATCCAGATAACTGCTCTGCCCTGGGAAAGTTTTTCATGTTTCTGTGTAATTTCTTCTGTTTGATAAGGATTCATCTATTATGCCCTTGTCAACCTCTTAGCAATCTTGCCACTCCATAAATTTCAAATTGGAATGCTAAAACTATTGCCTATCTTGCCTCACGAAACAATCTGTGTCCTTGATTTAATTCTCTGCTCATGTTGTTCCTTGGTCCCATACAGCCCAGAAAATTCATCCATCCATTAAATTATTTCTTTCCATATTTATTTACTAGCCTAAAATCATTATCAGTTTTGCATTTAGGTCATCTCAGGTCCTATTTGACATCTTTTAACGAGATATACCTGGAGAGAGCCCTCTCCTGTCCTTGTAGGGCTAGCTACGAGGCTAAGCTTGGTTTGATGTTGCCTTGAGTTTTACCTTATTTCAACCTAAGGTGGATTCGAGCACTAACATAGTGGCGACCATACTGGGGAAGATGGTCTAGCTTGTGAAATGTGACACTTGACTTGTAGATTGTCTTGCCCCAGTACCTGTAATCAAGTTTAGGTCTGCTGGTTGATGGTGAACAACGATCAGACATTAGAAGGCTAAAATCATTCGCCTGGCGATTTCACTAAAATTCCAGAAATCAATGCTTCATGGTGACTTCACTACAGGGAGATCAGTAGTTTTAAGATTTTCAAGATGGATCGAGTTACAAGGAGATACGCTCCTTCAAAGGCTTCCAAGAAATAATAACTCAAACCATAACTAAAGGAATTGTGAGAGCCAACCAAAAAACAATCAATGGAAATAAACCCACAACACCATGGCTATCCAAGAAATGGAAATTCTTGTAAAATCCACATGCATACACCATGCATGCCAAAACCAGTGAGTAAAACATACATGCAACTTGGTACCTTCAATAAAAAACCCATTGTATCTACTAATCCCTATGTTCACTTGCACTTTCCTGCTCTTCCTTTTATTTCTTTCTCAAAATGACCAAGTATACACACTCTCTAGGAGTACTCGAAAAAAACAATAAGTATCCAAGAGAATGAGAGAGAGAGAGAGAGAATAATGAGAGAGCTCCAAAAATGCACTGACAAAAGGTACCAACTAATCCTGAGAAGCCTTTTTATAGAAAAGGCCTCTATTTTCTTCATTTTCCATTTTTTTCATTCATTTTCCTCCTCACATGAAAATGTGAACTTTCATCTCCCTTTTCTCCCAATTTCTATTATTTTCATAAATAAATGTGCCAAAAATACCTTTTACCACTTTAATGCCTTAGCCATAGCCTTTTCAAATTTCCTTAGCCATAATAAACCATGTGAACACCCACACTAGGATGTTTTTCCCAACATTCAGCTTGGAATAATTTATCCCATCAACTGTGGTTATTATTTTAACTTTATTACATGGAATTTTCACTACGGTTGTTATAGATGTTGTGTGTCATCAACACCAGGAACTGGGAGTATCTATAATAACCCAAAATGGAAAAGATGGGAATATAGAACATAAACTGGAAAATGGAGTGATACATCAACACATAAAGTGAAATAATATCATATAGCCATCATATTAAACATTATAGCAGAAAATTTACACAATATATTGATGAAAAAGACACTAAAGCTACGCAAACAAGCCTCAATAGACCAAGTACATGAAATATGAAGCAAAAATCCTATACCGGAATTACGGAGGCTAAGACAACAAAATTTTAGCTGGGGATTACTGCTGTTGTAGATATAAACACATGGATCTGCTGATAGGGTGCTTAGAAAATGCAGGGATCAAATATCGAGGCATTCTAGCACTATTCCATGATAACCTAGAAGGGGTTTCTGGAAATACTCAAAATGCATAGTATACAAAATGTGCCCATTGGGATGAATAATTATCTACAACTAAATATTGATAGGAGGTGATTGATTTTATGTAGAAATGGATTATATCCCTCCTTACAAACTTTCTAGATAAAGGGGCGATCCCTTTATTGGAAAACAGGGTCAATAACTTGGGTACTTGACCTCCCACTCAAATTGCACTACAAAATAACATAGTTTCTAGAGGGAACTGTGTTGTGGGTGAATTATGCTACTTGGTCTGATTCCAGATGGTGGAATGAAGCTCTAAGAACTTCCTCACAAGCTTTACGGATGAAGGGTTTCTCCCTCCACTGGAAAAAAAGCTCCTAAATTGGGTTTCGCAACCCTCCACTACTGCAACCCTACAACACAACACAATCCTGAAGGAGACTACGCTGAGAATAATGGCTAAAGCTTGGCCTAAAGATGGATAGTGGAAATGACACTCAATAAGCATATCCTGAATATGCACATGAATTCCCACAAGGATGAGGGTGGGATTCTTGCTCAAGAACACTGTTGTGCTAAACAACACAACATACTTAGCTAAACAGCTGAAGCGTGCAAATATTCATACAAGTCCAATACAATATAAATAATCCAAACCATGCCTTCTATGTCTTCCATCCTCTTCCTTTTATTCTTGGTGAGCTTCCTCAGACTGGGTCCCACTCATTAAAGGAGTTAGTCTCAGGGATACACTCCTCCTCTATGACTATGTTGTCCTCCATTAATCCTCCACTATCTCCATAATAGTGTTGTTGAATTGGTCAACATTGACCTTGTTAACATGCTTTAGCCCCTGTTCACACCTCAAGGTGCTTTATACAGCTAGTAAAATGATCCAAATTCACATGAGAAGTGGTTTTTATTCCTACTAAAGGTATTTATGGGTCTCCTTACCCTCTTATTCATCTTTCTAAATGACAAAAACAAAAATTAATATTCAAACTAGTTGAATGCTAATTGGGAATATTACAGTCCCCCCTCCCAAATGTTGATTGTCCTAAAGAAACTACAAGTATGGATACTTCAAAGCTTCCTATCCTCCTCCTCTATCATCCTCATCTGATAAGCTCCTCCACTCAAGAAGGTGCTCTCCCATCAATATGTCCCCTAGTTGCTCCTCCCAAGTGTACAAGTTAGCCTTTGGTGATAAATCAAAATGGATCTCATCATTAAGAAGTGGGATATCCATGGAGGAAACTATATGATGTCTAGAGGCCTTCTTGGGGCATGTAATATGAAAATTTTTTGGGACCTCAACCCCCATGAGAAACTCCAATCCCCAAGCTATCATTGAAACGAAATGGATCACCCTCCAAAATGGTAGTTCATAGAAAAAAACCTCCATCTCTTGCTCCTGAAATGTAGATGGGTTGTATGGATGAACATGATAGACCAAATTTTCCATCCCATGTTTTATCTCCCTCCATTTATGATATTTATATAGCTGCTTCTGATTTTTGGCTGAAATAATGTTGCCTTCAAGAGGCCAAAAGGAAATTGGACTCGTAAGGATCCACTCTTTGGTTCTATGAACCTCTCTTTCCCAAGCCATTCCACATATAGTGAATAGAATACATCACAATATGGGATCCAAAGGAAAAATAGACTATGTGTCATATGACATGTTGGATGATGACAATAGTTACCCAAGTGGAAACAACACAGTTTTTCTACCTATTGCCTCTTATCGTAATGTGGTAAGTTGTCTCCCAGCCACTTGCTAGTTGTGCATGTTTTCTCATCTACTAGAAGGTAGTAAATATAATTTTGTGTCAATTGAGCATACAAAGAATAGAAAAATACTTGCCCCAAGCCATACAATAAATGAATGTCTCGATCACTAATGTCAACCTTAGAAAGACCATGAATTCCAAAGAGAGGCTTGCCCTCTTTTGGATCAATGCACTATAGATAAATGGTAAGAGAATGCAAATACTTTGTTAGATTATCACACAAAGACACAACTCTTACCATGTAATGTGAGTAAGCTGATGATGAGATCCATGGATGAGTCCTCCCATGAGAATCACTCCATAGTGGTCTGATATGTCTCCATGAGACATTGGTGACTGCAAAGGACTGAATAATGTACTGCATGTTGAGCCTTCTTCTTGATCTTAGATATCCTAGCCAAGAATATTATGTCTTGGTGATATATGACTCCATCCACCACTCTATACCTATCATCTTCTACTTTCCCATCAAGTAACTGATATGTGAAGTGGTCCTTGGAACACTCCATCAATAGATCTATTCTCTCAAATGGCAACATTATTGGCCTTAGTGATAAGGCTCCTCTCATCTCATAACTCCCCTCTTTGATATGCCACATGCCAATGTCACCTACCCAAATGGTGCTATATATGGAAGAGTCTTTCCTATGTGGAAGTACCTCCTGATCCTCTAGGGCTAAGGAGTAGCCCTCTTGCACCATGATTGTGCCACCATATACTCCCAGAAAATAATGCAAGGTATGGGAGAAAGTCAACCCATACTCTCCTAAGAGTAACCAAAGAAACAATGACTCTTTTTTCCTCCTCATATCATAATCATACAAACCATGGAGTAAAAACATGATGACTGACATGAAAAATATCACATCAGACCAATATAACTAAACTCCTTATTGCCACATGATGTAAGTGTCATGCCATGTCCCAAACAATGATACACCACTCGACATAGGATATGTCATGTGATGGCTAAAATCTCTCAAGAGTGTTTAGTGGAACCATGCCTCCTGTTTCCCTGTGTCATAAATATGCACGTGGCTCACAAAATACTTTATCATCATCCTCACCCATCCATCCAACTGTGGGTGTCTCCTATCATGATTTAGTTTGGTATCCATCCAATGGAGAATACCATCCTCCGAGATCTGATGACTATATTTTCACTCTATTATATGCTGAATTACAACCTCCTCTATATCTCTATATAAATACCACTCATTAATGCCCAAGTTGAACCCATAAGGTTCCAAATATGCTGTAGGAAAAAGCTTCTGATTGAGCTGTGAGGTGCTCATCAAGAAGGATCTATAATAAGAATGGGAGATGCTATACATCATAACATGTCTCTCATCAACCATCTACCTATACCATTCCACATAAGTAGAATGGTCATCGAAATGCTCTAATAATATTTGGGCTCCCAACTCATCACTATAGCTCAATGACATCATTTTTTATCTCCATGATGGTGCATCTGTTGTCTCATGGTCATGCCCAATGATGAACACACAGTTCTGCATTGGATTGATTAGGATTATTCTCATCCTATCCTCCAAAACTCTACACTCCAACCCAAAGTGTTGTGTGCAGCTCAATAATGAGAAACTAGGATGGATATGCATTTCCCCCTTGAACCATTCAAGGGTCCTCTGTGCAATGATAGCCTGCTACTCCAAATCAGCAATTTGATTTAACCCTTGGTCATAAACTTTCCTAGAAGGCATGTCCCCACAACTCTCCATATGATGTGATGAAATAATATGGGGTGGAAATGTGTTCATACCTTCGATAAGATGATCCTTGGGAACATCTTGTATAGCTACAAGGGTTCCTACTACCAGTGTAATGACTCCTCCAACTATGGGTGGTGGTGATGGCTGCTTGTTGGAACAAGGTCCCCTAACTGCATTTTTAGTCCAGTTTTGTAATATTTTGTAATACTTAGTCTAGCGCAAGGGCTTTGGGGTGGGTAAAAGCCCCTGATTAATTTTAAAGGGTAAAATGGTAGACCATGAGTCTGAAAACCACAGTTTGTGGACCATAGAGTAGCGCAGGATAAGATGTTATAAATAGATAGATAAATCAAGTCTAGAGGAGTATAAGTAAGGATTAATCTTGGATAGAAATTGTGGATCTTTTTGTGTCGATTTTTTGGGTAAGGGCTCTTGTTGGTTGTGTGTGCAAAGACCCTGAGTCTTTTTGTCTGCATACCCCATTGGTTGTGTGCACCGGGCTGATAGATGGAGTCTGTAAGTTGGATTTGATACGAATGAATGAGAAGGTTGTTTTGTGATATTTAAGTGTTTCTGTGTTATGATTATCGGCTATTATATTTTTTCACTGAATACCGATGATGTATTGATGTGCACGTGGATGTGATATTATGAGTGCGTAGATATGGTTTAAATACTCTACGTAACCTACATCTTATTTATGATCTATGCTCTATCAATATACTGTTAAGGGTTTCTATATTAGGGCTTCCCCTGCACAAGTCTGTCTGATCTAAAAGGGCATATTTAAATTTATTTCTCTCTCTTTGGGTGCAAAAACCTGGTTCCAACACCCTCCCATACTACATCAGGTGACACCTTGGCCTGTGCAAGCAAGTCATTACCAAAAGGGCCAGTAGTATAGTGGTTTGTTGGCAAACCTTAAAACCAAACCTAGGTCAATACAACTAATGCCAAAAAATTGTTCTGTTGCTAGGACCACAAGAATTTTGTGATAGATATTGGGTAATGCTAGGGGGTCATTAGCATCCATTTAAGCTTGAGCTTGAGGATTGGTTTGAAAAATAGATTTAGGAGTTTTCCCTAAAAGAGAATAAAAGTAAGAGGCTATCTGCTGAAGAGTGGAAAAACAACTACATTTTTAAAGAAGTACATGAAATATTTTTTGTATCCTTCGCATACAAATTACAAGAGTGATTGGCGTGATTGGTAGAGTTCTAGACTTGCTAGAAAGACGATTAGGTTACACAGTGGACCCCTGAATTGATCCAATAATTGGAAAAGACTGATAACAATATTACCGGGACTATATACCACTGGGTTGATAGTATTTTTGGAGGATTTATGATAGCATTTGTAGTTGATCATTTTGTGTCATATTTGTAAGTAGAGCGAAGGTTATTCAAAGGATTTAGAGTTAAGTTCCTGAAAACCCTGCAACTGTTGATTAAGATGCTATTAAGTGAAAAGGGTGTCCTGTGTGGCCACATCGAGCGAATGACCTTTGTCCAGGGTGGAAGCACAAAACGAAGCAGTAAATACTATCGGGTTAATCAAGAAGGAGATATATCGATATACATTCCCTTAAGGGAATCGCCTAATTTTAACCAAGGTGGGGCTGCGTAAGTTGGAACCAACCCCTCAGCTATGCTATCATCAAACCCATGCATGGGTAAGAATTCTCCTAGCCCACCTTCGCCACCACCTAAGGATGATATGGCTACGCACATGAAACTACCTACCTTTAAGGGTGTAGGAGACAAAGATATGGATCAATTCTCATTTGTAGTAGAGTTTGTATGGAATACATAGAATGTTAATAATGATGTTGTCAAAAGAGAAAAACTATCCATAGCCTTTGAAGGAAGGGCCATGGATTGGTTTATGGGATACATTGGTCAAAACACAAATGCATAAAAAAAAATATTAAGGATGCCCTGAAGCAATAGTTCTGAAAGCCTAAATTGTACTCTCAATGTGTAGACAATGTGAAGGACTTCAAACAGGGACCTAGGGAGTCCTTCTGGGAAGCTGACGAACAATTCAGGAAGGCCCTCAGTGATGGGGGATTTGCGTATGAGGAAACACAACACGAGGAATGTTTTATTGCCATGCTATTACCACATCTACGCAATCCTATGGGACAATAGAAGATCACCTCCCAAGAAGAAGCTCTAGAGATTACCATGAATTTAGAAGTTACACCAAGATATGACACTCAATTCGTAGCACTACAGATCCAGAGCCAGCTAGAGGCAATTCACTTGTAAATTTAGAACATATAGAAGGATTGTTACACTAAAATTTGTCACCATGAAATTTTTAGTACTCCCTTGAAAGTCTAAAATATCAAAGTTCCCAAAGTCAAGCCTTGAAACTAAGAGAAAAGCTCATAAAAGCCTTAAAATTCTCGTACCACACTTTCTCCTAGTTTTGCCTGCGGTCCCGCACTTTTTGGCTATAAATCATGCGTAACCAAGCGCACTTTCGGTTTATTAAAAGTGCATACCCCTGTAAAATACTAGAAAAGGTGCAAGCAAGTAAAATCTAGAAGCTCAGTTAAAGTCATTTTTGGAAGCTTCTAGAAACATTCCTACGGTGGAAAGTACGCTCCTTTCATGTTCATTCATCCCATTCAATAAGGAGCTAACCCCTTGATGTAAGGAACTAATCTCTTTGAAGGAGGATTATATCCCTTCTTGTATGGATTTGTAACCTCCTCTTTTCTAGTATAAAAAGAGGCATAGGGCAGCCTCAAGGGGTTACTATTGATGAGTTGAAGTTTTAGTATTGTTGGAGGTGAAGTGTTGTTGAAACTTAGACCTTTTTAGCTGAGATTTCATGTGGGAAGGATTACATACCTATATTTATCTCGGTTGTAAGAGTACAAGGCTGATCTGAGTAAAGGATACACCTATTCTGGACCCCAGGAAGACCTGTACAACATCAAGGAGGACACGGTCGTAAGGCTCTTCCTTATTTAAGTTAATACAAATAAATCCGTTTTTCTCAATAAGCTGTCAATTGATTGGTTTATTTTATGGATTCCTTGATCACCATAATGGATATGATTTATGAATATATGCTATGCAGGTGCTCTTTGATTTTTTTTTGTTGGTGATTGCATATTTTCAAAGATAACTCTTTCGGGCGACTAAAGGACTACTACTACTACAAACAAGCATTGGATCAAAGGTAAGATCGTTAAACCTTTATAGCATTTAATTATGAATCGCCATATATCTAGAAAAAGATATTTTTGTTTGTTCGTTTGTTTCTAGCTATCCGTAGGACACTTGGGAGGTCCGTCTTGTCTACAAGAACAGCTTATCCGTCCAAAAAAATGTCTAGAAATTGTAGTGTCTTTTGAAGAAAAACTTAGTTTGTAGTTTCGATCTTGAACAAAAGGGATTTTTATTGAGCATAGATCATTTTTAGTTCTCATTGAAATTATATTTCTTTTCATTTATTCTTGTTTGAAGGAAAGATTTTTTTTTTAAATATTACATTTCTCAACTCTTCCTTTAGCTAGAATTCATTGAAAGAAAACAGATTGTTTCTCATTATAGATGCATTTTTTTAGTATGAATTGAGTCGGGTCACTACATCTCATCAGTTTCACTTTCACACCTATTGTCTTAAGAAACAACCTTGTAAAATCAATGCTTAAATTAAAATTAATCTAGTAACTTTTATATTTGTAGGGCTCTTTTCACCAATATAGCTTAGGCTAGTGTCTTGGAGTAGGGAGTAATTAACTCTCCAAGACAGTTAAAACAAACAAGTAGTAGATCTTACGATAGGAAAAAATCCAATAGTCGCTTGTATGCTCCGGGAATCTCCTCTTTAAGGAGTCAAGCACAAGGTCATATCTGAACCAATGAGATAATCAATTATATCTCATTGGGAATGATAGAAGATATGCACGTATTAACAATGGTAAACCTCAGATAGACCATTGTCGAGAAGTCTGGGGTCACTTGTCGGTATACCTTGGATTATGTCAAGGAGCCTTCAAGGGGATTGAGATTTTTTACTCTGCCCTTGCGCGTATGTCAAACCGTAGATTGTTCCCCCAGGTATATTAGTTCCTATTGGTAACCATAGTGACCATAATCTTACAGTTTTTTCCTAAGGTGACGGTGGTGGAAAGATCCCACTCTACCTGGAGCAGACGTCGACTAGACTCACTTGGACTCTTCGGAGGGTTATCTTCACTCGAGATGGTTTAAGTGGAGAAACTTGCACCAGTCTGTTTCATTAATCAGGTTGTCGAGGTAATTGTTCCAACCGCTCTTTCTGCATTAAAAACTACGACGTTGGATTTCATCACCAACTAGTGTTTTTAGTGTTGTAAGTTATTGTTTATGTGTGGTTTGATCTCCTAGATTTTTAAGTGTGTGATTCATTTGTTTTTTTCCTTAGTGACTCTAGGAGTTTTCATTGAAATTTTCATTTGATTGCGTGTGATTAATAATTTTTAATCATGGTTGAATTACCGAGACAATTGTGCAGACTTCAGGGCAAGCCCCCTGAATATACACCAAGCCAACTTGAAGGGTTGCGAGCTCTAGTATCACCTACTGATAGTAGAATTAGATCAACAGAAGCAGGAGAGTCATCTATATTTTTTCATCTTGATTATCAACTACAAACAATAGAGAATATTCAAGAGCCAATTTTAGTGTTTGATCTTACTGGTAGTATTTCTCCTTCCAGTGAATTCGCTGAAGAACCTGAAATTTCTGAACCTGACACTGAGCCTGCTGTTTTGGAACCATCTTTAGGATTTTTTACTCCAGCTTCTAGTGATCCTAGTTCACCTGGGGTAATAAAAATCATTACTGAAAATCTTCCTTCTAACCTCATTTCCGTTGAAGAACTTGTCGATCCAGACGAAGAAGTAACTCTTCCCGAAAACCAACATACTTTGAATCTTTGGGAGCGTGAATCTATATTCTACAGTCCTTTTAGAGGTAACGCTTGGTATTTTTCGTTGACAGATTTTTTAGAAAACTCGAGTCTTAGTTTTTCACTATCCCAAATTCCTTTTCATCCTACACCAAGGGGTTATTATCCTTCATCAATCATGTTAAGTGAGTCATCTATGTTTTCCAAATCACTGGACACATTTTTATACAGTGGTCCTTATGTTCCTTTGGGGTACCAGTCACTCTCTGGTACTTTCTCAAGAGCAACTCCTTGACCAACTGAACAAGTGTTATCAATTGGTACGAATGGAGCTAAAACTGAAACGTCAAACATAGAGCAAATTTTTACGATGTCTGGTAATATTCCAAATCCTCAAACTCAAGGTAGTCAGTTACCACCTAGGGGGAAACCTCTAGGTAGTCAGTTACCGCCTGGGGGGCAACCTCAGGGTAGTCAGTTACCGCCTAGGGGGTAGCCTCAAGGTAATTTTATACCAGGAAAAACTATAGGAAAATATTATTTACCTAGAGAACAACCTCAAGGAAAGTACATACCTCAAGGATAGTACATTCCCCAAGGTCAACCCCAGACTTAGTATATTCCTCAGGGTCCTTATCAACCCCAGATTCAGTACGTGCCTCAGGGTTATCAACCTTAAGGTTGGTACCCAACTCAAGGTTTCCAACCGTCTTCCAGTCAATCATTTTTACAAGGAGATGGAAATTTACCACTTAATTATCAACCCTATGTTCGATCAAGCTATGGTCCTTCATATGTACAACCTTCTATGGGTCAATACCCCAGAATGAATATGGTGTGGAATCCATTGCAAATTCAATAGACTATGCAACCTAATGTGCAGTTACCTAATCAACCTGGACAACCTTTAGTTTCTGGTCCAACCCAACAACCTGTTCAGCCTACTGTTCAAATCCCTGCACCTGGTTCTATTCAGCAGCCTGGGCCCAGTACACGTCAGACTCCACCTCAAACTAATGCAACTACTGCAACCTATGTTTGACCTACAACACCTGTTTCTGGAGTATCTGTAGCTCTGATTTCTTCTATCCCTGCATCAGTGCGAATTCCTCAAGCCTCTGTACCACAGTCGGGACCTATAAGTCATAATACGGCCCAGATGCCTATGGGACAAGCTGGTACAAGTAAGATTATCTCTATTCAACCTCAATTTACTTATCAACCGTACTAGGGACAGTATCAAATTGGTCAGGCTACACAAAATCAAATGTATCAGTACCAGCCATACCTTGGGTATACTTATCAAATACCTCAACAACCCCATCATGGTCTGGTTAATCCTGGTTACCTAGGTGGTTTCAGGATTCCAAATGTACATCCAATTCCAGGATATCCTGGCTATCCTCCTCCTGGCACTGGTTTGATCACTCAAGGTTATCAAGACCCTAGCCATCAGTTACTATTCATAGCAACTTTAAATTTACCGGATTTTCCGCGCCTTATGAATGATCCCATTTTTTATCTTCCATAGTGGCAACCAATGCCTAACAAGTTGTCCAGTGATATTATGAAATTTGAAGGTAATTCAAGAGAGGACCCATCTAATTACATTATGAATGATCACCTGTGGCACACATCCAATTCACTAGTCGATGATTCTATTCGATTACGTCTTTTTCAGTGAACTCTCATAGGTCCAGCTACCAAATTGTACATTGAGTTACCACGCGGCTCTTTTAAGAATTTTAATGTGCTAGCTACTACTTTCTTAACCCATTTTCAGTTGCCTGTCAGATATGACAATGGCATAGAATTACTGATTTCATTAAAGCAGTCTAAGTCTACGTACATATTTGATCACATTCATGAATGGAGACGTAGAAGGTGTTTAGTGAAAGTCTTTATTCCTGATCAAATTTTGGCTGAATGGTTTATTAAATAATTATTTCCCAAAATTACTGAAGATGCAGCCAAAGGAGGCATTGTTACAGAAGAGCAAGTTATTGCTTAGGCTCAGTACCTTGACCTTGTCTATACTCAGTCAGGTACTCTGTATGATAAAATCCCTTATTTACCAACACCTGGTCAATTAACTACAACTCCTTCTGGCTCTCATGTCGCTGATGGTGTAATTGATTCTGTTAGTACTGGTAAGAGTAAGAAGAAGTCTTCCAAGGCTACTTCTCCTATTATCACTTTACCCGATTCACCTAAAGGAGATTCTTCCCTAGAAACTTCTGCCGATATCCATGTTGTAGAGACATCTACGACCAAATATACCACTGGTGGTAAGAAGAAAGGTAAGAATAAAAAGAAGATATCTTCAAAAGAGAAAACTGATACAATTGAACCAAATGACGAAAAACGTAAGCCTCGATATCCTTGTCTTATCTGTGACCAAGATCATTTTACAAAATAGTGCCTGCATAGAGCCGAGGTATCAAAACTCTTTAGGGGTTCATCTATACCTACTATCTTGAAGGATCCCTTTCCCACTCAAAATAGTAACATGGTTGGATCTTCCTCCAATCCTGTTGAGGATATTTTCATGGTTTCGACGTGATCGCAAGATTACGGTAGTAAAAATACTAGTAAAGAAGCAGAAACATCCAATTCTGCATCGACTACATCTCCCTTAGTTTCTGATCCGTTACAGATTGAGAAACAAAATCTTGACTTAGTGATTAAACCACCTTTAAAAGGTGTACTTCGTAAATAAGCTTTTAATCCACATGCGAGAGCTGCTCAGAATTACAATATTGTTGAAGATTTGGCAATTTCCCCTTCAGCAATGTTGACTTTGGAAGTATTGAAATCATGCCCATCCCAAAGAAAATTACTTTTTTCAGCCTTAGGAGTCATAGATATCTAGGATTCGAACCTTATGACCTTCGATTTAGAAAATTTTACACCGCGCCTACCTCATCAAATGGATTTTCAAATTCTGGTAATAGTAAAAAACAAGTGTATTTTTCGTACTGTTATTGATGAAGGGGCTTCTATGTGTATAATGTCAATAAAATTTTTGAAATCACTTGGTTCTCTGAAAATCAACCAATCACCAACTATTCTCAAAGCTTTTGATGGAAGAGGTTTCCAGCCATATGGTATTTTACAAGATATACCAATAGAGGTCGAAGGCAAAGTGGTTAATCTAGATGTGGAAGTGGTTGATGCCCCTCTGGATTGCAACCTTCTCCTGGGTCGTAGTTGGTCTTACGCCATGACTGCTGTTGTATCATCGATTTTTTGTGTCATCATGTTTCCTCATAAAGGAAAAATTGTTAAGATATATCAGCTCTCATATTATTCATCCGACCCAGCCTCTATTGATAGTATCCAACATATCAAAAAATCGACTATCCCTTATAAGGATGTTGGAGTAGGTTTGATTAAAGATTCAGCTTTACTAGGAAATTTTTCCCTGACTCCTCCCAACGTACAAACTCCTATTGCTAATATCAATATGATTAAATCAAGTACTATTTCCTTTGATGATCCTTGGATAGTACCTTCATAATCAGAATTGGATTCTTTTGAGGGCTCGATGCCTTTGAGTCCTTTTGAGCTAGCATATCAGCAAGTACAATCATTTTCTGATACTCCTTCAACCGAATCTGATCCAGTGAATGTGATCAATCATGAGTCATTTTCAATATTGAGTTTAGCTTCGACACCAATTCCAGATCATGCTCAACAATTTTTCCATACTGATGAACATATTCGTGAATTCTTGTTGGTAGATGAATTACCATTGGAATATCTACACCATAGGTCTTCATTTTTACATAATCTTGATCATTTTTAGAATGATTTTTCCTCCATTTTTACCACTAATTACATCAAAGAACCTCAGAATCCTCTCTCACATGTCGATTCTGAATTGAATTTAGAAAATATTTCTACAACGGTTCCTCTTGACATTTCAGTAAAACCTGGAATTGTTGAAAACATTCACATAGGTGCTTCTTGTACGCCTGAAGAAATTCAAGCATATAAAGCCCTGTTTCAGGAATTCCGCCACATATTTTCCTGGTCATATGAATAAATGCCAGGAATCGATCCATCGATTATTTTTCATGAAATTAAGACATACCTGAAAGCTAAACCCATCAGACAGAAATTACGTCAGATTCATCTGAGAAAAGCTGCTGCTATCAAAGCAGAAGTTGAAAAATTACTTTGTGCAGGTTTTATTTATTCGATCCCGTTAACAGATTGGGTATCTAATATTGTTCCGGTCAATAAAAAGCAAGGAAAAATAAGAGTATGTATCGACTATAGGGATATAAATCGAGCTTGTCCTAAAGACAATTATCCAACCCCTTACATCGATCAAATTATCGATGATTGTGCCGGAAGTGAAATGTTCTCATTCATGGATGGATTTTCCGGCTACAATCAAATAAAAATACTCCCTGCAGATCAACCTAAGACAACTTTCATTTGTCCATGGGGAACTTTTTCTTATCGCAAATTACCTTTTGGCCTTAAGAACGTTGGCACCACTTTTCAAAGGGCCATGTCTTATGCTTTTCACGACATTAAACACATTGTGCAGCCCTACCTCGATGATTTTCCTACTCATTCTTCACATAGAGCAGATCATATTACTTATTTATGAGCCATTTTTATACGGTTTAGGCACTATAAGATTCGTTTAAATCCTCACAAATGTGTTTTTTGCATAGAATCCAGATGATTATTGGAATTTATTGTCTCAAAGGCAGGCATTCGTGTCGACCCATCGAAGGTTGAGGCAATCATCAATTTACCTCCTCCTACTCTTCGCCAGCTCCAAATTTTGCAAGGGAAATAAAACTTTGTAGGTCGATTCATTCCTAACTATGCCGAGTTAACGAAAGGTTTCACTAGCTTGTTGAAACAGAACATTCCTTTCTTTTGGGACGAGGTCGCTGATATATCTTTTGATTCTTTGAAAAATGCATTGACCCATGCACCGTTAGTGCATCCTCCCAACTACAACCAAGATTACCTTTTTTACCTCACCACTTCTGATTCCACAGTAGGGATGGTTTTAGTTCAAGAAGATGAATTCCATAGTGAACATGTGACTTACTATCTTAGTCAAAATTTGCATCTGACTGAGATCAAATACTTACATGTGGAGAAATTGGCCTTGGCAGCTATTCAAGTTGTCCAAAATTTTCATCACTACATACTTTTACGCAAAACGACAGTGATCTCTGATTGTAACCCTATGATGTACATATTGACTAAAAAACTGCTAGGGGGAAAATACTCTAAATGGATTGTTATCCTGCAGGAGTTTTATTTGGAATTTGAAAAGTCCAAATCCAAGAAATCATTGATATTTGTTGAACTTATGTGTGATTTCCCACGTACTGATACATAAACTGTGGTGGAACAACCAATCACGGATGAATCCTTGTTTCTTATTAGTACCATTGATCCATGCTATGGAGATATTATTGTATATCTTCAAACCCAATATTTTCGGCCTGAGCTTTCACTGTCACAATGACGAAAAATTCATTTCTAGTCTCAAAAATATCACATTTTTGGCGACACACTCTATTGTCATGCTGCAGACTCAGTTTTTAGAAGTTGTCTAACTCATGATGAAGCCAAAAAGGTTTCAAATGACTGTCACTCCACAGCATGTGGCGGTCATATGTCTGGGTATGCCACAGCTCAAAATATATTGCATGTAGGGTATTTCTGGCTATCTATATTTAAATATTGTATTTACACGGTCCAAAAATGTCATAGTTGTCAAATCTTCAATAAAAAAATGTGTGCACCACCTGCTTCTCTTCACCCCATAATTGTTGTCAATCCTTTTGCAAAATGGGGCATTTATTTCATTACATGTAACCCTCACTCGGCTGGGGGACATGGGTATATTATTCTAGCAATATACTATTTTACCAAATAGGCCGAGGCAATGCCTATGTTTGTGGAAGATGGAAAAACTGCATCTACTTTCGTATTCAATCATGTGATTACTAGTTTTGGTGTACCCCAAGTGATAATTACTGATCATGGGATCCATTTTCAAAATATCATGATGACCGAGTTAACAGACCAACTTGGCCTGTGCCATGATAGTTCTACACCATATTATCCATAGGCCAATGGTTTAGTTGAAGCGATTAATAAATTTTTAGTCACCATGATCAAATGAATCATTGGAATTCATAAGTCAATTTGTCATACCATGCTCTTTTCAGCACTTTGAGCATATCGAACCTCAACAAAAACATCGACAGGTTTTACCCCTTTTCAACTGGTCTACAGTTTAGAAGTGGTATTACCCATTGAATGCAAGATACCATCACTCCAACTAGCCATAGAGTTACTACCAGACACTTCTAAAGAGGAGAAATGTTTTTTATACTTGGCTCAATTAGATGAGAATTGGCGCACCGCTGCATTAGCTACCGAGGCTCATGCGAAAATAATGAAAGATCAGTATGATAGAAGTGTTACCCCTCATAATTTTTTAGAAGGAGACCTATTTTTGATTGATGATCAAGCCAATGATAAACTAGGGGTTGGGAAATTTGAACCCATGTGGCATAGTCCTTATATTGTCAAGCGATAGCTTGAAAAAGGGGCCTATGAATTGATTTTTTTTGACGAGGTATCTTTGGGTAAACCCAGAAATGGAATTTATCTGAAGAGATATTATGCTTGACTACCTGTGGAGATATTCTCTGTATATTAGTTACTTTTTAGCTGGTGTGTTATATATTAGAAACGTGTGCCTAGCGTAATTGTTCTCTTACTATTATTCCCGCTTATCTGGATACTTTTGATATCGCAGATGTCGACATCCTTTCAAATGTATATTGGTTTTGCTGATGGCGCTTGTCGTAGTACACGGAACATCTCTTCCACAGCTTGGGTTATTTACTCACCCACTGATGAGTTAGTATCGATGCATTGGGTAAGTCTCGGTCAAACGACGAAAAATATTGCCGAATATAGTGCAGTTATTGAATTATTATCGGAATCCATTTCATTTGGAATTCGGAGATTGATCATTAGTTTAGATTCTGAACTCATTGTTTTACATTTAAATCGAGTATATGCCATTAGGAATCTAGTATTATTAAGATTATTTTTAAGGGTTCGTCTCTTGGAACGAGAGTTCGATTATATTGAATATCAACACATTTCAAGAAATTTAAATACATTAGTAGATGCAATTTCTTATAATGTTATAAATAGACATTTGCGATAACAAAATAACAAATCAACATTCCATAACATGATTGAACAGATAAACTGGAAATAATAGTATATCATAGTATAGATGTGGTGTTAAAAAAATATTACATTGCCTTCGATCATAGGCTAAAAATGCCTTATGATCGGAAAAAAGTGATACAAAAATGAGTTTACAAGTCAATCATCCACTATCCATGGTGATGATCACAATAATACACCACTGCTCATGCCACCCTAGTCAAAAACCTCTTGAATGGTCCAGGAACACCTGTGACATATCTTTGTAGACGAAGTGGGATATCATCTATAGTAGTCTCAGGAATATATATAGTGAGTTTCTCCAGATGGTGCTCTAAATCACTTAGGATATCTACAACTTGACCCTATGGGGGTGGTGGTGGTGGTGCTGCATCCCTTTGCCTCCGATCAAAGGGGCAGAGAATGGCTGGTCGAGTTGGACCCGCATCTGCATGTGAAATTTTTGTTATCATTTTTGGACGTTTTGAAAAACAAAATAAAAATTAGAAATTAGGAAATGTCAAAAGATATTTTTCACCTGACTCATCCCACTGAGCTCCTGGAGGAAGGGGTATCTCCTGGTTGCTACAAAAATCCATGCCATCATAAGGAAAATCCTCTATAACAAAAAGTTGGCCTTCCATCCAACGAAAATATGTAGAGGGAAATCACACAATCTCCCCACCCTCATTGTGGTGGGCCATCAAAGTAACCCAACGAACCATCCTAGGCTCTCGAGGCTGACCAACATTGGCAGGAATATGCTGCAGGGCTAATATGGGGATCCTCTCTAGAGCAAAGGTGACTACAATGGACCCAAATCCAAAGTTGTTTAGCTTCCCATTCTTTGCTCTGGTAAGTTGGCCTTTCACATTTTCTAACACTGCCTCGCACAAGTTGAATATGGTGCCTCGAAAGAAATCTACTGCTATGCACATCTGAGAACCAGTGGCTACATGCAAAGATGCACTTCCACACAACTTGACAACGGTAAAAGAAAGAACTTTCAATTCTGGACGGATGATAGTTTTTATGTCAATCCGTTTGTCCTGGGGATTGGCCTCATCGTTGCAAAACTCTAATTGTAGGCTGGCAACAAACTGGCCACTTGGCCTAGCCCCAAATAGAGATAATGGTTCACCACTCCTAGACAAACCAGTAAAAAAATAGATGTCTTCCAGCTCAATCTCCAACCAGTGACCTCCGATCACAAAACAATAGTCCTGAACATCCCATTTACTTACCATCCAAGTATGAAGATCCACTTGAGCTCTCATGCCATTGATATCCCAAAATTTGTAAAGGCCGCATAATCTTAAAGCTTGCAAAGTAGGTTGATTATTTATCACTTCTTCATCTACCTCTTCATGCTCCGGTTCTTGCGAAATAAGAATTGTAGATATCCTACAACAAGTAGAATGAAGGATTAGAATCATTTTCATGCAAAAAATTTGGGTAATTTAGGAAGAAAATATGTTTTTGAATTTTTCATGGCGCCTCCGCACTTTATGCTCAGGGATAGTGTGTAGATACGCACGGGACCTATGTTAAAAATGTGGGGCCCCAACATTTTTCTTTGTAGAAAAATGTCGAGGTCCGCAGGTACCTAATATCTTAAGTGCAGACCCCGAAGGGTGAATTTTTCAGCATATTTTCCTCCCACAAATGAAATTCTAACCCTAAATTAAAAAATTGAACAAATGAAATGCAAGATAAGGAGGTTGTGGATTACCTAAAATAGACAGTTTTCGATTCCGATGGTCGGTTTTCCCAGAATCTTCTCCGAAGCGTTTTTTTCCCAGAGCTCTAAAAGCTTCACTCCAAACTCAAACGGTAAAAATGAACTTGAAAAACTCATTTTTATAAGTTTTTTCGAATAGATGAATTTTAAATTTGTTTATTTTTCACTTTAAAAAGTCAGTTTTTCAAACTATTTTTTATTATTGAAATAGGTATGTTTAATTTTTCGAGTTTTTGTGCAAAATAACGGATTTTTTCAGGCAAAATGGTCATTTTTTATGAAGAGTAAAATTTTATCACTTTTTTCGAGCTCTGTAAATTTTACAAATAAGCGAAGCCATGGAGTCCTCTTTTAAGCCCTTTTCGAACTCTCTAAAAATGAAAATATCGCCGAGTATTTGACTATTCGAACTCGTTAAAGTAAATGAATGGTCGTCCCTTCAGTATAAGTTTACCCCTTTTCCGGACTGAAATGGACTATTTACAAAAAAGGTATATGTTGACTAATCATGGTAAATAGAGTTCTGTCTTGAATTATTTTATCCTTTTTCGGGCCTAAGAGACTAAATTTATGAAAAATAACACCCATGGAGTTTTCTTAAGTTTTTTCTTCTGACTCCCTAAAAATGAAAAACACCGATTTTCTCCTATAATGGACTTGTTAAAATTTAACAGTAAAGGACCTGTCGATTACAAATAGGAACGGACCACTCCTTCTTGGGGTTCAATTTTAAACTAAGTTGGACTCATCCGAAGGATGAGCTTATAAACAAGAAAATGTTATCCTCCTCAAGCTTGTAGAAAATAAAGAGGTACTTGCCAAAAATGGTGGGGGAAAAGAGAGAAAAACATATTTGTTTTTTACACTTTGATTTGTAAAAGGCATTACACCACTCTTGAACACGACACTTTTTGTCACACATCCACCTGGGTTGGGAAATCCTTTGCCTATGAGTTAATCAAACCATATTGAAGGTCTTCAGCAGGTTTCTGGGTATTAGCTTAGGGAAATTGTCACCAAACCATCTGCGGTGTTGTTATGTGTTCAAGAGGTCATCCAAATAAAAAATTCATCTGCAAACACTTGTCTCCATTCACGTTGACCATCCCTGAGTTAGTCCTTGCAAAAGAAAATTTTCTTCAAAACTTGATCTATGGTTTAGTGTCATGAGCTTGCTTACGACAGAGAGCTTTCTATCGACAACAGCTCATCATCTAGGAAGTTGATCTAGAATCGATTAGTAACTTGGAATCTGCATGCCTTAATGGCAGGTTTCTCGCCTTCGATGATAGGTTACATCATTGACCTTCGATCGAACGATTTTGTGAAATGTTCGACTTTAGATTACTTATTCGCATTTTGTGGATTGTACTGCATACTTTGACAGCTGTTATCATTATTGGTGGTTTCTCTCACACTTTTTAACAGTTCACATCCTTGACTGGTAATCAAGTGGTTTCTACTATGTTCAACTTCAACACATTTAATCGCATGGATAGAACATTACTTGTTTGGGAAGCAGAAATCAAGACCCTGGATTTAGTTTCCACCATCCAGGCTACGAGGATTTTTATTATTCATTATGCAGTAGATGATTCATTACAGATGGCTCTGTCCATGCTATGTCTACACTATTGATGTAATATTAAAATCATTTCTGTATTAGAACAAGTTTAGTTAGTTTTGATCTAAGTATGGGAATGCCTACCTCAGCGATGATATATATGTATATGTGTTGCATTGAATGTTTTCACAGGGTTCTGACTGGGTTGTCCACAGGCTGATCCTTGAAATGATAAAGCACATCACTCTTCGAATATTCTAAAATTTTTCACTTAGGGGGAAATTTGTTACAGTAAAATTTGTCACCATGACATTTAAGTACTCCCTTGGAAGTCTACAATATCAAAGTTCCTAAATTCAAGCCTTGAAACTAAGATAAAAGGTCATAAAAGCCTTAAAACTCTGGTACCGCACTTTCTCCTAGTTTTGCCTACGGTCTCGCACCTTTTGGCTATAAATCATGTGTAGCCAAGCACACTTTCTATTTATTAAAAGTGCGGACCCCTGTAAAAGGTTAGAAAAGGCACAAGTAAAATCTAGAAGCTCAGTTTAAGTAATTTTTGGAAGCTTCCACAAACATTCCTGCAGTGGAAAGTCTGCTCCTTTCATGTTCATGCATCCCATCCAATAAGGAGCTAACCCCTTGATGTAAGGAACTAATCCCCTTGAAGGAGGATTCTATCCCTTCTTGTATTGAGCTGTAATTTCATCTTTTCCACCATAAAAAGAGGCATAGGAAAACCTCAAGGGGTTACAATTGATGATTTGAATTTTTAGTGTTGTTCGAGACCAAGTGCTGTTGAAACTTAGACCCTTTTAACTGAGATTTCATGTGGGAAGGATTACATACATGTATGTATCTCAGTTGGAAGAGTGCAAGGCTGATACGAAAATAAAGATACACCTAATGCAGACCCAGAGGAAGACACAGCCACAACATCTAAAAGAGGACACGGTGGGCGAGGCTCTTCCTTATTTAAGTTAATACAAATAAATCCGTTTTTCTCAATAAGCTGTCAATTGATTGGTTTATTTTATGGATTCCTTGATCACCATAATGGATATGATTTATGAATATATGCTATGCAGGTGCTCTTTGATGTTTTTTTGTTGGTGATTGCAGATTTTCAAAGATAACTCTTTCGGGCGACTAAAGGACTACTACTACTACAAACAAGCATTGGATCAAAGGTAAGATCGTTAAACCTTTATAGCATTTAATTATGAATCTCCATATATCTAGAGAAAGATAGTTTTGTTTGTCTTTTTGTTGCTATCTGTGCGTAGGACACTTGGGAGGTCTGTCTTGTCTGTAAGAACGACTTATCCGTCCAACAAGGATTGAGGTAAGTGAGCTAGCTCGGATATCTAGTGCATACGTTGTAGGTTTTCGAGCCATACTAAGGATCAATTCCCTTTGTTCTTTAATTATATGTAGGCTGGGGGGGGCAACCCCTCTACACCCTACGGAAATGGATGGACCTAGTAGCCCCATGGTATGGTGCGCTGACTATAGGATAGGAGGAAGAGATGACACATATCACTCCCCATGGTTAGGTGTCTATGTTATAGAACTAAAGAAATAGTGGTGCATATTCTTCTCATTTGAAGGTCATGACGAGCAAAGCTACCGAACACTTGACCTCATGGTCGATAGAGGAAACCTATACAGGGTGCAGGCAGACCCCTCATCACCATTATCTCCTTTTGGGTGGGGTGGATCCCCCACAAGAGGAGGCAGAGGAGGGATAGGGGGGAGTGCAGGTCGAGGACATGGAAAACTGATTTGCTACAACTGTGAGGACATAGGACATTATGTAAGAGACTACCCGAACCCTGTGCACCAATCCTGCAATACTCGTTGTAATGTTCCCAAATTGGGACAGCTACACTATTGGGAATAATTTGAGTTATTACAAATGTGAAGCTTTAGAAAATCCTGAGAAATAAATGTATATCAGTACATAATATGCACAAGAAACCTTTAACCATAAAATGAATTATTAGTAGGAGAGATTTTCCTCACTATCCTTTCCCGACATGAGGAAATGTAGCCTCTTGGACCATAAAAGCATCATTTTCAGAAAATAATGCAATAATTATGGGAAATGGTACTTGTATCTCGTGTTTTACATATTATAAAACTCCCATACTGATTTTTAGCCGAAACTAATCATTCTAGCTAAGTTAAACAGATCTCCCCAACTAGAAACAACTCAAAAACACCCCAATCGCATGACTTTTCAAATACAATATTTCTGAAGACTATGAGAGCATGATTTCCATGAGGGTTTCTACATAAAATTATGGAATAAGTTTTATCATAATTTTATATTAGTCATACAACAAAGAAATGGAGGTTTAACCTCTTATACAGTAGAAACAAGACACCCGGCAAAGGTTTCCGGCAAAATGCATGTACAAAGTAGCACTGCAGAAAATAACGCAGTTCACTGCAACACTACATTAAAAATTACTGTATATGAAATATAAATTCTAAATAATATATATAATGTCCTTAGGCCTTCTTATTGTAGCTCCCAGAGGGAAATAAGCACCTCCTCCTCAAAGATTAGCATACAATCAAAGGATGCAGCTCTATTGTTGATGCTCTTGCATAAAAGATGTAGTTTACTGAAGGAGACTGCACTATGGTTGCATGTGGATGAATGGCCTCAAGCCAAATTAAAAAATGAAGCTCAAATCACTCCCCTTTGATCCCTTAGTCAATATGATCTAAAGAGAGGATGTAATTCCCACACAGGAATTCCTTGCACTAAGCAGTGCAGCAACTCCGAATAAACAACTGAAGCATGCAATTGGTCTCAAGACCAAAATAGCTGATTACATTAATGAATTCCCTTTAATTCTATGCCTTCATTTATCTTTGGTGAGCCTCCTCACCCCAGACCCCACACAATGTTGAGGTGACTTCTTCATGAAGCTTCCTCTTTCAAAATTGTGCTGCCCTAGCTAGCTTCCTTCCTTTTGTGGTTGCGCTGTTGACTTGGTCAACTAAGCTTAATCCACCTTCAATGCCTCTTTTCAAACTAGGGATCTTCTATCTAGTTTACATATGTGTGTCTTAGGCTGATCCTTGTTCAAATTGAGTTGGTTTACTTAGGTGATCACTTCCTCCTCAAGTGCCTGTTGACTTAGTCAAACTTGACTATGTCCTCATCTATTTTACCCTTGTTCACACTTGTAAGTGTAAATTTCAGCTCCTGAAGTGATCCCCTCCCTTATTAAAGTAGAAATTATTCATATTTTGATTTTTCATGGGCTCCCTTACCCATTTATTCCTCTCCTAGGTGAAAGTAGGAAAATATAATGTTCCAAATTGCTTGTTGCAAATTTGGGAAAATTACAGTATTCCCCTCCCAAATGTTGCTTGTCCTAAAGTAACTACAAAGATAGGATTGAAGAGAATCCTCTCCTCCCCTGTAGCACCCTCATAATATGAAGTCTCCCAAGGATCAAGGTGTTGCATCATCAATATATATGCAGGTTTCTTCTCCCAAATGTGTAAGCTATTTAAATAGCTGACATTTGTGATATGGAAGCAAAAATGGGCTGTTTGAAGGTCCTCTTCAAGCATGAGGGCTGATGTAAATTTGGATTCATCATCCCCCTCTCAGTCTCTTCCTCCCAAAGATATCAACCAAACATAATGATTCACCCTCCAGTATGGAAACTCTCGGAAGGATCTCTTCCACCTTGAACTCCTGCAAAGAAGGTGGGTTTCATAGCTGATTGTGTGGAGTCAAAATGTGCATCTCTTGCTGCTTCTGTTATTGCCTAAATCTACCTTAGGCTGAAGGAAGGAAAAGTTCAGGGTAACATCAAACCACGCTCAGTCTTGTAGCTAGCTCTACCAGATCAGGAGAGGGCTCTCTCCGGGTCAATCTCAACAAAGATAATAAATAAGGCTTGAGATGACTTGAAATAAAGTCTGATTTTAGGCTAGGTATATAGGTGAAGGAGTTTGATATTGATTTTGGGGGTTTTTTTTGGAAACAAAGGGAAAGGCAGTTTTGGGTTCAGGGATGAGGCCTAGTTTTTGCAGAGTTCTGAATGGGGCAAGGAAGGAAATTGTTTTGATGCTTTGGATTGAATGAATGGATAGTTTAGACCGGTGAGGAGCTGAAGAGGGCAAGAGGATTTCAATAATCCTCTTCAAACAAATGAAAACATGGAAAATTAAACAAAACTCAAGGCAGAGCAAAGCAATCTAATGAATTCCACCTTTATCACTCATTTGTTTAATTTAAGAAGAAAAGAGAAGGGAAATGATACACATAAAAATCAATGAACTTACAATCACATAGAGAAACACACCATCAAAACACAGAGCCACATGGATCCCAAAGAGTGCTGCAAACCCTATACCTAATACCTAGTGACCAAATTTTGCTTGAAGACTCTCTAAAATGATAAAATTTGACCTTGACACCTTAAAATCACCTTGTAAGAGCATGTTTGATCACTGGAGGAAGGCTGCAAAGACTGACACTAAAATTGGCTCCAATGGGGATGGTAGCTCCTTGGAGGTACCAAGAACTACAGATATTTGGAAAGCAGACAGTGCCTTCATCCATTGGGCAATGGAGTTAAAAACTCAAGCTGAAATGCATGACTGAAAACTGATGACTTGACGACACAAACTGAATCTCACTCAACTAAAAACTAACTCAATACTTAAACATAATCGACAAACTGGAAAATATGCTCAAAATGGAGCTTATTCATCAAAACCTACTCTAACAGTTTCATTCATCACCTGATCAAGTGAAATGAAACAAAAAATGCAACCAAGTAAGTATTTCGGATGCTGTTTGAATTCTCCGCAAGTGCTCGCTTATGAACAACAAGAGAGAACTACTGAAAGGCAACTCCCATGAAAAATTGTGAACAGATCCATTGAATAATATGGATTCTCTATCTGCCTCCAAAAACACTGTATAAGGATCTCGAAATTCATGCACACTGGGACTTATCTCATCCAATATATTACTTCTTTTCTTCTCATACCATGAATGCAAACTTTGTTTTGAGCTTTGTGACAAGGCTCCTGCTGAAAATGACAAAGATACCGTCTGCCGAATCAAGTTTGTATTAGTACACGTTTCAAGCTTACATATAGTCAATGGAGAAGGACTTTGATTGCAGACATCATCCAACACATCAGCTATTGGATCATGAAAAACTTGAAAAGACTGAAAAGACTGCTGCAACCCATTTTCTATTGGTTCCGATGAGATTACATGATTTTCTACAAGCTGCTCATTTGAAGATTTACTATGCAATTTACCCTTCAAAAACTGAAATGATTCAAAACAAAATGGTACAGAATCATCTTGTATCATTTGATCATATGTGCCAGCTTCCAAGTCTTCATCTACAACTTGACAATCAATGGCATTCAGGGGCTACAAATCTGGATATGAGAAGTCTTGAACAAGGTTTTCATTGCCCTTAAGATGGTCCAGATCAAGAATTTTCGATAGTTGATTTCTGATTGCATGGAATTTGTCTCTAATGAACTGAAACGAATCAAAACAAAAAGGAAAAGATCCTTCATTTACTTCAAAATTTGCTGCACTTTCCTCGTCACTGTCATAGCTGATATGCGATGGCTGAACATTGTATTTGAGCTGTTGAAATTGAACTTCTTCCTCCCAAAAACTAGCTGTTGATTTGTCTGCAAGATTAGCTTCTATTTGGAGAACATAATCATCATCATACAGATCAAACTGAGGCAAATCATCAGTATAAAACACATCATCAAGCATACATGTCAAATCAACAGATCTCTCTTCTCCAAGATGATCTACAAAACAATCATTATCAGATCTATGACAACTGGGATAAGAAATACAATGTTTTGGATCAACAACTTGTTCTTCTTCAATCATTGAGCCATGGGCTTGAACATTATACTCATTCCTTGTGGTGATATTTTGCATCATCTCTTCCACTACACTTACCAACATTTCAAGCTTTACCTCTAGAGATGTCGATTCCTTTGGATCTATGTTTTTCATCTCTTCTTCTTTCAACCTTTCCCTTCGGATCAGCAAATAAGCCTCTACATTTATTGCACTGTTCTGCATCTCTTCAAGTGTTGCAAGATTTCTTTCTCTCAACTGAAATTCCATTTCCGGATCAAAGGCACCCAGGTAGTGCAATAGAGTAGATCCAGGAGGAGGTCTTATATCTACTGGCATCGAATAATAAACTTGGTTAAATCTGGCAGAAAAATATTGTACTCTCTCCCTTGGCTGTCTTTTCAGCTGGTTATACTCTTCTATAATCAAGAAAGGGTTCTGTCTAACCACCCACCTATCGAAGAAAACTTTGATGAACTGCTGGAAATCTGAGATGCTCACATCAGGCAGGGTTTTGAACCAACTCTTGACTTTGCCTTGAAAAGAAAGAGCAAAAATCCTAATACTAACATCCTCTTCATCAACTTCAAAAAGGTCAAGAAAATATTCAAAATTCAGAAAATTTCTCTCAGCAGTGATGTTGTCGCGTACACCATCAAATCTCGGCAAGTGAAGATAATAATTTGCAGGAAAAGCATGGAGTATAGGAGGTAAAATCAGAGGCTTGTATCGATCTGGAATTTTACAAGGTATAGGGGTATGTACAAATGTTGCAGAATCAATCTTGGTCTCTTGAGGTTCATCATTTTGAAGATGGTCATCATAAGATTCGAAAGAAAGGACTTGATCAAGCTCAAAAGCATACAGATCTTTGGTATTTACAATATTCAAAGGGAAGGAATCAAATGCAGGCCGGGGATCTTTTCTCAAATACAATATACTTTGCAAAGCCTTCTTGATATTCTTCGGAAAAGAGAAGAAATAATTTATGACAAAGAACAAAATGTCTTGGATGAAATTCCAACTTGAATACCTGATCCATATTGTCCTTTCATGTTTCTGCTGGTCAGGTTCATCCTCTAGTGGAGTCCTTGGATCTGATCTTGAAACTCATTTAGAGTTGCTAGGTGAATGATTGCACCCTTGCGGTGTCTGATCGTTGTCCACCATCAAAAATCAGATCTAAAATTCATTAGATCTTACTGAGGAAACCAGATGTTCAGTTCATAAACTAGACCGGAGATTGACTGAAGCAGCATTCATCTACTTTCGCTAATGCAAAGCAAGAGTGTTTCGAAGGCTACCTGGCTAACTTCAAGCTCCGTCTATAGTTTATAAAGAAAAAAAAAAAAAATTTCATCCCCAGTATGGTTTCCACTATGTTATTTCCTAAATCTACCTCAGGCTGAAGGAAGGAAGAGTTCAGGGTAACATCAAACCACGCTCAGTCTGGTAGCTAGCCCTACCAGATCAGGAGAGGGCTCTCTCTGGGTCAATCTCAACCAAGATAATAAATAAGGCTTGAGATGACTTGAAATAAAGGCTGATTTTAGGCTAGTTATATAGGTGAAGGAGTTTGATCTTGATTTTGGGGGTTTTGTTGGAAACAAAGGGAAAGGCAGTTTTGGGTTCGGGGATGAGGCCTAGTTTTTGCAGAGTTCTGAATGGAGCAAGGAAGGCAATTGTTTTGATGCTTTGGATTGAATGAATGGATAGTTCAGACCAGTGAGGATTTGAACAGGGAAAGAGGATTTCAAGAATCCTCTTCAAACACATGAAAACATGGAAAATTAAACAAAACTCAAGGCAGAGCAAAGAAATCTAATGAATTCCACCTTTAACACTCATTTGTTTAATTTAAGAAGAAAAGAGAAGGGAAATGATACACATAAACATCAATGAAATTACAATCACATAGAGAAACAAACCATCAAAACACAGAGCCACATGGATCCCAAAGAGTGCTGCAAACCCTAGACCTAATACCTAGTGACCAAATTTTGCTTGAAGACTCTCTGAAATGACAAAATTTGACCTTGACACCTTAAAATCACCTTGTAAGAGCATGTTTGATCACTGGAGGAAGGCTGTAAAGATTGAAACTAATAGCTTCTCTCTCCACTTATGATATATATGGGGCTACTGTTGATATATGGCTGAGACATAACGGTCTTCAAGAAAGACCCAAGCCACCCCATCAAATTCAACACCCATGAGGTGTCTCCTCAAAGAACTCAAACCTCCCAAATGAGCCCTCTCACTTGAAGGTAGGATGTATAGCATGGAAATCAAGGTCTGCCCACTGTTCTTTCTGAAATATACAACTTGTATAATGTGAAGAATCATATTTTCATTGGGCCTCCTTACCTCTTGTGCTACTCCTCCAATGGTGGTTCCTACAATCAATGTTTCAGTAGCATAATATGAAAGCATAAACATATGAAAACAAGGAGGTAGAACATAGTCCCAAACATGGAACCAACGCAGGGCATTCTTTTCCTACCTCAATACATAGTGCAACAAGTGTTTTTTCAGCCACTTTTTTGCTGTGACATTAATTTTACAAAAGGGATCATGAAAACATAACTCGGTGCCAATGGTGCACACCAAAAATCCTGTGGCTTTCCCCCACAATCCACCAATAAGATGGACATCATAATTTCTGCAATTGACCATAAGTACAAAAAAACATAATGTGCAAGGAGGAAATATACCCCTTGATATGATATGCTACTCATAAAGATAAGAGAGTGCAAAACATAGAGCAAATAGTTACCTCCCTCATCATGTACTGCGGTCTTTGAGCTGAAAAGGCGCAAGTGAAAATTCCCCCTTACTACAACAAAGTAGGGAAGTGGTTGTGCCAACCATCTCATCATCTCTCGGGCTGTGCATATTTCTGTATGCTGATATACATCCATCAAGGTGCCCTCCCAAGTGGACTTCTCCATCAATAAATAGTATGCATAAGAATGCATGAAAAGAGAATCCATAAATTCTGCGTGTAGGTATCTCCCTTTGTGCTTGTGAACCCAAGCCAAGAAGATAAAAATATAGTAAGGGATGCTTCCATCCATTACTCCCTCATCCTCATCTCCTACATGCCTCCAAGTTACATAACATGTGAAGTGGTCTTGGGAACACTTCAAAAAGTAATCCTAGCTCTTAAGTGACAGCACTACTGCCCTGTGGAGTAGGGCCACTGTCATCTCAAAGCTCAAATCTCTGACATGGATCGTGTCAAAGACTTTACTCATCATGTTGTTGCACATATAGATTCCCTCCCATGAAGAAGGTAATTCTTGGGCATCTAAGGCCAAGGACCAACCCCTTTGCACTATGCTAGTGCCTCCTCCTGCTCCTGCAACATCCAAATACAATCTGAGAAACAAGAAAGTTTTCTGCTCCTCCATACTCCCACCATACCAGATATGTGATGGTGACATAATGAGTGGTAAGAAGAATGCCATCTCATCATAATGCACCCATACTCTTTCTGCCCCATGGTGTAAGTATCCTGCTATCCTCCTCCTTGTTCACATCTCCAGAAAAAAGATAGGTCATATGCTGGCCAAACTCTCTCAAGAGTAGCCAACGCAACATTTCCTCTTGCTGCCCTATTTCATAGATTTGAAAGAGGCTCACCATCCTCTTGCCTCCCATCTACATCCATTCAACTCCTTGTGGATGTCTCTCTTCATCCTGCATCTTGTTATCCCCCCAAAAAGGGTGACCATCTTCCCAAAACAGATTTTGGCCTTGGCATTTCATGGGACATTGAAATGCAATCTCTTTCATGACAAAGTTTCCAAACCCCAACCTCAACGGTGGTGCACAACACATAAATTGTGTAAGAAGATGATGGCACAATGTAGTGAAATTTTCCTGCTCTAGACAATCAACATGTAAAGATGTACAATCCTTCATGAGAGAAAAAAACTTAGGCATACCTTGGAGAGATTTGGAAGAACCTTGTGTTGCTGCAAGAGTTTCTTCCTCAATAGTGCTAGCTGCCTCAATTACTACAGGTGAAGGTTGCTTCTCCATCACTATGAAAATGCTGGTATGTGCCTCTTCAACTGGTGGTGAGGGCTCCTCCCTCTTTTGACCAAATCTTCTGATCAATCTTTAGAAAAATCAGCAAGAGTAGAAACCCTTGCATGACTCCAATGGCTAAACCACCAAGTATTTGCTTCACCCTCAAGGTGTAGCACTGCAACTTCTATAGCCTCTCTGTCTACTATAAGATGTATCAGGAAGAAAGCCTCTATCTTCTTCACCCAAACCTATGCTACACATGTGAGTGATCCATCGAATGTGGACAATAGAAATCTATTGCCTCTCATCATCCCATAGCTATGGGGTCTTCTCTCTTCTTTTTGCTGAATACACTATGGAAAAGATAGAGTCTCTTGGAAGGCTATAGGTTTTTCTTGGTATTCAGTAAGATACTCACTTAGAATCTCGAATTCCACATGTTTTTCATGCTCCATTTTTCCTCCTTGGTGAGAGTAGGAAGTGCATGGTCCTTCCTCTTCTCCTTTTTCAGTCTTCTCACCCTTCTTGGAGAGGTCTTTGCTAGATCTAAAAAATTATGAGAGTAATATCATCCTTTGCATCATCTTGACCTCTTCTATTTTTTTTATTCGAACTTCACAGGCTAAGCCAAGTTCGAAGCTCTGATACCACTGTAATGTTCCCAAATTGGGACAGCTACACTATTGGAAATAATTTGAGTTATTACCAATGTGGAGCTTCAGAAAATCATGAGAAATAAATTTATATCAATACATAATATGCACATGAAAAATTTAACTAGCAAATGAATGATTACTAGCAGAGATTTGCCTCACTATCCTTTCTCGGCATGAGGAAATGCAGCCTCTTGGACCATAAAAAATTAATTTTCAGAAAATAACACGAAAATTATGGGAAATCGCACTTGGATCCCGTGTTTTACATATTATGAAACTCCCATACCGAATTTGAGCCCAAACTAATCATTCTAGCTAAGTTAAACAGATCTCCCTGGCTAGAAACCACTCAAAAACACACCAATCCCATGACTTTTCAACTACAGTATTTCTAAAGATTATGAGAGCGTGATTTCCATGAGGGTTTCTACAAAAAATGATGGTATATAATAAGTTTATATTATTCATACAATAAATAAATGGAGGTTTAACCTCTTATACAACAGAAACAAAAAACCCGACAAAGGTTTCTGGCAAAATGCATGTACAAAGCAACACTGCAGAAAATAACGTAGTTCATTGCAACACTATATTAAAAATGAGTGAATATGAAATATAAATGCTGAATAATACAGAGAATAGCCTTAGGCCATCTTATTGGAGATCTCAGAGGGAAATAAGCACCTCCTCCTCAAAGATTAGCATACAATCAAAGGATGCAGCTCTACTGGTGTTGTTCTTGCATAAAAGACGCAGTTTACTGAAGGAGACTACGTTGTGGCTGAATTTGGATGAATGGAATCGAGAAAAATATATAAATGAAGCTCAAATCACTACCCTTTGATCCATTAAGAAAGATTATCTAAAGAGAAGATGGAATTCTCGCACTGGAATTCCGTGCACTAAGCAGTGCAGCAACTCCGGCTAAACAACTGAAGCATGCAATTGGTCTCAAGACCAAAATAGCTGATTACATGAATGAATTCCCTTTGATGCTATGCCTTCCTTTTATCTTTGGTGAGCCTCCTCACCCTGGACCCCACACAATGTTGAGGTTAGTTCTTCATGAAGCTTCCTCTTTCGAAACTGCGCTTCCCTAGCTAGCTTCCCTCCTTTTGTGGTTGCGCTGTTGACTTGGTCAAATAAGCTTACTCCACCTTCAATGCCTCTTTTCACACTAGGGATCTTCAATCTAGTTTACATATGTGTCTCTTAGGTTAATCCTTGCTCACATTGAGCTGGTTTACTTAGGTGATCTCTTCCTCCTCAAGAATGCATGTTGACTTAGTCAAACTTGAATATGTCCTCATCTATTTTTCCCTTGTTCACACTTGTAAGTGTAAATTTTAGCTCCTGACGTGATCCCCTTCCTTATTAAGGTGAAAATTATTCATATTTTGATTTTTCATGGGCTCCCTTACCCATTTATTCCTCTCCTAGGTGAAATTAGCAAAATCTAATATTCCAAATTGCTTGTTGCAAATTTTGGAACATTACACTTGTTTACTGATGGATTCTCAGGGTACCATCAGATTTTCATAGCGCCTAAAGACCGCATCAAGACAACCTTCTTGACTGAATGGGGATCTTTCCGGTACACTGTCATGCCATTCGAACTAAAGAATGTTGCTGCCATATTTTCACTCGTAGTTGTATCAGTATTCAAGGAATTCATTCATAAGTTTTTGAAAGTCTATTTTTATGATTGGACAGCTTTTGGTTTAGTAAAGAACCATGCTTCAAACCTGCACATGATGTTGGATGCTTGCAGGAAACACCAAATTTATCTGAACATCAAGAAATGCATATTGTGTTCCCTTTGGAATTTTATTGGGAAACGTGGTGTGTCAGTAGGGATTGATGGTTGACCCATCTAAGATCACGATTATCATTAATTTGGTAGTCTCCACTACTGAAAAATAGCGGTGCTCCATCCTAGGCCACCCTGGTTACTAAAGGAAGTTTATTCAGGGGTACGCTTTGGTCACCACCCCGATGAATTTTTTTTTGAATAAGGATGTCTCTTCTTTTTGGGATGATGAGTGTTAGAAAAGCTTTTAGCTACTAAAGGAAAATATGGTAACTGCACCTATTCTTATATTCCCTGACTGGGAAAAGGTCTTTCATGTACATGTGGATGCATCAGGGATCGCACTAGGATTTGTCTTAGCATAGCCTAGAGAAGGGTACATTGATCATATGGTTCCCTTTGCTAGTAGAAAGCTCTCTAGTGCGAACGTAACTATTCTACCACAGAACATGAAGGGTTGGCAATGGTGTATGCCCTACAAAAATATCAGCACTATTTATTAGGTGGAAATTTAAAGATGTTCACAGATCATTTAGCTTTAAAGTAACTGGTCAATAAGTGTCTGTTTTGGGGGAAGATCTTTAGGTGGTTACTATTGTTTCAAGAATATGATTTTGAAATCATCCTGAAACTAGGGAGGTTGAACGGCAGGCCCGATCGCTTGTCTCGAATCGAAAATGGGGAAGAGTCAACTAACCTAGAAGAAGGAATACCTGACACATAACTATTTTCTATCAAGGTGGTTGATGAGCACTTTACCGAAATTATTTATTTTTTGACCAGGGGTAAGGCACCCGATGGCTATTCACTACCACAGAAAAATGAATTGGTCGTCCGTGTAGCTGATTTTACCATAATCATAGGAAAAATATACAAGCTAGGTGAAGATGAGGTACTGCGAAGGTATATATTAGAACACGAAAGACAAGCTATCTTGGCTGAGGCTCAAAAACGAATTTTAGGAGGGAATTATGCAAGAAAGTCCACTTTCCAAAAAGTATTAAGGGTAGGGTTATGGTGGCCCACATTGCATAGTGATTCCCATGCATACTACCACGCCTATGATGTGTGCCAATGAACTGGAAAGCCATCACGTCACGATGAGATGCCCCTACAACCACAGATGGCTCTAGTTCGAAAAATGGGCTATAGACTTTGTGGGACCCATAAATCCCCTAGGAAAGAAGACAGGTGCCTGGTATATCGTCACTACCATTGATTATGTAACTATATGGGCGAAAGAAAATGTTTTCAAGGATTGTACTACGGATATTGCGGCACACTTCATTTTTGAACATATTCTGACAAGGTTTGGCTGCTTGAAGATCCTAATGAGTGACAAAGGTATGAATTATTTTAATGAAACCATTTTTTCTTTGACAGAGGAATTCCAGATCCACCATGTGAAGAGTACCCCATATCACCAACAAGCGAACGAGGCAGTAGAATATTTAAATAAAATTATGGAACATGCACTCATTAAGATTTGTAACACTGACCGAAGTGATTGGGATGTGTGCATCCCCTCAATACTCTATGCCTATAGGACCACACGTAAGAACCTTACAGGAAAAACGTCCTTTCGAATGGTCTATGGGAAGGAGGTTGTCATGCCTATGAAATACATTATTACCACCCTGCACATCTCAACTTTCACAAACATGGGGAACTAGACATCATGGAGGAATTCTTGATGCAACTAGTGGCCTTGGAAGAAGATCGGTTCATTGCTCAGTTCCACTAGTAGGTTCAAAAGGCTCACGAAAAATCCTAGCATGATCGAAATATTCAACAAAACATCTTTAAGTAGGACGGATTGGTATTACTTTACGACAAATAGTTTCTGTGATGCCCAGGGAAGTTCCATAAGCACTGGCTGGGCCCATATATAGTGAAGGAGATTATCGATGATAGTGTGGTCATATCGGTTACGTTGCGTGGATATTTCTTGCCAGGGTATATTAATGGAAGTCGTCTTAAACCCTATAAGGACAACCCAGTGCCAACCAAATTACTATATCTCCGGAGTAGTTGTGTAACAGATGTTGCACACGTCAGAGCGTGAAAATTAAGGCAAGGTCGATGGTTGTGCATGGATGATGCGTAGGTTAAGACGTAAAAAGGGGTGTGATACAGGCGCAGGGGTAGTACGCAGTGGAAAAAACTAGCTGTTGGAACGGGGCAACTGCATGAAAAATCGATTTTACCATTGAAAAAAATGGGAAATCGGCAACTAATGTGGTGATATGGAAGGATTTTTTACTTTTTCTGTAATGATAAGTTTCCATTAAGCCTAATCCAACTCTTCTCACCCATCGAGGGCTATAAACAGCAGGCATCGGCCAGAACAAGTTTGTGTGATTGCTGAGATTATTGTGCCTTATGCTCTTATATGAACTCGATCTATTCTATGTCATTTCCATCAGTATGTCTAGGCAGGCGACCCCCTCTGACAACAACAACCTTGAATTTTTCTTTCGAGCAAGGATGACCGCTACTAACAACACTAAGTCATTGCCTGTCATGGCATCTGGGGAAGATGGGTCTAAATATGTATGAGAGGTAACTCCTGAGATGGAGGAGGTCGTGTCTATGCTAGCCAAGAGGAATGGAAAGTGGAAGGTGAAGGGAGGGGAGAAAGGAAAATGGAAAGAAGTGAAGTGGGTCAGGGTGAAGCCGCACATGTCCCCTCGGATTGTACACTCCCCTCAAAAGGTGTCGCAGGGCTGCTCACTCGATTCATCAAAATGCCCCATGAAGGCTCTAGAGGAAGCTCTGCAATCGACTCCGCTTTCATGGTTACCGCCCTATGTCAAGCTGAGAAAGCCCAATGCATTCATCCCCAAGAATGTTGATGTTGTCCGCGCCTACTTTTGGATGCCTTTAGTCCCGACGGAGGTGCCTCTGTAGGGTGATATGTTCAGAGGTCTCCCCATCCTTAAATTAGATGACCATGATCTTGGTAATATAGAATCCTTTCTAGTGCTAGTTCATGAATTATATCTTGAAATAATAATGGACAGTAACATGCCAAAGGTGGATCCTATGTCATGGGTGCTTGGACTGGCAGGCTAAGGAATCTTAAATTTACTCTGCATCCCCCACATTGGCTGCTACTGTTAGAATCCTATACCAATAGGTGTCATATTTCATGATTGACTTGATGAACTATGTAATATGTTCATACCTTTTCTTGTTGCAAAGGTTTTCCATATTCTCAAAAAATCAAAAAATTTAAAAAATGTATATAGGGTATACCGTAAAAGAAAAATCAAAGGGTAGCAATCCAGAATGTAGGTTTTATCTCAATATCATACTCTAATATGGTAGCAATACATTTACCTCTTTTTCCCTCAATTCTGTCTTGAGTTAAGATGTCCTTGACAACAACATTTGTTACATAGGCTATCACATGAGAATACAATATATAGATCCTAAAATCTTTGATGGCTTTTATGAGTGCAAAAGCTTGTTTTTCCATGATATTGAGGAATACAATCTGGGAACTAAAGAAAATCCTAAAATAATGAAATTATCTAAATATTTGCCTCCAGATCAAAAATCAAAATATGTTGAACTAATAAAAGAATTCCAGGATGTCTTTGCCTGGATTTATGGAGATTTGAAATCATATGATACATCTATAATTCAAGATACAATACCTATAAAACGAGATCAAAAACCATTTAAGCAGAAACTCAGTATAATCAACCCTCTACTATTGCCTTCAATTGAAAAAGAAATCAAAAGAATGTATGAAGCAGGGATAATTGCTCCAATCATATTTTCAAAGTGGGTGTCTAACTTAGTCCCTACTAGGAAGAAAACTGGAGAGATTAGACTATGTGTTGATTTAAGAAATCTAAATAAGGTCTCTTTGAAGGATAATTATCCTTTGCCCAAAATGGATCACGTTTTGAAAAGAGTAGTAGGTGCTTCAAGGATTTCTCTTTTAGATGGGTATTCAGGATACAACCAGATTCTGGTTCATCCTGATGACCAGGAAAAAACATCTTTTACAACACAATGGGGTACATTCAAATACGTCAAAATGCCATTTGGACTCAAAAATGCTGGAGCAACCTTCGAAAGAGAAATGGACATTGCGTTTGCAAAATAAATTCATGACTTTCTTGTTATATATCTGGATGATTTAACTGTTTTTTCTAAATCAGATCATCAACATTTGGAACATCTCAGACAAGTCTTCATAAAATGCAGAAAGTATGGTATCTCTTTGAATCCAAAAAAGTCCTTATTTGGTCTTGAAGAAGGTAAACTTTTGGGTCATATTATTTCCAACGATGGTATCAGAATTGATCCTGCTATAATATAAGCCATATTGTAGATACCTCATCCCAGAAATATCAAATAACTGCAAGCTTTCATAGGAAAAATCAATTTTTTGAGAAGATTCATTTCTAGTTTAGCTGAATTAATTAGATTGCTTACTAACATGTTAAGAAAGGATTCGAGTATTAAATGGACAGTAGAAGCCAAACAAGCATTTGAAGAAATCAAAATGGCTTTGACCAGAACACCAGTTCTTACCAGTCCACAATTTGATAGAGAGTTCATAATATTTTCATTTGCATCAGAACATACTGTAGCAGCTATTTTATTACAAAAGGATGATCAAGGATGTGAAAAACCTATAGCCTTTTTTAGTAAAGCACTAAGAGATGCATCATTAAAATACAATATCATGGAAAAACAAGCTTTTGCACTCATAAAAGCCATCAAAGATTTTAGGATCTATATATTGTATTCTCATGTGATAGCCTATGTACCAAATGCGCTTTTAAAGGACATCTTAACTCAAGATGGAATTGAGGGCAAAAGAGGTAAATGGATTGCTACCATAATAGAGTATGATATTGAGATAAAACCTACAAAACTGATAAAAGGACAGGGATTGGCTCAACTCATGATAGAAAAAAATTGTCAAGCCCTGGATATTAATGAACTGGATGACGAACAGGAGATGGCGACTCCACAAATCAGCCAGGCCTTCTTAGATTCACCTTGGTATGCTGATATAATTTATGTATTGTTAAACCTGCAGGCTCCTCCAAGGTTATCCAAAACGAAAAATAGGTTTTTAAAAATGACATCTTTAAAGTATTGTATTTTAGATAATGTTCTCTTTTGGAAAAATCATGATGGTATTCTATTAAATTGTCTGTTAAAAAATGAAGCTGACAAGGCTCTCAATGAATTCCATGTAGGAGAGTGTGGCAGACACCTTTATTGGAAATAAACAACAGATAAGATCCTGAGAGCTGGATTCTATTGGCCAACCTTGTTCTCTGATGTAAATAAATTTGTAACTGCTTGCCATAAATGTCAAATTTTTGAAGGCAAGAGAAAATTATTACCTTTACCCTTGAAACCAATTTCCACTGAAAAACCTTTCCAACAATGGGGCCTGGATTTCATTGGAGAAATTCATCCTCCTTCTTCTGGCCAACACAAATGGATCCTCACTGCCATAGACTATTTTACTAAATGGATTGAAGTAATTCCCTCTAGACAAGCCAATGACTCTGTGATCATAGGATTCCTAGAAACCAATATACTATCAAGATTTGGTTGTCCTGAAAAAATTATAACTGATAATGCTATTGCTTTCAAATCGAAAAAGATGATAAGTTTCTGTAATAAATATCATATCACTCTAGGCCATTCCATAGCCTATTACCCTCAGGGTAATGGACTGGTTGAATCTTCTAATAAGAGCCTCATTAATATTATTAAGAAACTATTGGAAGAAAACAAGAAAAATTGGCATAAGAAACTTACAAATGCATTGTGGGCAGACAGACTCACCACTAAAAAATCTATTGGGACAAGTCCTTATGAGTTAGTTTATGGTAATGAGGCTATATTTCCTTCATCTTTAGGTGTTCCTTTAATGAAATTACTTCAAGAAGCTCAAGTTGAACCAAATGATATTCAGAGAAGAATAAATCAGACCATCAATTTGCAGCAGACCAGAGAAGAAGTTTATCAAAGGTCCCAAGTTTTACAAGAGAAACTAAAGAAAATTTTTGACAAAAGGACCAAGGCAGAAGATTTCCAATTGGAAGATAAAGTTTTGAGATGGGATTCCAGAAGAGAGGATAAGGGAAAACATGGGAAGTTTGATTTCCTATGGAAAGGACCTTACATCATTCATGCTTTACAAGGAAATAATACCTATTTTCTAAAAAACATGGATAGAACAGAGACTGAAGAAGGGCCAATTAATGGTCAAATGTTAAAGCATTACTTTGATCCTATTTATTAGGATAATTCTGATTTTTAACATGTACATACTATATCCTTTGTAATGTCACAGTTTTGAGTGGATAGTAACTTGCTGAAGTTGAAGCCCAAAGAGAAGGCCCTAAGCTTCAGAAATGTTATTGTCATACATAAAATAAAGCAACAAGCTAAAGAAGATTCCATGGTTTAGTCATAACTACTTTGAGGCTAACTGGCTTGTTGTTCTTGACTTTTCAGTAGGAAAAGCCATCTCCAAGTGGAGCCAGTGTTAGACTCCTATACCAATAGGTGTCATATTTCATGATTGACTTGATGAACTATGTAATATGTTCATACCTTTTCTTGTTTCAAAGGTTTTCCATATTCTCAAAAAATTAAAAAAAATCAAAAATGTAAAGAGGGTATACCCTAAAAGAAAAATCAAAGGGTGAAAAGAATAAAATGGCCAAAAAAGTGAAAGAAAATGAACCCCACCAAAAGAAAGGCCAAGGAAAGTGTGCAAGTCTAAATGCCACTACCTTTTTGCTCTTATGTAATAAAGAAATTGTGTGCAACTTGTATCTTATACCTGATTTATGAAACCCGATGTTGATTTAAGCTTGGCTAGTTCATCTTTCAATTTAATGTTTTAGAGGTAGAGAATAAAATCTGACCAAACTATTTAATCTTGGCAGATAAGTAGATAGGTAGAGTAAATAAAAGGAGCTCAATAGTTTAATCTGAGCCCTTGGATGTAATAAGGTTATAATTATATAGATTTCCATATGTAAAAGAAAAAGTGTGATAAGGGTTTGCCAGTCTAAGTGCACCCTAATAAAGAATAAAAAATGGTAGGGTAAAGTAGGTAGGGTAGGTAGATGATGTTTCAGAATTACATGTAATGAATAATGGCTTTAGATGTGTTAAATCTTTACTTTCATCACAAGTGCAAAGGCAGACAATACACTGGAAGGATTTCAAGAAAAAGAAAGTCAAATTATTAACTTCCCTTCTCATCTTCCCCTAAAAATTTCACTAATCCCCCCTAAGTACTAAGGTATTTAAAGATTAGAGGGGCTCAAGGCATTTCCTTGACTTTTGGAGGGACCGGACCCTCGGCCCAATAATTGGAAAAGCCTAAGTACTTAAATTCACTCATCATGACATTCATTCACCTCTAAGAAATCTTTTTCTAAGTAAAATCCCATTTTACTTAGGAAAATCATGCAATATTTCATAAAAACATTCCTCATAAAAGCATAAGTTAAAAACATTAACCTAGTGTTTACACTTAGCGCTTCTTTCATTTTTCATATTAATTTCTAATTTATTATTTAAATCCTTATAAGAATAACCTTTTCCTATTATATATAACTCCTTTTTTATAAAAAACCCAAAAAACCCATTTATTATAATTTTAGTAAAAGTATTTAATCCCCATATGTTTAAATAAAACACCCCCATTATACTCCCTTTGACTAAAATATATCTTTAATATTAATCCCGCCCCCTATGGTAATTAGATTAATCTGATTTAATTACCATATAATATAAATACATTGAAAAACAGTTAAAACATGTTTTATTACGTGTTTTAAAACAAAAATAATCCTTCCCTTGTGTATTTTTATCCCCCGACTCCCTTTTACCCAAGGTTAAAATTATAATCCTTTGTTAAAATTCCCGATACGCATCCCTTAACTGCAAGTCCTAACCTTGGTTAAATCCCAGTTTAAAACCTTTCCCGATCACTTTCCCGTGTTTTATAAAAGGATTAATTAACCCTCCAGGTTAATTAATAACTTAATCTGCCAATCAAATTTCTCCCGATGCGATTAATTCATAATAAATCATGTCGGGCTCGCCCTATTAACTTCCTGTCATCTCCCTTTCCTGACAACCGTCCGATCAATCGATCTCAGATCTACGGTTGATATCAATATCGCTAGCCATCCACGTCCAAATGATAACGTGCGATGCCAAGTGGTTTTTTGGATCGTACAATGCCACACGTTGTTCATCATATGGAATTGCTGTCCATCCGCTCAAAACCGCCCTGTCCCAAAAGCGGTGCGATGGAAACCGCTTACCGCCTGTTTCCCATGACTAAGCCTCTATACTTGATGACGTCATCAAACAAAAACCCGCCAACCTTTTGACTTTGCGAATAAAAAAAAATAACCTATGTCATTTTCATTATCCTATGCAGTAACTAGTGTCCCGGGCAACGAATTTCGAATTTAACTATCAAAGTTTGCCAACTGCTCTCATGATGAAGAAATTTGCATTCAAGCATCCAGAATTCATCTGCCATAGCTAATACCTATTCCAATTACTATTCATTCCCCAGGATAACAGATATTTACCTTAATTCCCGTCAAACTCTGTATAAAAACCAGGTTTTTGTTTTGAATTTTATAAGAAAACTGAAACAGAGTTCAGAACAGTTCCCAAAACTGCATTTGCTAGTGATTGTACCCATTTTTCATAGAAAAACCTGAATTCATTTTTGAATCCACAAGAACCAGAAATGGAGGTCCCCGTGGCTCTAAATATCGTACCCTTGAATGCCCTTCACAGAGACTTAGATTATTTTCCTTTAGTAGACAGAGATTTCAAAATAAAAGACTTGGTTCTCAGTGAAAATCCCATTCGAATCTTTTGTCACTGAAAAGATAATTATTTGAAAGGTTCTGAAATTTTTGGATTATGGGAATCCAATCTTCCCATGTACCTTCTTCCCTCAGCCCATATTTTCCCTGAGATAATCCAAAACTGTCATGCAAACTATGATCCCAATCTAAGAGCAGTTTTGTCTCCGAGTCAGACTATCCTTTTTCCCATAACTACTCAGTCTATCAACAAGATGTTGCAATTTCAACCTGGTCAAGCTCTCACTCCCCTGTCCATGGGAGAATTACTTGAGAAATCCACCAAATTATCCCAAGAAGAGTTAAGTCATCTTTCTCTTGTGTTTTAAATTCTTTATATCTGTTTATTATATCACTGTGTTTCATTTCTGAATGATTAATTAAAAGGAATAAATCAGAAAGTACTTAAGTGTAATCTGATTTTAATCATTATTTTTCTAAATGTTTTCTTCTAAACTGGTTTCAAACAGTGAATTCTTAACTGCTCCTATTTTACTAGTTTAAGCATTTTGATTATTTAATAAAGAACTCTTTGTTAATAATCACTAAATTTTCCCTCTTATAAATGTGTTGAAAGATTCTTAATTGCCTTTCATCCATTTAGATTATGTTCCATTCACTTTAAAGATTTATAATTGTTCTCTGTTTGATTATCTTGCCCTATGAAACCATCTTTTGCTAAGAGAATTAATCCAGTTAAGTTATCCTTGGACTAAACTACTCAATCTTGCCCTTAGCTATTGAATTCCACCACCCAAATTCAAACAAAACCCTTGCACTTTATAACTAGCCTAATATCTTCTAAAACAAAGCTAAATTATATAGAGAGAGCCCTCTCTGGGTACAGATTGGCTAGATTCTATACCTAAAAGTTGGTTTGTGGTTACCTCGAACCCCTTTCCTCTTCCCAATAACTTCAAGGAAAATCTGAGTGATAACAGCTACAACATCAGCGATTTTGTTGTTCACAAGCTATTGGCATTGGTCCACGATGGGTGTTTGTGGATCCAGGGTCGCATCCCGATTGATGCTTCCTTAATTCACAGAATCACCAGCCTTCCCATGAATAGACCAAATCCTAAGGAGAGCATCGGTAAGAAGTACAAGCAACAAGTTTTTGAGGAGGTTCGGGAGAAATATCACGTTGAACACAACCAGAGAGGGTTCCTAGTAGAAACAATAGATGATCTGGGAAGGAAAATGCATACCCTACTGCCTTCATGTAATATAATGTGCAAGTGCCAAGCCTCAACCATCCTCATATATGTAATTCAGCTTGCTGGAAGATGCGAGAAAGAGACCTTCTTCAATTTGTTGCAGTACCTTGTGGATCAATTTTTATTCAATGTGCATGAACCATAGGAGCAAGGAAAGGCATTCTAATACTCCTAGCTAATTCTGTTAATTGCCTTGGTTGCATGGGAGGCACCTGACAAACCATGTATGTGCGAAGGTGTGTGGTTTGCCAATATTTTGGATTTGAAGGATCCCAAGCAGGTTGAGTACAATAAGGTATTCTGGGTGTTATTTGATCATGCTCTGGTAGTATAAATTCATTCGCAACTGCGGTTCTCACCCATGACCTACGAAAAATACAAGGACATTGTGGAATTATAGGTTACTATGCACAGTGTGCAGGTTCAGGCCCAGAGATCCAACATGGTATGATCTCCCTTATATGGTTATAGAATCAAAATTTCCTTAGGTGGTGGCAACATGGCCACTAGCATGGAAGTTGGGCCTCACGTCATCTGGCCAGGGTATAGCAGGCACATTCAACCAAAGCCCCACCACAAAGGATACTCCTCCCTGGACACAATCAAGAAGCCTGAGGCACATACTATGGAGAAGAGAACTACCCAACAAATTCCTAAGGACGAAACTATGGGAATAGATCCAATGTCGCAGCAGGATCTGGGGCTTGATGGGCTAAGTGGCGAAGATATGATGTCACGACATGGCATCAAACGCACCAATGAACCTCCCAAAGGACCTAGGAAGAGGCACAAGGCTATTATACCTAGTGAAGACATAGAGGTTACATTGACAGAAGAGGACATGGAAAATTTTGTGGGCGCCGTCACTATTGCGTCAGAGGACTGATGGAATTCTTTGGAAGGACAACACAAGGTCATGGTAAAAGCTTTTCATTTTGAATTGTAGGCCCTTTAGCTGAAGGCAGACACTCTTCAGGCGAGCGTGGATCAAGCAAGGTAGAATAAAGCAAGCCAGCCAGCTATAGTTGTAGCCTTGACAACCGTCACGGACAATCAGATCTTACCCCTCCCAGGTGCATTTTTTGCGATGATACCTAGGGAATTATGCAACCAAGTGCGTGCATGCTATTTGGTTGATCTCGATGTTGGGTGCTTATAAGGTACGCATTTGCATGATTTTTTTACCTCCATCACCGACGAGCTGCAGCAGAGAGAATTGTGAGTGCAACAACACCTTAGTGAATTCGAGAAAACTATTGTCACTAAAGCTGCCAAAGCCACTTGTTAGTGTGAATTCTAATCGTAAGAATAAGAAAAAATATCACTTTAGCTGTGCATAAAAAACAACCCTAACATCAAATATGGCTGCCAATTTCTTTAGATTTGCAGTTAGTTGACCAAGAAAAATGTTAAACAATCTAGATCTATGCATTTAAAGACATTAAGAAGTAAATAAAAGCAAGAGTTGCTCCATGCATCCAATAGACAATACAAGCATATTTTTAAGAATTTTTGTATCTATGACACTTGGGAAGGGAACATAGAAATATGTTACCAATCCCCCTCAATGGAATGGGTTCTTGTATTTCCTCAACGCTTCAGATCTAAGATCTCTCTCTCTTGATGGTGTAGAAAACCCAGACAAAAAATGAACTCAATGGGAGTTCACAAGCAAAAAGATAGAAAAATATGACAATGATGGAGGATGAAAGTCAGACCAAAAGTATAGATCCAGAGTGATCTTTAGGCAACAAAAGGTAGTGAATGAATGGAAAAACCCTTCTATTTAAAACAAAATATTGAGTTAGTCTAGATATTGGTGCATAATTAAAATACTATTAACCAAATCTAGATCCAAATTTTATGGAATATTTTACTATATTTGTTGGAGGGAAAAAAATAGAATTTGGTCAAATCCTTTTATTTGTAAATAATAAATATATAAATGAGTTATTTATTATTTTAAGAGTGTGGTTGAGTAATAATTAAATAAATAGTGATTTATTCAATTATTTATAAATGATTTAGTCAAATTTAACAAGGAATATTATTTAAATAAAGTTTAAATAATCATTCCTAGAAAATAATAAGATAAATAGTTAAATATCTAGTTAATTTTCCCGTTTTGGGTTAAATATGACTAGGAATATTAATTAAACTACTATTTAATTAATTATTCCTTGAGGAAAATTAGACAAATATGGATTTACTCAATATTTCCTCATGGGGTTTCCTGTTTAGACGATAAACAACTTAATAAATTAAGGATTACTAGGTTATTTTCCATAGTGAAAGAAATTTTACTTAGGGTAAAATTGGTCTTACATAGTGTAATTTGGTCCATCTAATAGTAACAGGTTAGATGACCATAAACTGGTGTAAGATATTTCCCCCGAACATGCCAGCGTTAGGAGCTAATCATATGACTGAAGTACATTGTAAGAACTCAATCACCAGACAACGAAGGGGAAGCCAGAGAGAGAGAAATATAAGGTAGACTAAAGCACTAGAGGACAAGACCTTGAGGAGGCGAGACTTACAAGTGCGATAAGTCTCTTTTATGAGTGAGTGTCTTTTTTACAAGAGGTGGGGGAGGCATATCTATGTCTGCTGAGACAAAGTAAAAAGAATAATGCGTCCAGTAAACAAGGGACTGAACTATATACTACATGTTGGCATAAACATGGGCCAGATAAAAACATGATAATGGATCCCACATACATACCATGCCTAGGATAACATCCAGGACTTATACAATAATATCTGAGTACATGGGATATAAGTACAACCAAAGAGGCCTTGTAAACAGGAGAGGGCTCTGAAAATATGAAGGATACATGCAAACTAAAAGGCGCTACAAGTGGCTGAGGCCGAAACCATAAAATCTATGGAGCTGCATAGAAGGATGTAATGAAGAGGTCATATGAGCATGTGGGGGGCTACCTGATTGGCCACCCCTTCATGAGGTCTGAAATATCTCATACACACCTAGGAATCACTGGTACAATTTTCTACATCACAGAGCCATGAAATACATCGATCTAGATCATGCAGTAAGGAGCTGGAGTTGAGAAACAATCAAGTCAAAGGGTGATAAGGAGTCCCTTTTCCTGATTCGAGGCACTGAGCAAGAGTGGAAGATGGTACCAAGGTACACTTCCCTTTAAACTTGTCTTCTGGAATGAATGAGTTGATGTCAACAGAAGGAGTTTTTCCATAGGTGACGCAAGAAGGAATCCACAACTAAGGCATGAGAGACAATAGTAGAGAAACTGACAGATAGACGCTAGGGATGATGATGGAATGGGGGGTACTGAGTAGTGGGCTAATGACTTCCCTTGTTAGAGAATGAAAGGCATGGATGACCTGGTAGCAACTGACATGATATCAAAGGGGATAGGGAACAGTATGATTGGAGGCCACAATATGCAACATGAGAGAGGAACCAAGCAATGAAGGATGGAGGACTATATCGGGATACAAAGGGACTCGGGATAGAATCGATGATTGCGATGATGACTCAACTTGGATGCTCTAAACAAGGGTGATTCGATGATGTTTCCACATAGAAAAGGTTTGGTGGGGACTAGAAAAAATGAGTACAATATGGTTACTCATGACAAAAATCGACACGAGCATGGACAAGTATGAAGGAAAATTGGTGCCCCAAGTACAAGTGTTACAAGTGAAGAAATTTTATTTTGAAGAGTGGTGAAGTGACCCTTATTGGAAAAAATGTGTTTGGGTGAAGTATCAAATCACAAAAACTAAAGGAAACCCATTTGAGCGCTCGGTGAGAACTTTCCAATGGTACAAATGGTTTGTCCAACTAAGCTAGCGTTTGGCTGTAGCTACCAAAAGAAAATCTGGGGTTTCTCTTTTAATAAGGCATTTTTGCTCCAAATTCACTCATTTGCAAGTGTAGCTGTGGTGAATGTAGAGAGGAGAGAAGGCCCTAAATCTTGCAGCAATCGTAGCACGGAAACTGACTGTTGGAATTGAGATCTGTGAGTTGTAGATAAGCGGCGTAACCCTACTCTTTCATTTCAGTGGATTGAAATTTCAGTTTAGGCACCCAGATCTCAGGAACAGACCACTACTCTCCTTCACGACTGGGTCACACATTTTTGGGAAATATCTACGATCTGGGTAGCAGGTCTTGGGCAGAAAACTCCTACCTGTCCTAGGATTTGCCTGAATGTGCGACCTGTAAGAGAGGGGGATTTTGATGTTTTTTCTTGGCTGAGAGTTGGATTTTTATGGTTGAGGGTAGTTTTTCCTTTCTGTACACTGAGAAATATGATGGTTTTGTGAAGATATGGAAGAATTGCAGATGCACTAGAGAGAGAGACCTAGACAAATTACAGTCAAAGGTCCAAGAGGATCATGGTGTCCACAATGCATTGGCCAGGTTTTGGGTCCTAAAGTTTTTGGAGAACCCTTTGATGAGAGCCGGGGAGCCCTTGTTGGCCCAGAGTATCAGTTATTGGGATCTGCAACATGACGTATTTATAGTGCGGGGGCACTGGATCGAGTTGACGATTCAGGATATATATTTATTGACTGGTCTCCCACCACTTGGGATGGTGGGGAATACGCAGCCAGTGTTACCATGAGGGCATAAAATCATGGATTTTTTAGAGTGCCATCGCCAATCAGGTCTCCGAGTCAAGGGGAAATGGATACCAATTGGGGATCTAGAGAGGTTAGAGGCCCGTGCTATGGCCGTAATGGTGTTACAAATCTTGGGCAACCAGGCACTCCACCACATCATTGGGGATCAAATGATGCTTGTTGAGAGTGTGTTGAGTGGGACCTACTATGGGTGGGCCCAAATGATGATGTCATCATTGAAACGACAATTTTCGCTATGAAAGTGGCAGGTGAACCATGAATGTGCATATGGCACAGTGTTGTGCTTTCTTTTCTTAGAGAATATCCTGACACTCCAAACTCACATATAGATCCAGGATGGGGGCCCAAGTGAGCCTAAGATGCACTGCTAGCGGCGGCTCTTGTGCAGAGGGGGAGGTGGGGCAGTTGGACGGGTGTTCCGACCCGAGTTTGTTTCTCATTGGGATAAGATGCCACTATACATAGATTATTATCCCTATAGTGGGATGAGTTATCATGGGGACCTGGAATTTCCACTGCCACCTAGTCGAGTATGGCAGCCCGATGGTAAGTGAAAAGTTGCTAATATTTTTTGTGCATTTTGAAGTCTCATAAGATTGTATGTTACTGATTCATTCACTTTTTTTATGCAGATACAACACCGGTAAAACCGTTCGGGTACATGGGACGACCTGCAGTATCAAGAGCTACAGGACCTAGCAGGTCAAGGGCACCACAGAATGAGGATGCAGTGGCCTTATTGGAGGACATCCATCACAGATGTCAGAGGCTTCTGACTAGTGTTTCAGAGTGTGGCTGGAAATATTTGGATGACTAGTACATAGAGCCATGTATTGGTCTACCCTCGGACTAACGAGGAGTCATGCGGCACATGGCGATGGTCGGACAAGGGATGCATGATCTACAAGCTACAAGAGTAGATCCATTGGCTCGGGATCCTCTAGATACTGATTATGTGTAGGGGTATGTGGTGCCCCTAGTTTTGAGTTTTTGTAACATGCTATGGGCATGTCAAATTTATCAGAGTGGATGGACTCTAAAACATTTTGTATGACACATATAATGGATATGCGTCATTTTTTATGTTTTTTGTTATTGTCTTGTGATAAATGCATGTGCTAAGCGCCAATATAGAATATTGTTTACAATGATATATACATAGTGATTTTGTGCTCTAAGTACATGACTGAATGTGATGATTTCAAATTCACGCATCGAAAGCTTCACTCGTAAATATCTTCTAAAAAGGATAAGATTATGCACACGACAGACACCATTCAATTGCATGACAAGAAGCAAGGAATATAAATGAACATGAAGGTGAAGGATGTGATGGGAAAGGGCATCGGGTAATAAACCATGTACTGCATCATATTCGGCCTATTTATACCAGGTGGCAGTACCAATGCATATGTTGTTCGAGAGAACAAGTGAATGTAAGGGTGTAAAAATGGCCCAACCTACCAAGGCTAGATTCTGGGAGTAGCGACTTGCACCATCGGCATAATCGATAGAAGGTGTGGATGTGGGGTCCATCTGAAAGGTGCCACAAGACAACAAATGAGAGGATGATGAACAATGATGGCAACCTGAATGCAAAGTAGAAATCAAACAAACACTGCTAGAGGGAGTGCTCTAAGTAGGATGTCTACCACCCGCACAACAATGGTTAGGTGGTGTGTGAGAGCTACCTTGGGGGCATCTTGTGCTTAGGTCGTGAAATTCACCATAGACATGGGTGGTGCCATTTCACTTATGGGTGGGACAAATGAAGTCAGGGGTGGAAAAGGCTTCACAGTAAAAGATGGGGTGACAGTGGGAAGGGAAACCACATGACGTGGTAAAGCAACCGGACTCATCATCATGAGAAGAAATTTTCACATGCGCATCATCATGGGGGGTGAAGAAAGAACAAGCAGATAAGGGATCCACCGATGTTGAGCCTAGGGTGATCACTGAAGGGAGGTCAAGCGAAACAGAAGGGGAAGTCTCAGAGTGAGCTTCCACCATGGATCTCATGAATGATGATAGGTAGAGGATGGTGGCCAAGGTCTCCATCATCTCAACATCAGGAAGGGGAATGTCAATCAGAGTCGGTAAATCATCAAGTTGGCCTGAAGCATACTACGCAAGGACGGGAGAGGCAGACTGGTTTTTTTCAATATATCGTACTCCTGAAATACCTACAAAGAGGTGCGGTAATACATGAGGCGGGGACAACAGTGGGTATAATTGCCACTGAGATTGCACAAAGCATAGTGTTGTTTGGTGTGGATAGTCTTGGGGTACTTGGCTATATTTGAGGAAGGAACAAAAGTTTCTAGGACTATAGAATCAGGGAACACGACATTAACCATGGGTTTGATACGAGGGAATTATGGACAATGATGGGTGGCATGAGTGACAACATCACAAAAAGTACACAGGGGGTATGCTTTGGAGGCTGAGGAGGAGCGAGGTTTATAAAGGCGACCTTGTCTTTGGCTACCTTCTTACGAGGTTTTCCCCTGTCTCCCGAAGCTGTCACAATAGGAGTGGGTTCCTGTTGAGGTGGCTGAGGCACGAAAGCAAGGGGAGGGGTCATGGGGACCAATTGAACCAGGGTCAAAGGAAGGTAAGGTTTGGTATGACCAGGTAGGATAGTGACTGGGGGATCAATGTACTAGAGTTGGATCCCTAGGGTCAGGTTAGGAAGGGATAAGGTAGCCATAACATGTACCGAAAATACTCCAAGAGGGGGGGATAAGAACGGTATCTGACCGTAGGGGTAATGGCTAGGCGGGACAACTCCGAGATGGTTAAGGTCAGAAGCAACCATGCTAGGAGAGTAGAGAGGCTCATTGATACTAGATGCAGATGATGGGCCTTGAGTAGGGGGTCCTAAAGGGTGAGTCGAGGTGCTAGGAGTAGGTTGTGGAAGGCAGGGCTGCTAACTAGTCAAAGCGGGTTGCTCGAGGTCAGATCGGGATGATTGCATCATAAAAATGTTCGACAAGCTAAGATCAGATAAAAGAGGAGAAAGAATAGGGAATGAACCAAGAAAAGAGGAGTCTTTGTAGACTCCGAGTGAAACACTGGTAAAAGGTTCAACTACTTGTTTATTGGCCAGCGAAGAGATAATGGACTCAGGGGTGGTCTGAGACTTCGGTTCGTAATATGTCAACTAGTTGATGGTGACTATATTTCCATTCTGAGTAAAGCACATATTATAGTGAACCACATATGGGACAAAAAACATCGCATAAGTGTATCTATGACCCAATAGAATGTGTATTCTAAGGGGGCATCAATAACCTATATGTCAACACAAACAGTCTTACCCTCAAGAGTAATAGGATAATTTCAAAACAATCCTATTGGTTAGGAAGAGAGGCCATCCCACACATGGAGGTGATATTGGAAGGGGCCAACTCAGGAGATCTGAGTCGCTTCCAAACTGAAGCAGACATCACACAAGTAGATTCCCCCTCATCAATGATACATCGAAAGACGTTGGCATTACAAATATTGATGGGGATTTGGAAGGTGACAGAAGCAGGAAGGGGATAATGTTATGAACCGTCATCATAAAAGAGGTTCAAATGATCATCTGAAGGATCCACACCATCCATGGTAGTTAGAAGATATTTTTTTTGTGAACGACATTACTAGAGGAGTTCCATCGTTGAGATGCCAGTAGGAGATTATGCCAAATCATCTACTATACTATACGAATGGGCAGCTTTTCTAGAAGCTGCATTTTGGTGTAATGGTCCCTTGGGTATCTTGGTATGAACCTCTACCTTAGGTTTAGGGATATGTAAAGGACCATTAGTTTTCGAAAGAGGCTTTGTGGAACCTAAACAAGGGGGCTCGAGGGCAGACATCGCAGGAGGCTTGTTTTACTGATGGGACTGAGTTTGAAGGTTGAGGTCAACGATAATGGGTTAGTCAAAGTTCATCATGAGAATCTAGTAATCGAAGGTACGAAATGGAGGAGGTTGATCGGATACTAGAACTTTAGGGGGTTGGGTAGCCAGGAATCCTTACTATGGGAAAGGATTGGTAAATACTTTGGGCTAAATAGGTGCATCATTGGGAGGAACCAAAGGGGAGGCTTGTTGTCCTCGCGATGCTACTTGAGTCTCCCACATCTAATGCAACTGAGGTAAAACATGACAATCATGGGTGTAGTGACCATAAAAACTACAACAAGAACAAGGCTTATTCGTGAGAATAATCTTGTCCTGTTTGGGCTGAGTGCCCTATTGCTAGTTAACAATGTTAGGTGCATTCCCTTAGGGATCAGGTCCTTGATCACTTGTGGCAGATTGATTTTAGGTGCCTTTCCTCTTCTTTTTGGAAGTATGAGGATTAGTTGCACCCTGTTGTGCATACACCTACCCCTGGTGGGGTGGTGGTTGTTGTTGCATGGGTTGAGAAGGCAAGGGAGGTGAGGGCGCTACTGCTAGAGGAGATGGAGCACCAGGATGTGGATACGGATAATAAGGATGTTGGGAAGCATTGTGGTGAATATTTTAGGCAAAAGGATGAGGCATGCTATATCCTAGATACATGCTACCAGGAGGGGGAAAATTGTTGGAGGAGTTGTCCCATCCCTGAGGGAAACTGTAACCCATGGGAGGATGAGTGTACGGATGAGAAAGGGCTCCAACGATACCATTAGTGGCATGGGATGCCCCCGGTGCATTGGCAACATCGGGTCTAGGGAGATCAGGTAAGACAGTATAAACAGAGCTAGACTATGCATAAATGAGGTCATATGTTAACCCAATCTGGAGAGCAGCTTCTTTGGTCTGAGGGAAATGAGATGTGACATGTTTTACGATAGCAAGAAAAATGGATTTAAGAAACTAGTCCATGTAGACATGGTCTTCGAATGTATGGGCTCAACATAGGCTCTTTCTTGTCTGCTATTCCTAGACATGATCGGATAGGCAGGTCACAGACGAGTGACGAAAAGATGTCAAAATTTCAGTATCGGTGTCATAATGAAGGGGAAGCTGGAAGTAAGATAGAAAACCCCAGGCAAGAGTTGCAAAATTAGTATGAGAGGAGGAGGCCTGGTCAACATACCACTTATAAGATTCTCCCGTAAATGTACGATGGATCAACCGAAGATGGATAGAGTCATCTGTGATGGAGTTAGATGAACATCACATGTGGAAAGATCAAACATGGTTTGTAGGATCCTCTCCAGCAAGACCTTCAAACTTGGGGATGTTGGAAGGGAGCTTGGTTGAAATAACAAGCCAACTAGGATCATGATGTATGGGGTCATTCATCAACTAGTTAAAATTGGGAAGACTGAGACCTGCCATATAAGGGAGTAGTCAGGATAGTTCCTGTTGCGGTCCCACTAGTAGTATTCCTAGCATTAGGGCTGGGGCTACCACCAGTGTTAGGTCCTGAACAAGACATGGTGAAGGTGATAGGAGGAGAACTGGGGATATAAGTGGAAGGGGAAGTTAATGAACCAGAAACATAGTTAGAATTGGGACTCGGTGAAGGAATAACTTGAATCCTACGCGGAGGAGTAAGTCTTCCTAGTGGAAATTGAGGATGAAGGCCAAGAATTCTCTGGGATAAATGCCTTGGTGGCACAATAATGCAAGAACAAACACAAATCACGAAAGGAAGAGAGACCATCAAGCATAAGGAGGAGTAGGATCAAATGATTACAATGTTGAAACAAGGTCAGAGAGGCATGAGATCAAATGATTACAATGTTATATTCTTGGCTTGGCGGCGTAAACTAGAACCTCTTCACTTATGGTGTGTGTTTTAAGTGTGTTAATTTTAATTTTTAAACCTAGACGTGTGTAGAGAAAAATAAAGTTTGTTGTATAACTGTAAATAAAATTCAAATAAGAGTAAAATAAACTGAATATAACAGAAAATAAGCAAGTAAATATGCATCAATCTAAACCCAAGGAGGCAGGCTTCCCAAAAACTAGTCTATGGGTGGGAAAAAATATAGTCAAAACACACAAAAATAGCCAATGGATCTAAACTTGGGAGGGAAAATGATCCAAAGGTCAGATCTACTGTAAATAGGTGTATAAAATAGCAAAAAAACCAGAGGGAAAAGTGTTGCAAATGAGGTGGTGAAAGGCTACAACCTGAAGGGAAACGAAGGGGACCCTAGAGGAGGAAAAAAACTGAAAATATGTGTTTTGGATGGATGAATAACCAATCTAAAATGCATCTGAAGGTGTAGGATCATATTTGAAAAAGGTTGAACACACTGAAATCTCACACAACCTGCTTTAGATGAACACCTCCTAGAAAGGTGGAAGTGTACTGAAGCCCTAGGGGGCTAGGTTTCTACTTCGACGAGTAAAACAGAGAAATTACAGGTCCAAAATGGGAGGATGTGGAGGTCAGAAAACCTTGTTCTCTGATGTAAATAAAAATCAAAGGGTAGCAATCCATATGGTAGAAATCCATAATGTAGGTTTTATCTCAATATCATACTCTAATATGGTAGCAATCCATTTACCTCTTTTGCCCTCAATTCCATCTTGAGTTAATATGTCCTTGACAACAGCATTTGGTACATAGGCTATCACATGAGAATAAAATATAGAGATCCTAAAATCTTTGATGGATTTTATGAGTGAAAAAGCTTGTTTTTCCATGATATTGAGGAATACAATCTGGGAATTGAAGAAAATCCTAAAATAATAAAATTATCTAAATCTTTGCCTCCAGATCAAAAATCAAAATATGTTGAACTAATAAAAAGGAATGGAGATCTTCCAGGTGCTGGAATTTGAAATCATAGCAATACATATCTGTTCTTTTTGACCTCTATGACAAATAAACTATTTCAGCAGAAAGCTTCAGGAGAATCAGCCTTTCTTATGAACAATAAATCAAAAGATAACATGAATCGAAATTTATCTGATAAATTTTAAAAAGTAGATTGTCTAACCAGATACTAGAACTGGAGATATTAGACTGTAGATTTAAGAAATGTGAACAAGGTCTCTTTAAAGGATAATTACCCTTTGCCCAAAATGGATCACATTTTGCAGAGGGTAGTAGGTGCTTCAAGGATTTCTCTTCTAGATGGGTTCTCAGGATACAACCAGATTCTGGTTCATCTTGATGACCAGGGAAAAACAACTTTTAAAAAACCATGGGGTACATTCAAATACGTTAAAATGCCTTTTGGACTCAGAAATGCTGGAGCAACCTTCCAAAGAGAAATGGACATTGCATTTTCAAAATAAATTCATGACTTTCTTATTATATATCTGGATGATTTAACTGTTTTTTCTAAATCAGATCAGCAACATTTGGACCATCTCAGACAAGTATTCACAAATTGCAGAAAGTATGGTATCTCTTTGAATCCAAAAATCCTTATTAGGTCTTGGAAAAGTAAACTTGCCCAGTCTGTATTTCCAAAAGTCAGTATGAATTCCAATCTGCTAGAATGGGACCATGTCTGAATACACTCATCACAAAAATATCAAGAAGCGCAACCTTTGTAGGAAAGATCAATTTTTTGAGAAGATTCATTTCTAGTTTAGCTGAATTAATTAGATTGCTTACTAACATGTTAAGAAAGGATTCAAGTATTGACTGGACTGTAGAAGCCAAGAAATCATTTGAAGAAATCAAAATGGCTTTGACACAGGCTGATTCTTACGGTCCTGAGTATTTGGTGAACTTGTAATCTTTTTCATTTTCAGACATACATGCATTTATTTTATTACAAAGGATGATAAAGTCAAGAAAAACCATAGCCTCTTAGTAAAATGTATGAGGCCATCATTAAAGCCAACTTCATGAGCTCAAGCTTTTGCCAAAAGATGTAAAAGCCATCAAAGATTTTAGGATCTATATATTGTATTCTCATGTGATAGCCGATGTACCAAATGCTATTGTCAAGGACATATTAACTCAAGATGGAATTGAGGGAAAAAGAGGTAAATGGATTGCTGCCATATTAGAGTATGATATTGAGATAAAACCTAAAAAAATGATAAAAGGACAGGGATTGGCTCAACTCATGACAAAAAAAAATTGTCAAGCCCTACATATTAATGAACTGGATGACGAACAAGAGATGGTGACTCCACAAATCAGCCAGGCCTTCTTAGATTCACCTTGTTATGCTAATATAATTTATGTATTGTTAAACATGCAGGCTCCTCCAGGGTTATCCGGAACGAAAAAGAGGTTTTTAAAAATGACATCTTTGAAGTATTTTATTTTAGATAATGTTCTCTTTTGGAAAAATCATGATGGTATTCTATTAAATTTTCTGTTAAAAGATGAAGCTGACAAGGCTCTCAATGAATTCCATGCAGGAGATTGTGGTGGACACCTTTATTGGAAATCAACAGTAGATAAGATCTTGAGAGCTAGATTCTATTGGCCAACCTTGTTCTCTGATGTAAATAAATTTGTAACTGCTTGCCATAAATGTCAAATTTTTGAAGGCAAGAGAAAATTATTACCTTTACCCTTGAAACCAATTTCCACTGAAAAACCTTCCAACTATGGGCTGGTTCATTGGAGAGGAAATTCATCCTCCTTCTTGGCCAAAATGGATCCTCATTTCTACAAACTATTTTACTAAATGGATTAGTGATTCCCTCCAGTTAATGATATTCACAGTCATAGGATTTCCACAGGAAATCAAACTCTACTATAAATGTTGGTTCATCTAAAAAAATTATAGCGATAGTAACAAGTTTCAAATACGAAAAAAGATGATAAGTTTAAGCAATAAATATCATATCATCATGATTTCAAGTCCCTATTACCTAGGGGTAATGAATTTGTTAGATCTTCAGCAAACCTCATTAATATTATTAAAAACTATTATGGAAAACAAAAAAAATGGCATAAAACTTGATAAACAATGGAGAGCAGCTCACCACACTAAAAAATCTGTTAGACAGTGCTGTGGATTGTTAGTTTATGGTATTGTTCTCTTCCTTCTACATGTGCAGGTGTTCCTATAATGAAATTACTTCAAGAAGCTCAAGTTGAACCAAATGATATTCAGAGAAGAATAAATCAGACCATCAATTTGAAGCAGACCAGAGAAGAAGTTTATCAAAGATCCCAAGTTTTACAGGAGAAACTAAAGAAAATTTTTTACAAAAGGACCAAGGTAGAAGTTTTTCAATTAGAAGATAAAGTTTTGAGATGGGATTCCAGAAGAGAGGATAAGGGAAAACATGGGAAGTTTGATTTCCTATGGAAAGGACCTTACATCATTCATGCTTTACAAGGAAATAATACCTATTTTTTGAAAAAATTGGATGGAACAAGGACTAAAGAAGGGCTAGTTAATGGTCGAATGTTAAATCATTACTTTGATCCTATTTATTAGGATAATGCTAATTTTTAACATGTACATACTATATCCTTTGTAATGTCATAGTTTTGAGTGGATAGTAACTTGTTGAAGTTGAAGCCCGAAGAGAAGGCCCTAAGCTTCAGAAATGTTACTATCATACATACAATAAAGCAACAAGCTGAAGAAGATTCCATGGTTCAGTCATAACTACTTTGAGGCTAACTGACTTGCTGTTCTTGACTTTTCACAAGGAAAAACCATCCCCAAGTGGAGCTAGTGTTAGACTCCTATACCAATAGGTGTCATAATTCATGATTGACTTGATGAACTATGTAATATGTTCATACCTTTTCCTGTTGCAAAGGTTTTCCATATTCTCAAAAAGTAAAAAAATTTAAAAAATGTAAAGAGGGTATACCCTAAAATAAAAATCAAAGGGTGAAAAGAATAAAATGGCCAAAAAAGTGAAATAAAATGAACCCCACCAAAAGAAAGGCCAAGGAAAGTGTGAAAGTCTAAATGCCACTACCTTTTTTCTCTTGTATAATAAACAAATTGTGTGCAACTTGTATCTTATGCCACAATTTATGAACAGTGAAACAGTTTAAGCTTGGCTAGTTCATCTTTCAATTTAATGTTTTAGAGGTAGAGAATAAAATCTGACCAAACTATTTAATCTTGGCAGATAAGTAGATAGGTAGAGTAAATAAAAGGAGCCCAACAGTTTAATCTGAGCCCTTGGATGTAATAAGGTTAGAATTAGATATATTTCCATATGTAAAAGAAAAAGTGTGATAAGGGTTTTCCAGTATAAGTGCACCCTAATAAAGAAGAAAAAATTGTAGGGTAAAGTAGGTAGGGTAGGTAGATGATGTTGCAGAATTACATGTGATGAATAATGGCTTTAGATGTGTTAAATCTTTAATTTCATCACAAGTGCACAGGCAGACAATACACTGGAAGGATTTCAAGAAAAACAAAGTCAAATTATTAACTTCCCTTCTCATCTTCCCCTAAAAATTTCACTAATCTCCCCTAAGTACTAAGGTATTTAAAGATTAGAGGGGCTCAAGGAATTTCCTTGACTTTTGGAGGGACTGGACCCTCGGCCCAATAATCGGAAAAGCCTAAGTACTTAAATTCATTCATCATGACATTCATTCACCTCTAAGAAATCTTTTTCTAAGTAAAATCCCATTTTACTTAGGAAAATCATGCAATATTTCATAAAAACATTCCTCATAAAAGCATAAGTTAAAAACATTAACCTAATGTTTACACTTAGTGATTCTTTCATTTTTCATATTAATTTCTAATTTATTATTTAAATCCTTATAAGAATAACCTTTTCCTATTATATATAACTCCTTTTTTATAAAAAACCAAAAAAACCCATTTATTATAATTTTAGTCAAAGTATTTAATCCCCATATGTTTAAATAAAACACCCCCATTATACTCCCTTTGACTAAAATATATCTTTAATATTAATCCCGCCCCCTATGGTAATTAGATTAATCTGATTTAATTACCATATAATAGAAATACATTGAAAAACAGTTAAAACATGTTTTATTACATGTTTTAAAACAAAAATAATTCTTCCCTTGTGTATTTTTATCCCCCGACTCCCTTTTACCCAAGGTTAAAATTATAATCCTTTCTTAAAATTCCCGATACGCATCCCTTAACTGCAAGTATTAACCTTGGTTAAATCCCAATTTAAAACCTTTCCCGATCACTTTCTCGGGTTTTATAAAAGGATTAATTAACCCTCCAGGTTAATTAATAACTTAATCTGCCAATAAAATTTCTCCCGATGCGATTAATTCATAATAAATCACGTCGGGCCTGCCCTATTAACTTCATGTCATCTCCCTTTCCCAACAACCGTCTGATCAATCGATCTCAGATCTACATTTGATAAAAATATCGCTAGCCATCCGCGTCCAAACGATAACGCGCGATGGCCAAGCGGTTTTCTAGATCGTACAATGCCACGCGTCATTGATTGTATGGAATAGCTGCCCATCTGCTCAAAACTTCCCTGTCCCAAAAGCGGTGCGATGGAAACCGCTTACCGCCTGTTTCCCTTGACTAAGCCTCCGTACTTGATGACGTGATCAATAAAAAACCCGCCAACCTTTTGACTTTGCGAATAAAAAAAAATAACCCGTGTCATTTTCATTATCCTATGCAGTAACTAGTGTCCCGGGCAATGAATTTCGAATTTAACTGTCAAAGTTTGCCAACTGATCCCGTGCTGAAGAAATTTGCATTCAAGCATCCAGAATTCATCTGCCATAGCTAATACCTGTTCCAATTACTATGCATTCCCCAGGATAACAGGTATTTACCTCAATTCCCGTCAAAATCTGTATAAAAACCAGGTTTTTGTTTTGAATTTTATAAGAAAACTGAAACAGAGTTCAAAACAGTTCCCAAAACTACATTTGCCTGTGATTGTACCCATTTTTCATAAAAAACCCTGAATTCATTTTTGAATCCATAAGAACCAAAAATGGAGGTCCCCGTGGCTCTAAATATTGCACCCTTGAATGCCCCTCACAGAGACTTAGATTATTTTCCTTTAGTAAACAAAGATTTCCAAATAAAAGACTTGGTTCTCAGTGAAAATCCCCTTCGAATCTTCTATCACTACAGAGATAATTATTTGAAAGGTTCTGACATTTTTGGATTATGGGAATCCAATCTTCCCATGTACCTTCTTCCCTCAATCCATATTTTCCCTGAGATAATCCATTACTGTCATGCAAACTATGATCCCAATCTAATAGAAGTTTTTTCTCCGAGTCAGACTATCCTTTTTCCCATAACTGCTTAGTCTATCAATGAGATGTTGCAATTTCAACCTGGTCAAGCCCTCACTCCCCTGTCCGTGGGAGAATTACTTGAGAAATACACCAAATTATCCCATGAAGAGTTAAGTCATCTTTCTCTTGTGTTTTAAAGTCTTTATATCTATTTATTATATCACTGTGTTTCATTTCTGAATGATTAATGAAAAGGAATAAATCAGAAAGTACTTAAGTGTAATATGATTTTAATCATTATTGTTCTAAATGTTTTCTTCTAAACTGGTTTTAAACAGTGAATTCTTAACTACTCCTGTTTTACAAAGTTTAATCATTTTGATTATTTAATAAAGAATACTTAATTGCTCTTTGTTAATAATCACTCAATTTTCCCTCTTATAAATGTGTTGAAAGATTCTTAATTGCCTTTCATCCATTTAGATTTCGTTCCATTCACTTTAAAGATTTATAATTGTTCTCTGTTTGATTATCTTGCCCTGTGAAACCATCTTTTGCTAAGATACTTAATCCAGTTAAGTTATCCTTGGACTAAACTACTCAATCTTGCCCTCAGCTATTGAATTCCACCACCCAAATTCAAACAAAACCCTTGCACTTTATAACTAGCCTAATATCTTCTAAAACAAAGCTAAATTATACAGAGAGAGCCCTCTCTGGGTACAGATTGGCTAGATTCTATACCTAAAAATTGGTTTGTGGTTACCTCAGACCCCTTTCCTCTTCCCAACAACTTCAAGGAAAATCTGAGTGATAACAGCTACAACATCATCAATTTTGTTGTTCACCAGCTATTGGCATTGGTCCATGATGGGTGTTTGTGGAACTAGGGTCGCATCCCGATTGATGCTTCCTTAGTTCACCGAATCACCAGCCTTCCCATGAATGGATCAAATCCTAAGGAGAGCATCGGTAAGAAGTACAAGCAACAATTTTTTGAGGAGGTTCGGGAGAAATATCACATTGAACACAACCAGAGAGGGTTCCTAGCAGAAACAATAGATGATCCGGGAAGGAAAATGCATACCCTACTGCTTTCATGTAATCTAATGTGCAAGTGCCAAGCCTCAACCATCCTCATCTATGTAATTCATCTTGTTTGAAGATGTGAGAAAGCGGCCTTCTTCAATTGGTTGCAGTACCTTGTGGATCAATTTTTATTCAATGTGCATGAACCATAGGAGCAAGGAAAGGCATTCTGCTACTCCTAGCTAATTCTGTTAATTTCCTTGGTTGTTTGGGAGGCACCTGACAAACCATGTATGTGCGAAGGTGTGTGGTTTGCCAATATTTTGGATTTGAAGGATCCCAAGCAGGTTGAGTACAATAAGGTGTTCTGGGTATTATTTGATCATGCTCTGGTAGTAGAAATTCATTCGCAACTGTGGTTCTCGCCCATGACCTACTAAAAATACAAGGATATTGTGGAATTATAGGTTACTATGCACAGTGTGCAGGTTCAGGCCCACAAAGATCCAAAATGGTATGATCTCCCTTATATGGTTACAGAATCAAAAGTTCCTTAGGTGGTGGCAACATGGCCACTAGCATGGAAGCTGGGCCTCACGTCATCTGGCCAGGGTATAGCATGCACATTCAACCAAAGCCCCACCCCAAAGGATACTCCTCTGCTGGACACAATCAAGGAGCTCGAGGCACATACTATGGAGAAGAGAACTGCCCAACAAATTCCTAAGGACGAAACTATGGGAATAGATCCAATGTCGCAGTAGGATCTGGGGCTTGATGGGCTAAGTGGCGAAGATATGATGTCACGACATGGCATCAAACGCACCAATGAACCTCCCAAAGGGCCTAGGAAGAGGCACAAGGCTATTAATCCTTGTGAAGACAGAGAGGTTACATTGACAGAAGAGGACTTGGAAAAGTTTGCGGGTGCCATCACTATTGCGTCAGAGGACTGATGGAATTCTTTGGAAGGACAACACAAGGTCATGGTAAAAGCTTTGCATTTTGAATTGTAGGCCCTTTAGCTGAAGGTAGACACTCTTCAGGCGAGCATGGATCAAGCAAGGTAGAATCAAGCAAGCCAGCCAGCTATAGTTGTAGCCTTGACCACCGTCGCAGACAATCAGATCTTCCCCCTCCCAGGTGCGGTTTTTTCGATGATACCTAGGGAATTATGCAACTAAGTGCGTGCATGCTATTTGGTTGATCTCGATGTTGGGTGTTTATCAAGTACGCAGTTGCATGATTTGTTTACCTCCATCACCAATGAGCTGCAGCAGAGAGAATTGTGAGTGCAACAACACTTTAGTGAAGTCGAGAAAACTATTGTCACTAAAGTTGCCAAAGCCACTTGTTAGTGTGAATTCTAATCGTAAGAATACAAAAAAATATCACTTTAGTTGTGCATAACAAACAACCCTAACATCAAATATGGTTGCCAATTTCTTTAGATTTGCAGTTAGTTGACCAAGACAAATGTTAAAAAATCTAGATCTATTCATTTAAAGACATTAAGAAGTAAATAAAAGCAAGAGTTGCTCCATGCATCCAATAGACAATAAAAGCATATTTTTAAGAATTTTTGTATGTATGACACCTGGGAAGGGAACATAGAAATATGTTACCAATCCCCCTCAATGGGATGGGTTCTTGTCTTTCCTTAGCGCTTCAGATCTAAGATCTCTCTCTCTTGATGGTGTAGAAAACCCAGACAAAAAATGAACTTAAAGGGAGTTCACAAGCAAAAAGATAGAAAAATATGACAATGATGGAGGATGAAAGTCAGACAAAAAGTATAGATCCAGAGTGATCTTTAGGCAACAAAAGGTAGTGAATGAATGGAAAAACCCTTCTATTTAAAACAAAATATTGAGTTAGTCTAGATATTGGTGCATAATTAAAATACTATTACTCAAATCTAGATCCAAATTTTTATGGAATATTTTACTATATTTGTTGGGGGGGAAAAAAATTTGAATTTGGTCAAATCCTTTTATTTGTAAATAATAAATAAATAAATGAGTTATTTTTTATTTTAAGAATGTGGTTGAGTAATAATTAAATAAATAGTGATTTATTCAATTATTTATAAATGATTTAGTCAAATTTAACAAGGAATATTATTTAAATAATGTTTAAATAATCATTCCTAGAAAATAATAAGATAAATAGTTATTTATCTAGTTAATTTTCCCGTTTTGGGTTAAATATGACTAGGAATATTAATTAAACTACTATTTAATTAATTATTCCTTGAGGACAATTAGACAAATATGGATTTATTCGATATTTCCTCATGGGGTTTCCTGTTTAGACAATAAACAACTTAATAAATTAAGGATTACTAGGTTATTTTCCATAGTGAAAGAAATTTTACTTAGGGTAAAATTGGTCTTACATAGTGTAATTTGGTCCATCTAATAGTAACAGGTTAGATGACCATAAACTGGTGTAAGATATTTCCCCCGAACATGCCAGCGTTAGGAGCTAATCATATGACTAAATTACATTGTAAGAACTCAATCACCAGACAACGAAGGGGAAGCCAGAGAGAGAGAAATATAAGGTAGACTAAAGCACTAGAGAACAAGACCTTGAGGAGGCGAGACTTACAGGTGCGATAAGTCTCTTTTATGAGTGAGTATCTGTTTTACAAGAGGTGGGGGAGGCATACCTATGTCTGCTGAGACAAAGTAAAAATAATAATGCATCCAGTAAACAAGGGACTGAACTATATAGTACATGTTGGCATAAACATGGGCCAGATAAAAACATGATAATGGATCCCACATACATACCATGCCTGGGATAACATCCAGGACTTATACAATAATATCTGAGTACATGGGATATAAGTACAACCAAAGAGGCCTTGTAAACAGGAGAGGGCTCTGAAAATCTGAATGATACATGCAAACTAAAAGGCGCTACAAGTGGCTGAGGCCGAAACCATAAAATCTATGGAGCTGCATAGAAGGATGTAATGAAGAGGTCATCCGAGCATGTGGGGGGATACCTGATTGGCCACCCCGTCATGAGGTCTGAAACATCTCACATGCACCTAGGAATCACTAGTACAATTTTCTGCATCACTGAGCCATGAAATACATCGATCTAGATCATGCAGTAAGGAGCTGGCGTTGAGAAACAATCAAGTCAAAGGGTGATAAGGAGTCCCTTTTCCTGATTCGAGGCACTGAGCAAGAGTGGAAGCTGGTACCAAGGTACACTTCCCTTTAGACCTGTCTTCTAGAATGAATGAGTTGATGTCAATAGAAGGAGTCCCTCCATAGGTGACACAAGAAGGAATCCCCAACTAAGGCATGAGAGACAATAGTATAGCAACTGACAGATAGACACTAGGGATGATGATGGAATGGGGGGTACTGAGTAGCGGGCTAACGACTTCCCTTGTTAGAGCATGAAAGGCATGGATGACCTGGTAGCAACTGACATGATATCAAAGGGGATAGGGAACAATATGATTGGAGGCCACAATATGCGACACGAGAGAGGAACCAAGCAATGAAGGATGGAGGACTATAGCAGGATACAAAGGGACTCGGGATAGAATCCATGGATGTGATGATGACTCAAATCGGATGCTCTAAACAAGGGTGAGTCGATGATGTTGCCACATACAAAAGGTTTGTTGGGGACCAGAAAAAAATGAGTACAATACGGTTACTCATGACAAAAATCGACACGAGCATGGACAAGTATGAAGGAAAAGTGATGCCCCAAGTACAAGTGTTACAAGTGAAGAAATTTTATTTTGAAGAGTGGTGAAGTGACCCTTCTTGGACAAAATGTGTTTGGGTGAAGTATCAAATCACAAAAACTAAAGGAAACCCATTTGAGCGCTCGATGAGAACTTTCCAACGGTATAGATGGTTTTTCCAACTGAGCTAGGGTTTTTCCGTAGCTACCAAAAGAAAATCTAGGGTTTCTCTTTTAATAAGGAATTTTTGCTCCAAATTCACTGATTTGCAAGTGTAGCTGTGGTGCATGTAGAGAGGAGAGAAGGCCCTAAATCTTGCAGCAATCGTAGCACAGAAACTGACTGTTGGAATTGAGATCTGTGAGTTGTAGATAAGAGGCCTAACCCTACTCTTTCATTTCAGTGGATTGAAAGTTCAGTTTAGGCACCCAAATCTCAGTAACAGACCACTACTCTCCTTCACGATTGGGTCACACATTTTTGGGCAATATCTACGATCTGGGTAGCAGGTCTTGGGAAGAAAACTCTGACCTATCATAGGATTTTCCTGAATGCGTGACCTGTAAGAGAGGGGGATTTTGATGTTGTTTCTTGGCTGAGAGTTGGATTTTTATGGTTGAGGGTAGTTTTTCCTTTCTGTACACTGAGAAAGATGATGGTTTTGTGAAGATATGGTATAATTGCAGATGAACTAGAGAGAGAGAGACCTAGACAGATTACGGTCAAAGGTCCAAGAGGATCATGGTGTCCGCAATGCATTGGCCAGGTTTTGGGTCCTGAAGTTTGTGGAGAACCCTTTGATGAGAGCCGGGGAGCCCTTGTTGGCCCGGACTATCAGTTATTGGGATCTGCAACATGACGTCTTTACAGTGCAGGGGCAATGGATCGAGTTGACGGTTCAGGATTTATATTTATTGAATGTTCTCCCACCACTTGGGGTGGTGGGGAATACGCAGCCAGTGTTACCACGAGGGCACAAAATCATGGATTTTTTAGAGTGCCATTGCCAATCAGGTCTCCATGTCAAGGGGACATGGATACCAATTGGGTATCTAGAGAGGTTAGAGACCCGTGTTGTGGCTGTAATGGTTTTACAAATCTTGGGCAACCAGGCACTCCGCCACATCATTGGGGGTCAAATGATGCTTGTTGAGAGTGTGTTGAGTGGGACCTACTATGGGTTGGCCCAAATGATGATGTCATCAATGAAATGACAGTTTTTGATATGAAAGTGGCAAGTGAACCATGAATGTGCATAATGCACAGTGTTGTGCTTTCTTTTCTTAGAGAAGATCCTGACACTCTGAACTCACATATAGATCCAGGATGGGGGCCCAAGTGAGCCTAGGATGCACTGCTAGGGGCGGATCTTGTGCAGAAGGGGAGGTGGGGCAATTGGACAGGTGTTCCGACCCGAGTTCATTTCTCATTGGGATAATATGCCACTATACATAGACGATTATCCCTATAGTGGGATGAGTTATCATGAGGACCTGGAATTTCCACTGCCACCTAGTCGAGTATGGCAGCCCGATGGTAAGTGAAAAGTTGCTAATATTTTGTGTGCATTTTGAAGTCTCATAATATTGTATGTTATTGATTCATTCACTTTTGTTATGCAGATACAGCACCGGTAAAACCTTTCGGGTACATGGGACGACCTGCAGTATCAGGAGCTACAGGACCTAGCGGGTCAAGGGCACCACAGAATGAGGATGCAGTGGCCTTCTTGGAGGACATCCATCATAGATGTCGGAGGCTTCTGACTAGTGTTTCAGAGTGTGGCTAGAAATATTTGGATCACTATAACATAGAGCCATGTATTGGTCTACCCTTGGACTGACGAGGGGTCATGCAGCGCATGGCGATGGTTGGACAGGGGATGCATGATCTACAAGCTGCAAGAGTAGAGCCATTGGCTCGGGATCCTCCAGATAGTGATTATGTGTAGGGGTATGTGGTGCCCCCAGTTTTGATTTTTTGTAACATGCTATGGGCATGTCAAATGTATCAGAGTGGATTGACTCTAAAACATTTTGTACGACACATATAATGGATATGCATATTTTTTTATGTTTTTTGTTATTTTCTTGTGATAAATGCATGTGCTAAGCACCAATCTAGAATATTTTTTACAATGCTATATACATAGTGATTTTGTGATCTAAGTACATTACTGAATGTGATGATTTCAAATTCACGCATCGAAAGCTTCACTTGTAAATATATTCTAAAAAGGATAAGATTATGCACACGACAAACACCATTCAATTGCATGACAAGAAGCAAGGAATATAAATGAACATGAAGGTGAAGGATGTGATGGGAAAGGGCATCAGGTAATAAACCACATACTGCATCATATTCGGCCTATTTATACCAGGTGGTAGTACCAATGCATATGTTGTTCGAGAGCACAAGCGAATGTAAGGGTGTAAAAATTGCCCAACCTGCCAAGGCTAGATTCTGGGAGTAACGACTTGCACCATCGGAATAATCGATAGAAGGTGTGGATGGGGGGTCCATCTGAAAGGTGCCACAAGACAACAAATGAGAGGATGATGAAAAATTTCGGCAACCTGAACGCAAAGTCAAAATCAAACAAACACTGCTAGAGGGAGTGCTCTAGGTAGGATGTCTACCACCCGCACAGCAATGGTTAGGTGGTGTGTGAGAGCTACCTTGGGGACATCTTGTGCTTAGGTCGTGAAATTCACCATAGACACAGGTGGTGCCATTTTGCTTATGGGTGGGACAGATAAAGTCAGGGGTGGAAAAGGCTTCCATGATGTTGTCATCACAGTAAAATATGGGGTGACAGTTGGAAGGCCAACCACATGACGTGGTAAAGCTACCTGACTCATCATCATGAGAAGAAATTTTCACATGCGCATCATCATGGGGGGTGATGAAAGAACAAGAAGTTAAGGGATCCATTGATGTTGAGCCTGGGGTGATCACTGAAGGGAGGTCAAGCGAAACAGAAGGGGAAGTATCAGAGGGAGCTTCCACCGTAGATCTCATGAATGATGATAGGTAGAGGATGGTGGCTGATGTCTCCATCATCTCCACATCAGGAAGGGGAATGTCAATGGGAGTGGGTAAATCCTCAAGTTGGCCTGAAGCATACTATGCAAGGACAGGAGAGGCAGACTGGTTTTGTTCAATCTCGTACTCCTGAAATACCTCCAAAGAGGCGTAGTAATACATCAGGTGGGGACAACGGTGGGTATAATGGCCACTGAGATCACACAAAGAATAGGGCTGTTTGGTGTGGATAGTCTTGGGGTACTTGGCTATATTCGAGGAAGGAACAAAGGTTTCTAGGACTGTAGACTCAGGGAACACGACATTAACCATGGGTTTGATACGAGGGAATTATGGACAATGATGGGTGGCATGAGCGACAACATCACAAAAAGTACACGGGGGGTATGCTTTGGAGGCTGAGGAGGAGTGGGGTTTATAAAGGCGGCCTTGTCTTTTTCTTCCTTCTTGTGAGTTTTTCCCCTATCTCCTAAAACTATCACAATAGGAATGGGTTCCTGTTGAGGTGGCTGAGGCATGGAAGCAAGGGGAGGGGTCATGGGGACCAGTTGAACGAGGGTCAAAGGAAGGTAAGGTTTGGTATGACCAGGTAGGCTAGTGACTGGGGGATCAATGTACTAGAGTGGGATCCCCAGGGTCAGGTTAGGAAGGGATAAGGTAGCCATAACATGTACTGAAAATACTCCAAGAGGGGGGGGGGTAAGAATGGTATCTGACCATAGGGGTAATGGCTAGGCGGGACAACTCTGAGATGGTTAAGGCCAGGAGGAACCATTCCGGGAGAGTAGAGAGGCTCATTGATACTAGTTGCAGATGATGGGCCTTGAGTAGGGGGTCCTAAAGGGTGAGTCAAAGTGCTAGGAGTAGGTTGCGGAAGGCAGGGCTGCTGACTAGTCAAAGCAGGCTGCTCGAGGTCAGATCAGGATGATTGCATCATAAAAATGTTCGACAAGCTATGATCAGATACAAGAGGAGAAAGACCAGGGAATGAACCAAGCAAACAGGAGTCTTTGTAGACTCAAGGTGAAACACTGGTAAAAGGTTCAACTACTTGTTTATTGGCCACCGAAGAGATAATGGACTCAGGGCAGGTCTGAGACTTCAGTTCGTAATATGTCATCTAGTTGATGGTGACTATCTTTCCATTATGAGGAAAGCACATATTGTAGTGAACCACAGATGGGACAAAAAACATCGCATAAGTGTAGCTATGACCCAATAGAGTGTGTATTCTAAGGGGGCATCAATAACTTCTACATCAACACAAACAGTCTTACCCTCAAGAGTAATAGGACAATTTCAGAACAATCCTATTGGTTAGGAAGAGAGGCCATACCACACTTGGAGGTGATATTGGAAGGGGCCAACTCAGGAGATTTGAGTTGCTTCGAAACTGAAGCAGACATCACACAAGTAGATTCCCCCTCATCAATGATACATTGACAGACGTTGGCATTACGAATATTGATGGGGATTTGGAAGGCGACAAAAGCAGAAAGGGGATAATGTTATGACCCGTCATCATCAAAGAGGTTCAAAGGATCATCTGAACGATCCACACCATCCATGGTAGTTAGAAGATATTTTTGTTATGAACGACATTACTAGAGGAGTTCCATCAATGAGATGCCAGTAAGAGATTATGCCAAATCATCCACTATACTATACGAATGGGAAGCTTTTCTAGAAGCTGCATTTTGGTGTAATGGTCCCTTGGGGATCTTGGTATGAACCTCTACCTTAGGTTAAGGGATATTTAAAGGACCATTGGTTGTCAAAAGAGGCTTTGTGGAACCTAAACAAGGGGACTCGACGGCAGACATAGCAGGAGGCTTGCTTTACTGATGGGACTGAGTCTGAAGGTTGAGGTCAACGATAATGGGTTAGTCAAAGTTCATCATGAGAATCTGGTAATCGGAGGTATGAAATGGAGGAGGTTGATCGGCCACCAGAACTTCATGGGGTTGGGTAGCCAGGAATCCTTACTAGGGGAAAGGATTGGTAAACACTGTGGGCTAAATAGGTGCAAAATTTGGAGGAACCAAAGGGGAGGCTTCTCGTCCTCGTGATGCTACTTGAGTCTCCCACATCTAATGAAAATGCGGTAAAAAAGGACAATCGTGGGTGTAGTGACCATAAAAACTACAACAAGAACAAGTCTTAATCGTGCGAATAGGCTTGTCCTGCTTGGGCTGAGTGCCCTGTTGCTTGTTAACAATGTTAGGTGCATTCCCTTGGGGATCAGGTCCTTGATCACTTGTGGCAGATTGATTTTAGGTGCCTTTCCGCTTCTTTTTGGAAGTATGAGGATTAGTTGCACCCTGTTGTGCATACACCTGCCCCTGGTGGGGTGGTGGTTGTTGTTGCATGGGTTGAGAAGGCAAGGGAGGTGAGGGCGCTAATGCTAGAGGAGATGGAGCACCATCCTGTGGATACAGATAATAAGGATGTTGGGAAGCATTTTGGTGAATAGGTTAGGCAAAAGGAGGAGGAATGATATATCCTAGATACATGCTACCAGGAGGGGGAAACTTGTTGGAGGAGTTGTCCCATCCCTGAGGGAAACCGTAACCCATGGGAGGATGAGTGTACGGATGAGAAAGGGCTCCAACGATACCATTAGTGGCATGGGATGCCCCCGGTGCGTTGGCAACATCGGGTCTAGGGAGATCAGGTAAGACAGTATAAACAGACGTAGACTATGCATAAATGAGGTCATATTTTAACCCAATCTGGAGAGTAGCTTTGTTAGTCTGAGGGAAATGAGATGTAACATGTTTTCCGATAGCAAGAAAAATGGATTTAAGAAACTAGTACATGTAGACATGGTCTTCGAATGTAGGGGCTCAACATAGGCTCTTTATTGTCTACTATTCCTAGACATGATCGGATAGGCGGGTCACAGACGAGTAACGAAAAGAAGTCAAAAGTTTAGTATCAGTGTCATAATGAAGGGGAAGCTGGAAGTAAGATAGAAAACCCCGCGCAAGAGTCGCAAAAGTAGTATGAGAGGAGGAGGCCTAGTCAACATACCACTTATAATATTCTCCCGTAAATGTATGATGGAACAACCGAAGATGGATAGAGTCATCCGTGATGGAGTTAGATGAACATCACATGTGGAAAGATCGAACATGGTTTGTAGGATCCTCTCCAGCAAGACCTTCAAACTTGGGGATGTTGGAAGAGAGCTTGGTTGAAATAACAAGCCAACTAGGATCATGATGTATGGGGTCATTCATCAACTAGTTAAAATCGGGAAGACTGAGACCTGCCATATAAGGGAGTAGTCAGGATAGTTCCTGTTGCAGTCCCACTAGTAGTATTCCTAACATTAGGGCTAGGGCTACCACTAGCGTTAGGTCCTGAACAAGACATGGTGAAGGTGATAGGGGGAGAACTAGGGATAGAAGTGGAAGGGGAATCTAATGAACCAGAAATGTAGTCAGAATTGGGACTCGGTGAAGGAATAACTTGAATCCCACACGGAGGAGTAAGTATTCCTAGTGAAAATTGAGGATGAAGGCCAAGAATTCTCTAGGATAAATGCCTTGGTGGTGCAATGATGCAAGAACAAACACAAATCACGAAAGGAAGAGAGACCATCAAGCACAAGGAGGTGTAGGATCAAATGATTACAATGTCCAAACAAGGGCAGAGAGGTGCGAGATCAAATGATTACAATGTTATATTCTTGGCTTGGCGGCGTAAACTAGGAACTCTTCACTTATGGTATGTGTTTTAAGTGTGTTAATTTTAATTTTTAAACCTAGACGTGTGTAGAGAAAAATAAAGTGTGTTGTATAACTGTAAATAAAATGCAAATAAGAGTAAAATAAATTGAATATAACAAAAAATAAGCAAGTAAATATGAATCAATCTAAACCCAAGGAGGCAGGCTTCCCAAAAACTAGTCTATGGGTGGGAAAAAATATAGTCAAAACACACAAAAATATCCAATGGATCTAAACTTCGGAGGGAAAATGATCCAAAGGTTAGATCTCCTGGAAATAGGTGTAGAAAATAGCAAAAAAACCAAAGGGAAAAGTGTTGCAAATGAGGTGGTGAAAGGCTACAACCTGGAGGGAAACGAAGGGGACCCTAGAGGAGGAAAAAAACTAAAAAGATGTGTTTTGGATGGATGAATAACCAATCTAAAATGGATCTGAAGGTGTAGGATCATATATGAAAAAGGCTGAACACACTGAAATCTCACACAACCTGCTTCAGTTGAACTCCTCCTCGAAAGGTGGAAGTGTACTAAAGCCCTAGGGGGCTAGGTTTCTACTTTGATGATTAAAACAGAGAAATTACAGGTCCAAAATGGGAGGATGTGAAGGTCAGAAAACCCTGAATAGTAGACCAGACAAACCCAGAAAAATCACACAAAAATTCCCGCAAAAATTACAAGTCGTAGTTTCTGACCTAATTTCTGCAGAGGTTGCAGGTTTTAGGCTGTTTTCTGCATCTTGAAGGTTAAGTTTTCAGCTTCTGGCCCAAAATGTGTGACCTGCGCTTCTGGCACTCTCGGGATCAAGCTTAAGAAAAAAGTTTCATCTAAGCTGCGGCTAATGCCTGTCACCAGCGCAATAGGTTCAGAAACACATGGAAGTTAGAATTTTTAATTTTTTAGGGTTTTAAAGGTTAACAACAACATCAAGAAAAGAAAAACAAGAAGCTGAAAAAAAAACACTAGGCTTTGAAGCAACTGGTCATGTAGGGATCTGAAAGATGACAACGGTCATTATCATAAACCTTAGTGGAGTATCCAGTGTTTAGTGTGAATTCTAATCACAAGCGTACGAAAAAATCTCACTTTAGCTGTGCATAAAAAGAAACCCTAACATCAAAGATAGCTGCCAATTTCTTTAGATTTGTAGTTAGTTGACCAATAAAATTGCTCCAAAATCTACATCTATGCAGTTAAAGACATTAAGCAGTAAATAAAAGCAATAGTTTCTCCATGCATGCAATAGACAAGACAAGAATATTTTTAAAGAATTTTTGTATTTATGACACTTGGGAAGGGAACATAGAAATATGTTACTAGTACCCCTCAATGGGAGGGGTTCTTGTATGTCCTTAGTGCTTCAGATCTAAGATCTCTCTCTTGATGGTGTAGAAAACCCAAACAATCACGGAACTCAAAGGGAGTTCACAAGAAAAAAGATAGAAAAATATGACAATGATGGGGGATCAAAGTCAGACCAAAAGTATAGATCTAGAGTGATCTTTAGGCAACAAAAGGTAGTGAATGAATGGAAAATGTCTTTTATTTATAACAAAATATTGAGTTAGTCTAGATATTGGTGCATAATTAAAATTTTATTAACAAAATATAGATCCAACTTTTATGGAATATTTTACTATATTTGTTGGAGGGAAAAAGAATTTGAATTTGGTCAAATCTTGTCATTTATAAATAATAAATAAATAAATTATTTATTTTTTATTTTAAGAGTTTGAGTAATAATTAAATAAATAGTGATTTATCCAATTATTTATAAATGATTTAGTCAAACTTAACAAGGAATATTATTTAAATAATGTTTAAATAATTATCCCTAGAAAGTAATAAGATAAATAGTGATTTATATAATTAATTTTCTTGTTTTAGGTTAAATATGACGAGGAATATTAATTAAACTATTTTTTAATTAATTATTCCTTGAGGAAAATAAAAAAAATATGGATTTATTCAATATTTCCTCATGGGATTTCTTGTTTAGACCATAAACAACTTAATAAATTAAGGATTACTAAGTTATTTTCCATAGTCAAAGAAATTTTACTTAGGGTAAAATTGGTCTTACATGGTTTACTTTGGTCCATCTAATAGTAATAGGTTAAATGACCAAAATTTGGTGTAACACCACCCAAGCCGAGGTAGGCCACATCGCTGCCATCACCTAGGAGACTGAATTAGAGCAATTAATTTACTAGCTCTGTGAGGATATGCCAAAATTAATTCCTGCATCCGTTGTGCTGCAAGCCAAGGTTGAAGGCTTGGTCAGTACTTTGAAGGCATCTCGGACTAAAGTGCATGTTGTTAAGGCAGATTTGGAGTTTTAGATAGCATTGTTGCAGGCCAAGCTTCAGCTTGAGACCCCTCTGGAGGTGTGCGCCCAACGTGTCACGCTTGTCACAGAAGCTAGAACTAGTATTACTGTACATATCACTCAGGGCATTGCATTTTTTAAGATTACTATGGATTTATGGTCCCGGGTGTAGCATGACGCCCTCCTTCACCAAATCAATCAAGAGTTGCACCAAAAGGAGTAACAATTTGAGTAGATGGAAGCCACTATTACCACCCTAATCCCAACCTAATGAGTAGCACGCCTTTGGACCAGCCACACGCTCAAAAGTGAAATTATGGGGCTCCGATGCAAGAAGAAGGTACTAAATAAACAACTAACACCCTAGGCTGACGAAGCACTCAAGCTTTCGTAGGATTTAGAAGGGTCCGTGAGACAGTTGAATCAGACCTTGGAAATTATCACTGCAACTATTGAATGACCAACTTCACAAAATTTGGTTTATATTGCACAAAATACATCCACATAGAGCATAGGTGTTCTGCCCCCATTGGCCACTGCTATTAAGGAGGTCCATGAAATAATGAAGACCCCGCAGGTGCTGTGACTCAGGATGAGTCACAAGATTGTGTTGGGGGACTATTGGAGCGAGGTCACCTAACCGCATTTTTGGTCGAGTTTTGTAATATTTTTTAATACTTAGTCTAATGCAAGGGATTTGGGGTGGGTCAAAGGGTAGATGAGGAGTCCATAAATGATGGTTTGCGGACCATAGAGTAGCACAGGCTAAGATATTATAAAGAGATATATAAATCAATACTTGAGGAGGCTAAGTAAGGATTAAGCTTGGATATGAAATTGTGGATCTTTTTGTCTCAATTATCTGGGCAAGGGCTTCTATTTGCTGTGTGCATGGAGACCCTAAGTCCTACTGTGTGCGGACCCCGCTGACTATGTGCACAGGTTGATAGATAGAGTATGTAAGTTGGATTTGATATAAATGACTGAGAAGGCTATTTTGTGATATTTAAGTGTTTCTGTGTTATTATTATCAGTTATTACGTTTTTTCACTGAATAATTATGATGTACTAATGCACACATTGATGTGATATTATGAATGCATAGATATGGTTTAAATACTTCGTGTAAGTTACATGTTATTTATGATCTATGCTCGGCCGATATATTGTTAAGGGTTTCCTTATTAGGGCTTCCCTTGCGTAGGTCTCTCTGATCTAAAAGGGCCCACTTCAAATTACTTTCTCTCTCTCTAGGTGCAGAAACCTAGTTCCAGCACCCTCCCATACTACTTCGGGTGAGACCTTGGCCTGCGCAAGTGGGTCATTTCCGAAAGGGTCAATAGTGTCGGGGTTTGTTGGCAAACCTTAAAATTGAACCTAGATCAAGACCCCCAAAGAAAACAATTCTCCTCTATTGTTGTACCAGTGTTGTTATCTCTCTCCTCTTCCTCATGCATCTCCTAAATAATGCATGGGACTATCAATGTAAAGAGATCAAGTCCATCTTGAAAAGATGAAAGTGTTCCTTCTCCTAATGCAAGTACTATTGCAGCTGAGGGTCGTGGAATTTTCTCCTCTTCCAAAGTGATAATAATGGCATATCACATTGGTTCCACATGTTATTTCTCATATATGTCAGGAAATGTCTCAATATGAATTACCTCTAGTTTCCTCTTATCAATCTTCTTAATCAGCCTTTGAGTAAAATTTGTATAAGCATACACTCTTTCATGTTTCAAATGGCTGAGCCACCAAACATTTTCCTCATCCTCAAGGTGCAGTTCTACAATCTCAACAGTTTATCTTTCTTCTACAGGATGTAGCAGGAAGAATGCATCTCACTTATTCCTCCAATCCTTTGTTGTGCTTGTGGATGACCCATCAAAAGTAGACAATAGAAATCTATTGTGTCATTTTCTTCTACTACTATTGCAAGATATTTTCTCTTGTTCGATATGAATGAATTGTTGGAGAGTTAGATTCTCCTTAAAAGCCCTTGATTGAGATTTTTACTCTGCAAGATAATCATTTAGAGTCTCATGATATAAATTTCTTCCATCTCCATGCCTTTCACCTTCCTCTTCAAACAAAGTGGACAGAATAGACTTCTTTGGAGCTCTATGAAATACTAGTTTCTTCTATGGCTGATAGGAAGTTCTTGAACATTCCTCATCTTGAAACCTTCTTGAGGTCTCCTTGCATCTCTCCCTTCTCATTTGTTTGATCTCCTTTGATAGGTCATGCATAGATCTTAAAATAAATTAGGCAAAACTCATTCCATCCATCATTATCGAACTCTTCTTCTTGTGTCATAAGATGTAATGCCCACAAGATGAGCCAGAGATCATGCTCTGATACTACTGTAATATCGAAAAATTGGAAAGATAGGAATATATAACATAAACTGGAAAATGCAGTGATACATCAGCACATAAAGTGAAATAAGATCATATATCCATCCTATTAAACATTATATTACAAAATTTATATAAGATCTTGAGGAAAAAGACACTCAATCTAGGAAAACAAGCCTCAATAGACAAAGTACATGAAATATGAAGCACAAATTCTATATCGAAATGCTGGAGGCTAAGATAGCATTGGGGCTTACTGATACTGTAAATATAAACACATGGATCTACTGATGGGGTTCTTATAAAATTTCAGGATCAAAGATCTGGGCCTTTTATCACTATTCGAAGATAACCCTGAAAGGGTTTCTTGAAATACTCTAAATGCACAATATAAAAAATGTGTTCCTAGGGATGAATAATGCTCTGCAACTGAATATTGATATGAGGTGGTTTATCTGATGTAGAAATGGCTGATATCCCTCCTTACAATCTTTCTGGATAAAGGGCTAATCCCTTTACTGATAAACAGGGTCAATAACTTGGGTACTTAACCTCTCACTGCAACTGCACTGCAAAATAACACAGTTTATGGAGGAGAATATTTTATGGGTGAATCTTGTTGCTTGTCCTGATACAAGATGGTGGAATGAAGCTCTAATAACTTCCTCAAAAGCTTTTGAGATGAAGGGTTGCTCCCTCCACTGGAAAAAAAACTTAGAAATTAGGTTTCTCAACCCTCCACTACTGCAACCTGCAACATAACACAATCATGAAGGAGGCTATGCTAGGAATAATGGTTGAAGCTTGGCCCAAAGCCAGATAGTGGAAATGATGCTCAATAAACCTCTCCTAAGTAGGAACTAAAATTCCCCCGAGGGTGAGGGTGGGATTCCCGCTCGAGAACACGCTTGTGCTAAATAACACAACATAATTAGATAAACAACTGAAGCATGAAAATAGTCATACAAGACCAATACAATATCAATAATAAAAATCATGCCTTCTATGGCTACCATACTCTTCCTTTTATTCTTGGTGAGCTTCCTCACCTTGGGTCCCACTCATTAATGGAGTTACTCTCATGCATACACTCCTCCTCTGTGACTGCATTGTCCTTCATTAATCCTCCACTATCTCCATAATAATGTTGTTGATTTGGTCAACATTGATATTGTGCACATGCTTTATCCCCTGTTCACACCCAAGGTTATTTATATCGCTAGCATAATGATCCACATTCACATGAGAAGTGGTTTTTATTCCTACTAAAGATACATTGCACGTGTTAAATTTTATGTTGATTTTGAGGTAATCTAGATAGTGGATGATGTAGACCCTTACCCCGTGCTCTTAGGCCTGGATTGGGATATTGACATGGGATGTATCATTAAATTAAAAAGGATGAGTATGATCTCTGAAAGTGAAGGTACACGAGTGATAGTCCCTTTGGACCCATAAGAAGGAGAGCGACACACCGAACCAGTACAAGAGGAGGAGGATGTTGATCACATCTACAAGTTTACGACCTAGGACGACGATTGGATCAACCCCACAGTTGATGTTATGTTATGCTAGGAAAAATACAACGAATTCTTATCTAACTCAGAAGGAGAGATATAATATTGGCATAACCGGTCGCATGATGTATCTATGTTGTGGTGTCTTAAGATCATAAAGAGCTTCCGATGTATCTCCTCGGAGGTAAGAGAACTACCCTACTTTGATGGTTCTGGTAATGTTAAACATTTTCTTAAATCAAATGAAGTGGATATCCCTGAAGAATGGATAATTTGGGCCCTTGACTTGGCTATGCGCACGACCCCCACGTGATGGTAGGAAACCCATAAGGGAGCTTTTCAAGACTAGGGGGAATGCCGAAAGATGTTGATCCTATGATTTGACCCTCTGGTCCACCCACTGATGGAACTCTTCTGGGGACAAGGGGATCCATGCAAGCACTCGGCTCTCTGGATGGAAGTATGGAATTAAAAAACATGGAATGAATGGTTCCATATGTTTATTCACGTGTTGGGACCAATCCCCTCCACATGGTATTTGGTACAATGCCCGAGGATTTTGTAACGACCTTTGGATTGGAATTAGGAACGGAGAAACTTGATGAAGCCCTACAAGATATAGATCCTCTGGTATTTAATGAGTCCCACCATAAGCATGAGTGTACTGCACGAGCTTGGGACATGCAAATGTAGGATGTTGTCAACTGCAGAAATTTTTCAGTGGAAGACTGTGATGAGGACCCCCGAAATATCACTATCCCAGAGTTGGAAGGAGAACGTGTCATTGAAGGACCTTTGCTATAGGTAGTTGATGTTACCAAACCATTGAAACTGAAGGAAGTCAACATTTTCACAGAGGCACAACCCAAGATGGCCAAGATTGGGGATTACTGGGATAATGACATGGTAAGAAAAATCAAGGAATTGCTGACTGAATATTAGGATCTATTTCTCAGAACTCAAAGGGTGCATCAGTGATATGGGTGTTATGAGGATTTCCTTAAAACTAGATGCATGATTGATCAAAAAATGAGCCTATCACCTAAACTCTAAATATAAACAGAAATTCAAGGACGAAATTGAGAAGATGGTCACCATAGGTATTATTGAACTGGTGGAACAGTTAAATTGGGTAAGCCCTATGGTGGTCCAGGAAAATAATACTAAAGGAGAAATACATATATGCATAGACCTATGCAAGTTAAACGATTATTGCGTACATGATCCCTTCCCTACAGCATTCTCTGATGAAATTCTGGATAATATGGGAGGTCAGTAAGCTTACTCGTTTACTGATGGATTCTCAGGGAATCAAAAAATATTCATAGCGTCTGAAGAATGCATCAAGACAACCTTCAAGACTGAATGGGGATCTTTCTAGTACAATGTCATGCCATTCAAACTAAAGAATGCCTCTGCCATCTTTTCACTCGTAGTTGTATCAGTAAACAAGGAATTCATTCATAAGTTTTTGGAAGTCTATTTCGACGATTGGACAATTTTTGGTTTAGTAAAGAACCATGCTTCAAACCTGCGCATGATGTTGTATGCTTGCAGGAAACACCAAATTTCGCTAAACATCAATAAATGCATATTGTGTTCCGTTTGGGATTTTATTGGGACACGTGGTGTGTCAGTAGGGATTGATGGTTGACCCATCCAAGATCACAACTATCATCAATTTGGCAGTCCCCACTACTGAAAAATAGTTGCGCTCCATCCTAGGCCACCCTGATTATGTAATATTCCTAATTTAGCTTTAGCGAATAGGAATATTAATTTTTCTTTTGAAATCTAGATGCATGAATAATTGAGAAAGAATGCTCCTAATTTGCTCAAGTATGAATAAAAATCCCTCCTAATGAGAAAATGGGATCATGAAATAACCGGCTCAAGCTTCCACATGTGTGAACAAGGTCTAAACTATGTGGAAAATTTAAAATTTGACCAAGTCAACATGATTTATTCTCAAAGAAGTGGATTCTAAATTAAGTCGGCTCAATGTGAATAGAGATCAATCCAGCTAGATAAAATGAAGGCACCTTGAGTGTGTGAAAAGGGATAGGGCATGAAGAATCATTCAAGGTTGACCAAGTCAACAAGCTATCTTGATACATTGCACCATCTTGTTGGACATCACAGTTTTTGTGGAGGAGCCTTTGCATTGAAGCAACCTCATAGTGGGTGGGACCCTTGGTGAGGAAGCTCATCAATTATATAATGGAGGAGATTGAAAGCATATGGAAACATTGGATATTGTATTTTCATGAGGTCTGCTTAGACTTCCTGCATACTTATTTATTTAGCTAAGTTGCTGCACTGCTTAGTGCAAGGGTTTGCCCAGGCAGGGATTCCCTACTCTTTCTTGGAGATATTTCTTGAGAAATATAAGAGGAGGTTTTTGATATAAATTTTCCACTACCTGGTGTTGGGCCAAGCACTTACCTTTATCAAAAACAAATTCCCTTTAGAAAACTGCGTTATTTCTTAAGGTGTGCAGTGGAAGGGGTGAAAGTCCCATTTTGAGGAGCTAGTTTCCCAAGAGAAGGATCAACCTTTCTTTGGGAGAACTAGAAAAGGATTATACAACCATTTATTTGTATTTTCTACCATTATTATGCAGAGCTACAACCATGTAGCATTATTCAGCCACATATTTACAACATCTTTCTCTTGTACATATTTTCTGACAAGAAACCCTTGCCAAGTCTTCTTGGATCTGTGTAAAAGAGATTAGATCTCTGTTTTTGTACCTAATTGATTATTGTAATAATATTATCAGAAATATTTATCTATTTTATGAGTTAAACTCTATTTATACTGCGTAGTCACTTGTGCAGCTACTCAGGCATTTTGCAGTCTTGGGTTTTTGTCAATTTTTAGCTATTGTGAGCATGGGAGGCCTGTTTAACTAGGCTAATTGCATTTGTTTCTGAAACTATTTTTCATGCATGTCCTATATTGCCTAAAATAAGGGAAAAAACCTTTATTTTACACTATTTTAACTCCATATTCAGAAAATAGTGTTTTTGAGGCAAAAACAGCTACTTCCCCCCACTTGATGAATTGTAAAAAGGGATAGTTTGTTGCTGTGATTGTTCTATCAAAGCTATTTTTTTAAACACATTATAAGAGATGATCACTTTATTCTCTCCAACTTTGGAATACCTAAGGGTATTCTTATTGTTGTAGAAAATTCAAAATTTTGGGATATTAAAGTGGTATGAAAGCAACAATCTTGTCTTAGCCTGTGAGCTCAAGAATTATGGAACCTTCTCATGGGGAGGAGGAAATTTGTAGAAGAAATCATAGAAAATGCTTTTTTTCTAGAGAAAGGAGGTTCTCAAAACTTCTTTTTCCTAATCTGCAGGGTGGAAGCAAGGGCATCAAAGAGGTGAGGAGGGAAACACATGAAGATCCCTCAACAAAATATATACATGAGGAAGGTTCTAAGTCCTCATATTTTGGAGATGAGCACTCAGCCATATCATTATATCTACCATGTTCTATCATAAATTTCTTCATGAAGAGGAAGAAATGAGATGTGCCAAGGAACGATACTCTTGGTGATTATTTGTAGGAATATGAAGCTCAATCCGAGGAGTTCAAAGATCACATGAATTTCCAAGGGTTTTGTCAAATGAAGGAGGAAAAGAGCAAAAGGAGAAAGAAGCAGGGTGAGGGTAGATTATTTCTATACAATTTTGATGGATCCCTCTATGTCCAGCTAGGGCTTGGGTGAAGGAGCTAGACACCTTTGTGCAACAACATAAAGTTTCAGAATTTGAAGCCATCAAAGTAGCAACACTGCATTTTGAGGGTAAGGCCTATGCTTGGTGGTTGTTTGAATAATTTTCCTTAAAGAATGAAAATACATCTATTTATGAAAATTTCATTAAGATATTAGTAGAGAGGTCTAATGATATTTCATGTGAAGCATCTTCTATTGTAACTATCGAACCACATCAAACCAAAATTTTGCATGAGTTGGGAGGGTCTATCTATCCAACTCCATTTATGGAAAAAAATGAAGGAGAGGTGAGCTTGTTTGATACCTTTCCAAGGGAAATATCTCCTTTAGTTGAAGGAATTCCTTCTCAAAAGGGAGACATGAATATTCCTTCTTCGAAAGAAGAACAAGATCTAAGCTCTCTTGTTGAAAATAAGGCAACTTCAACTATTGAAGAGGAGAAAGGAAAGGCTGGGGAGAATAACACAGTCATGAGAAGGGCACCTCATGGAGAGGAGGAGGGAGCACTTGCTCCAAGAAAATAAACTCTTGCACTCTTGCAAGGAGTTCCAAAAGGTCTCACACATAGAGCTCTTGGCATAACACATGAGCAACATGTACTTTCATTGCCAAGTGATGGGATCATGAAGATAGGAGGAGGAAAAGAGGAGGAATGGAATCATAAGATGAAGAGCATGAACCCTTCTCTATTTCAGATTTTTAAATAAAAAATAAGGCAAGACGACCCATGCAACAAAGGTAGGGGCAAATCTATCCACCTACATTCACATCCTACTCTATGCCTCGATGTCTCTTTGCAAGGAGGAATTTTAGCAAGAAGACCTCTTGATTGGAGGGAAACTAAAGTTTTATCTCAACTATATGCAGCAACAACATATTTTTTTAAAGAGGTAACCTTGTAAGGAGCCGTTACAGCGCTGAAAATCATTGATGGAAGGCTGGGAAAATTTCTAAAATTGACCTTGTTTTCTTCCATTCATCTACTTGCATTGGAGGGAATAGATTCAAAAAATTTTGCTGATATGAGCATAGTATCAAAAGGCTACTCCATAGATTTTGGGCATCAAAGGATACTCCAATATATAATGAATATTTCTGAACATAAGAAAAAGATAATTTCATTTTTTCATGCAGGAGAAAAATGGTGGAAGTTTTTGAGAAAGAGAACCTTTCAAGGGAAGGGTGACTTTCCTAAACTTCAATCTTGTCTTGAGAAATACCAACTACAAGAAATTCAGAAAAATAAAGTTGGGAATACTCCAACATGTGTTTTTGACATCAAACATGTCAATTAGGAGAGCCATCATATGAAAAATCCATCATTTCATACTTCTACAACGCTGTAAATGTTGGGAAGCCTATACCCTTATTGGGAGTCCCAATTCTTGATGGAATATTCTAAGGACCTATTCACATGTAAGGTTCTTGATGGGCAAGCAATGGATGAAGAGTATGAGGTAGTTAATGGAATCATTTATGTTCATTATCATATCTACTTAACCAAATATTCCAAACTCAAGAAAAAACTACTTAACACAACCTATGAGGTCTTGCTTTCAAATCCCACTAGTTTCATTAAAGCATGTCATACTATCTTGGATGGATTCATGTGGGAAAATTTCAGAGAGGAGATGCACTCTCATATGAGTAAGTGCATGGATCATTTTCTGGTTGATGAGGAACATAGCTCTTGGGAAGAATTATCATTATCACCTCCTTATTTATTGAGTGTGAGAGGGAGCTCATCCATGAGCTACCTTGCTGATTTTAAACAAGTGTATGATAAAAATTGTACTGCTGAATCTCATGATGTATTTATTGTATACTTGCACTTTCTTAACACTCATGTGTAGGTCTTGGCTCCAATAAGGGGCACTTTTTATGATGGGCTTCATGAGCCACTTTGGGCCATAAACAATGGTGATGCTAGCCATTCCTTGGGAGATCTTGGAGAGGTGATGTACTCTTCATGGTGTGATTCCTTAACACCAACCATCATACACCTTCTCCAAGCATGCAAGAAAGATGGGGTAGTAAACAAGTGTTGGGGAGAACACTTGTCATATCATATCCTAAGGCAGTTAGGAGGAAAAATGTGCTGGTTGCACATGAGGGACCATTTTCCTTCTCCCTTATTGTATATGGCAGCTAGAATGATCTTACTTATGATCCTACATGATTAAGATGTTCTTATTTTTGTTGGGAACATGGTTGGAGGAGAGACATATTGGTTGGGTGTGTCTTTGGGGGAAGAGATTCCATACTTTTTCTGCACTACATGTTCCAAGGGGAGCATGAGGAACTATATGGCCACCATTGCATACCACTTGTTTCTTTATGATGTGGACCATATGTTCAGTTGGAGCACTTGGGGCTTGCCTCTCATGAGCAATTGGGAGGAGATTTTTTTATGAATTATGATGTTGAAAGGTGATTCATTTTATTTGGATGATATCATGGAGGAGGGAGACCTCCATTGATGATGAAATTCCCCATGATTGTCATCACTTCTATCTTGAGGAAGCCATGGATCAGCAAGAAGGTTTCCATAACAACCTTCCCTTATTTCATGATGAGAGCCATTGCGTTTATTCACCAAATTCCAGCTTGCACACTTGGGAGAAGCCATTGGGAGATGGAATTTTTGCAGAAATTTTGAAGCAATGGAGGAGACAATGGCATGAGAGGGCCACAAGAGGAAGATGGGAGATTTTCTAGCACCCTTACAGTTGCTTGAGGACAAGAAAAATTTGGGAGGGGAAAACTGTAATATTCTAAATTTTGTTTCAGCTAATAGGAATATTAATTTTTCTTTTGAAATCTAGATGCATGAATAATTGAGCAAGGAGGCTCCTAATTTGCTTAAGTATGAATAAAAATCCCTCCTAATGAGAAAAGGGGATCATGAAATAACCGGCTCAAGCATCCACATGTGTGAATGAGGTCTAAACTATATGGACAAGGTCAAGTTTGACCAAGTCAACATGATTTATTCTCAAAGAAGAGGATTCTAAATTAAGCCATCTCAATGTGAATAGAGATCAATCCAGCTAGATAAAATGAAGGCACCTTGAGTGTGTGAAAATGGATAGGGCATGAAGAATCATTCAAGCTTGACCAAGTCAACAAGTTTTCTAGATACATTGCACCATCTTGTTGGACAACACAATTCTTGTGTAGGAGCCTTTGCATGGAAGCAACCTCATAGTGGGTGGGACCCTTAGTGAGGAAGCTCATAAATTATATAATGAAGGAGATGGAAAGAATATGGACACATTGGAGATTATATTTTCATGAGGTCTACTTAGACATCGTGCATACCTAGCTGTTTAGCTAAGTTGTTGCACTGCTTAGTGCAAGGGTTTGCTCGGACGGGGATTCCCTACTCTTTCTTGGAGATATTGATTGAGAAATATAAGAGGAGGTTTTTGATCTAAATTTTCCACTACCTGGTGTTGGGCCAAGAAATTAGCTTCAGCAAAAACGTAGTCACTTCAGAAAAATGTATTATTTCTTAAGGTGTGCAGTGGAAGGGTTGAAAGTCCCATTTTGAGGAGCTAGTTTCCCAAGAGAAGGATCAACCTTTATTTGGGAGAACTAGAAAAGTATTCTACAACAATTTATTCATATTTTTAGCCATTATTATGTATAGCTACAACTGTACAACATTATTCAGCCACAGATTTGTAGCAGCTTTCTCTTGTACATCTTTTCTGACAAGAAACCCTTGCTGGGTCTTCTTGGATATGTGTAAAAGAGATAATATCTCAGTTTTTGTACCTCATTGATTATTATAATAATATTATCAGAAATATTTATATATTTTCTAAGTTAACCTCTATTTAGGCTGCACAGTCACTTGTACAGTTGCTCCAGCATTTTGCAGTCTTGGGGTTTTGTCCATTTTTAGCTGTTGTGAGCATGGGAAGCCTGTTTAACTAGGTGACTGCATTTTTTTTTTTAAACTCTTTTGCATGCACTATATTTCCTAACCTAAGGGAAAAAATTATTATTTTCAATTTTTTTAACTCCATATTTAGAAAATAGTGTTTTGAGACAAAAATAGCTGCATTCCCCCACTTGATGAATTGTAAAAAGGCATAGTTTGTTGCTGTGATTGTTCTATCAAAGCTATGTGTTTAAAAAAATTATAAGAGATGATGAATTCATTTTCTCAAACTTTGGAATACCTGAGGGTATTCTTATTGTTGTATAAAATTCCAGATTTTGGGATATTACAGGTTACTATAGGAATTTTATTCACAGGTACGCTTTGATCACAGCCCTGATGAAAAAATTGCTGAAGAAGGATGTATCTTCCTTTTGGGATGATGAGTGTTAGAAAAGCTTTGAGCTATTGAAGTAAAATATGGTAACTACACCTATTCTTATATTCCCTAGCTGGAGGTATTTCAAGTACATGTGGATGCATCAGGGATCACACTAGGAGTTGTCTTAGTGTAGCCTCGAGAAGGGTACATTGATCATCCAGTTGCCTTTTTCTAGAAGAAATATCTCTAGTTCAAAACGTAACTATTCTACCATGGAGCGTGAAGGGTTGGCAATGGTGTATGCCCTACAAAGCACTGTTTATTAGGTGGAAATTTAAAGATGTTCACAGATCATTCAACTTTAAAGTCCCTGGTCAATAAGTGTGTGTTTTGGGGGAAGATATTTAGGTGGTTACTATTGTTTGAAGAGTATGATTTTGAAATCATCCTGAAACTGGGGAGGTTGAACGCCAGGCCTGATCGCTTATCTTGAATCGAAAATGGGGAAGAGTCAACTAACCTAAATGAAGGATTACCTGATGCACAACTATTTTCTATCAAGGTGGTTGACGAGCACTTTTCCAACATTATTCATTTTTTGACCATGGGTAAGGCACCTGATGGCTATTCACTACCACAAAAAAATGAATTGGTCGCTCGTGCAGTTGATTTTACCATAATCACAGGAAAACTGTACAAGCTAGGTGCGGATGAGGTACTGCAAAGGTATATATTAGAACACGAAAGACAAGCTATCTTGGTTGAGGCTCATAGAGGAATTGTAGGAGGGAATTATGTATGAAAATACATTGTGCAAAAATTATTAAGGGCAGGATTGTGGTGGCCCACATTGCATAGCGATTCCCATGCATACTACCAGGCCAATGACGTGTGCTAACGAACTGGAAAGCCATCACATTGCGATGTGATTCCCCTTCAACCACAGATGGCTCTGGTTCAAAAATTGGGCTATAGACTTTGTGGGACCCATAAATCCCCCAGGAAAGAATATAGGTGCCTGGTATATCGTCACTGCCACTGATTATGTAACTAGATGGGCGAAAGCAAAAGTTGTCAAGGATTGTACTGAGGATATTACGATGCACTTCATTTTTTAACATATTCTGACTAGGTTTGGCTGCCTGAAGATCCTAATGAGTGACAGAGGGATGAATTTTTTTAATGAAGCCATTATAGCTTTGACAGAGGAATTCTAGAACACCATGTGAAGAGTACCCCATATCACCAACAAGCAAACGAGGCAATAGAATATTTCAATAAAATTATGGAACATGTGCTCACTAATATCTGTAATGCTAACTAAAGTGATTGGGATGTGTGCATCCCCTCAGTACTCTAGGCCTATAGGACCACATGTAAGAACGTTACGTGAAAAACACCCTTCTGAATGGTCTATGGGAAGGAGGTCGTCATGCCTATGGAATACATTTTTCCCACCCTACACATCTCAACTTTCACAAACATGGCAGAACCAGACATCATGGAGTAATTCTTGGTGCAATTGGTGGCCCTAGAAGAAGATCGGTTCATTGCTCAGTTCCACCAGCAGGTTCAAAAGGCTCGCGAAAAATCCTCGCATGATCGACATATTTGAGAGAAGATCTTTAAGCAGGATGGATTGGTATTACTTTACGATAAATAGTTTTTGCGACGCCCAGGGAAGTTCCGTAAGAAATGGTCGGGCCCATATATAGTGAAGGAGATTACTGATGGTGGTGTAGTCAAATCAGCTATGCTACGTGGAGATTTATTACTAGGGTACGTTAATGGAAGTCATCTAAAACGCTATAGGGACAACCCAGTGTCGACCAAATGACTATATGGTTTGAGTAGTTGTGTAACATATGTTGCACACGTTAGGGAACGAAAAAAAAGGCAAGGTCGACGAATGTGCATGGATGATGCGTAGGGTAAGACATATAAAGGGTTGTGATACAGGCGCAAGGGTAGTACGTGGTGGAAAAAACTAGTCATTGGAATGGGGCAATTGCGTGAAAAATCGATTTTACCATTGAACGGAACGGGAAATTAGCAATTAATGTGGTGATCTGGAAGGATTTTTTAGTGTTTCTATAATGATAAGTTTCCATTAAGGCTAATCCAACTCTTCTCATCCATCGGGGGCTATAAACAATAGGCGTCGGTCAGAACAAGTTTATGTTCTTACCGATATTATTGTGCCTTGTGCTCTCCTGTGAATTCAATATATTCTGTGTTATTGACATCCATATGTCTAGGTGGGCAACCCCCTCTGCCAATAATAACCCCAAATTTGTCTTTCAAGCAAGGATGACCACTACTAACACCACTGAGTCATTGCCTATCATGGTGTCTGGGGAAGCTGGGTCTAAATATGTATGAGAGGTAACTCCTGAGATGGAGGAGGTCATGTCTATGCCAACCAAGAGGAAGGGAAAGTGGAAGGTGAAGAAAGGGGAGAAAGGAAAATGGAAAGAAGAGAAGTGGGCCATGGTGAGGCCGCACATGTCTCCTCGGATTGTGTACTCCCCTTACAAGGTGTCATAGGGCTGCTCACCCGATTCATCAAAATGCCCCATGACGGATCCAAAGGAAGCCCTACAATTGAATTTGCTTTCATGGTTACCACCATATTTCAAGTTGAGCAAGCCCATCACATTGATCCCCATGAATGTTGATGTTTTCTGCACCTACCTATAGATGCCTTTAGTCTCTATGGAGGTGCCTTTGCAGGGTGATATGTTCAGAGGTCTCCCCATCCTTAAATCAAATGACCATGATCTGGGTAATATGGAATCCTTTCTAGCGCTAGCTCATGAATTATATCTTGAAATAATAATGGATAGTAACATGCCAAAGATGGAGCCTTTGTCGTGGGTGCACGGACTGGCAGGCTAAGGGATCTTAAACTTACTCCGCATCCCCCAGTTTGGCTGCTACAACATCAGCGATTTGGTTGTTCACCAACTATTAGCATTGGTCCATGATAGGTGTTTTTGGATCCAGGGTCGCATCCCGATCGATGCTTCCTTAATTCACTGAATCACCCGCCTTCCCATGACTGGGCCAAATCCTAAGGAGAGCATCGGTAAGAAGTACGAGCAACAGATTGTTGAGGAGGTTCGAGAGAAATATCACGTTGAACGCAACCAGAGAGGGTTCTTGGTAGAAACAATAGATGATCTTGGAAGGCAAATGCACACCCTACTGCTTGCATGTAAGCTAATGTGAAAGTTCCAATCCTTATCCATCCTCATCTACATAGTTCATCTTGTTGGTAGATGTGAGAAAGCGACCTTCTTCAATTGGTTGCAGTACCTTGTGGATGAATTTTTAGACAATGTGCATGAACCACAGGAGCACGGAAAGGCATTCTGCTACTCCTAGCTATTTCTATTAATTTCCTTGGCTGCATGGGAGGCACCTGACAAGGCAGTGGTCTCCGACCTCGAACCATGTATGTGCGAAGGTGCATGGTTTGCCAATATTTTGGATTTAAGGGATCCCAAGAAGGTTGAGTAGAATAAGGTATTCTGGGTGTTATTTGATCATTCTCTAGCAGCAGAAATTCATTCATAGTCGTGGTTGTCACCCATGACCTACGAAAAATACAAGGATATCATGGAATTTCAGGTTACGATGCATAGTGTGCAGGTTCGGGCCTGCAGAGATCCAACATGGTATGGTCTCCCTTATATGGTTATAGAAGTAGAAGTTTCTTAGGTGGTGGCAACATGGCCACTAGCATGGAAGCTGGGCCTCATGTCATTTGGCCCAGGTACAGTAGGCACATTCAGACAAAGCCCCACCCCAAAGGATACTCCTCCGCTGGACACAACCAAGGAGCCTGAGGCACATACAATGGAGAAGAGAAAAACCCAACAGATTACTAAGGACAAAAATATGGGGACAGATCCAGTGTCGCAGTAGGATCTGGAGCTTGAAGGGCTAAGTGGCAAAGATACGACATCGCAACATGGCATCAAACACACCAGTGAACCTCCCAAAGGGCCTAGGAAGAAGCATAAGGCTATTAAGCCTTGTGAAGACACATAGGTCACATTGACAGAAGAGGACTTAGAAAAGTTTGCAGGTGTCGTCACTATTGCGTTAGAGGATCGATAGACTACTTTGGAAGGACAACACAAGGTCACGGTAAAAGCTTTGCAGTCTGAATTGTAGGTCCTTTAGTTGAAGGAAGATACCCTTCATGCAAGCGTGGATCAAGCGAGGTAGAATCAAGCAAGCCAGCTAGATATAGTTGTAGCCTTGACCACCATCGCGAATAATTAGATCTTCCCCCTCCCAGGTGCAGCTTTTGTGATGATACCCGAGGAATTATGCAACCAAGTCTGTGCATGCTCTTTGGTTGATCTCGATGTTGGGTGCTTATCAGGTACGCAGTTGCATGGCTTGTTTACCTCCATCAACGATGAGCTTCAACAAAGAGAATTGCAAGCGCAACAGCACCTTAGTGAAGTCGAGAAAACTATTGTGACTAAAGCTGCCAAAGCCACTTGTTAGTGTGAATTCTCATCGCAAGCATACGAAAAAAGCTCACTTTAGCTGTGCATAACAAACAACCCTAACATCAAATATGGCTTCCAATTTATTTAGGCCTACAGTTAGTTGACCAAGACAAATGCTACAAAATCTATATCTATGCATTTAAAGACATTAAGCAATAAATAAAAGCAAGAGTTGCTCCATGCATCCAATAGACAAGACAAGCATATTTTTAAAGAATTTTTTTATTTATGAGACTTGGGAAGGGAACATAGAAATATGTTACCAATCCCCCTCAATGGGATGGGTTCTTGTATTTCCTGAGTGCTTCAGATCTATGATCTCTCTCTCTCTTGATGGTGTAGAAAACTCGGACAAAAATGGAACTCAAAGGGAGTTCACAAGAAAAAAGATAGAAAAATATGACAATGATGGAGGATAAAAGTTAGACCAAAAGTATAGATCTAGAGTGATCTTTAGGCAACAAAAGGTAGTGAATGAATGGAAAAACCCTTCTATTTTAAACAAAATATTGAGTTAGTCTAGATATTGGTGCATAATTAAAATATTATTAACCAAATATAGAACTAAATTTTATGGAATATTTTATTATATTTGTTGGAGGGAAAAATAATTTGAACTTGCTCAAATCCTTTTATTTGTAAATAATAAATAAATAAATGATTTATTTATTATTTTAAGAGTGTGGTTCAGTAATCATTAAATAAATAGTGATTTATTCAATTATTTATAAATGATTTAGTCAAATTTAATAAGGAATATTATTTAAATAATGTTTGAATAATCATTCCTAGAAAATAATAAGATAAATAGTTATTTATCTAATTAATTTTCCTGTTTTGGGTTGAATATGACTAGGAATATTAATTAAACTATTGTTTAATTAATTATTCCTTGAGGAAAATCAAACAAATATGGATTTATTCAATATTTTCTCATGGGGTTTCCTCTTTAGACGATAAACAACTTAATAAATTAAGGATTGTTGTTATTTTGCACAGTGAAAGAAATCTTACTTAGGGTAAAATTGGTCTTACACGGTGTACTTTGGTCCATCTAATAGTAACATGTTAGATGACCATAAATTGGTGTAAGATATTTCCCCCCAACGTGCCAGTGTTAGGAGCTAATCGTATGACTGAAGTATGTTGTAAGAAATCAATCACCAGACAACGAAGGGGAAGTCAGAGAGAGAGAAATATAAGGTAGAATAAATCACTAGAGGACAAGACCCTGAGGAGGCGAGACTTACATGTGCGATAAGTCTCTTTTATGAGTGAGTACATGTTTTACAAGAGGCTAGGAAGGCATACCTATGCCGGCTGAGACAAAGTAAAAAGAATAATGCATCCAGTAAAAAAGGGACTGAACTATATAGTACATGCTGGCATAAACATGGGCCAGATAAAAACATGATAATGGATACCACATACATACCATGCCTGGGATAACATCTAGGACTTATACAATAATATCTGAGTACATGAGATATCATTACAACCAAAGAGGCCTTGTAAAAAGGAGAGGGCTATGAAAATCTGAATGATACATGCAAACGAAATGGCGCTGCAAGTGGCTGAGGCCGAAACCATGAAATCTATGACACTTCATAGAATTATATAATGAAGAGGTCATCAGAGCATGTGGGGGGATACCTGATTGGTCACCCCCTCATGAGGTCTAAAACATCTCACACACACCCAGGAATCACCAGTACAATTTGTTGCATCACTGAACCATGAAGTACATCGATCTAGATCATGTCGTAAGGAGCTGGAACTGAGAAACAATCAAGTCAAAGGGTGATAAGGAGTCCCTTTACCTGATTCAAGGCACTGAGCAAGAGTGGAAGCTGGTACCAAGGTACACCACCCTCTAGACATGTCTTCTGGAATGAATGAGCTGATTTCAACAGAAGGAGGTCCGCCATAGGTGAGGGAAGAAGGGATCCCCAACTAAGGCATGCGAGACAATAGTAGAGCAACTGACAGACTGACACCAGGGATGATGATGGAATGGGGGGTACTGAGTAGCAGGCTAACGACTTCCCTTGTTAGAGCATGAAGGGCATGGATGACCTAGTAGCAACTGACACAATATCAAAGGGGATAGGGAACAATATACCTGGAGGCCACAATGTGTGACACAACAGAGGAACCAAGCAATGAAGGATGGAGGACTATAGTGGGATACAAAGGGACTCAGGATAGACTCCATGGATGCAATCATGACTCAACTCGGATTCTCTAAACGAGGGTGACTCGATGACGTTGTCACATAGAAAAGGTTTGGTGGGGACCAAAAAAAAAAGAGTACAATATGGTTATTCATGACGAAAATCGACACGAGCATGGACAAGTGTTAAGGGAAAGTGGTGCCCCAAGTACAAGTGCTGCAAGTGAAGAAATTAAATTTTGAGGAGTGATGAAGTGACCTTTCTTGGACAAAATGTGTCTGGGTGAAGTTTTAAATCACAAAAACTAAAGGAAACCCATTTGAGGGCTCGGTGAGAAATTTCCAATGGTATAGATGGTTTTTCACACTGAGCTACGGTTTGGCCGTAGCTAGCGAAAGAAAAATCTGAGGTTTCTCTTTTAATAAGGCATTTTTGCTCCAAATGCACTCATTTGCAAGTGTAGCTGTGGTGAATGTAGAGAGGAAAGAAGGCCCTAAATCTTGCGGCGATCGTAGCAGGGAAACTAACCGTTATAATCGAGATCCGCGAGTTGTAGGTAAGAGACCTAACCCTACTCTTTAATTTCAGTGGATTGAAAGTTCAGTTTAGGCACCCAAAGCTCAAGAACAGACCACTACTCTCTTTCATGACCGGGTCACACTTCTTGGGGCAACATCTATGACCTGGGTAGTAGGTTTTGGGCAAAAAACTATGACCTGTCCTAGGATTTTCCTGAAAAGTGTAATCTGTAAGAGAGAGGTATTTTGGCGTTGTTTCTTGGCTGAGAGTTGGGTTTTTATGATTGAGGTTAGTCTTTCCTTTCTGTACGCCGATAAATATGATGTTTTTGTGTAGATATGGTAGAATTCTAGATGAACTAGAGAGAGAGACACCTAGACAGATTACAGTTAGAGCTCCGAGAGGATCATGGTGTCCACAATGCATTGGCCAAGTTTTGGGTCCTGAATTTTGTGGAGAACCCTTTGATGAGAGCCAGGGAGCCCTTGTTGGCTCAGATTGTCAATTATTGGGATCTAGACCATGACTTCTTTATAGTTCAGGGGCATTGGATCTAGTTGACGGTCTAGGATATATATTTCCTGGCTAGTCTCCCACCACTTGGGATGGTGGGGAATATGCAGCCAGTATTACCGCGAGGGTAGAAAATCATGGATTTTTTAGAGTGCTATTGTCAATCAGGGCTCCATGTTAAGGGGACATAGATACTGATTGTGGATCTAGAGAGGTTAGAGACCCGTGTTGTGGCCAGAATGATGCTGTGAATCTTGGGCAACCAGGCACTCCACCACATCATTGGGGGTCAAATGATGCTTGCTGAGAGTGTGTTGAGTGGGACCTACTATGGGTGGGCCCAAATGAAGATTTCATCGCTGAAACGACATTTTTTGCTATGAAAGCGGCAAGTGAACCATGATTGTGCATATGGCACAATGTTGTGCTCGCTTTTCTTGGAGAAGATCCTGACACTCTAAACTCACATATAGATCTAGGATGGGGGGCCGAGTGAGCCTAGGATGCGCTACTGGGGGCAGCTCTTGTGGAGAGGGGGAGATGGGGTAGTCGAGCAAGTGTTCCGACCTGATTTTTTTTCTCATTGGGATCAGATGCCACTATACATAGGTGACTATCCCTATAGTGGGATGAGTTATGATGGTGAACCAGAATTTTCACTGCCACCTAGTCGATTATGGTAGCCCGATGGTAAGTGACAAGTTGCTAATATTTTATGTGCATTTTTAAGTTTCAGAAGATTGTATATGTTGCTAATTCATTCACTTTTGTTATGTAGATACAACACCGATAAAACCGTCTGGGTACATGGGATGACCTGAAGTATTAGGAGCTATAGGACCTAGTGGGTTGAGGGCACCACTGAACGAGGATTCAGTGGCCTTCCTGGAGGACATCTATCATATATGTGAGAGGCTTCTGACCACTATTTCAGAGCACGGCTGGCAAGGCTTCGATGACTAGTGCATAGAGCCATGTGTTGGAAATATGATGCAGAGTGTTGTCCTTGATGGCAACCCACTAAATGAAGATGAAGACATGCGACTGTTGACATGTGTTGTCCTTGATGGTAAACCACCTGATGAAGTTATTCTTGACTTGATGGACTTGGTAAATGATGTAAATCTTATGTTTGTTGACAATATGATGCTGAGTGTTGTCCTTGAAAGGCAACCCACTTGATGAAGATGATGACAACTTACTTGATGAAGTTGTGCTTGAGAGAATATGTTCCTGATGAAGAAAATATGATGTATCTACAGTGTGTACAAAAGGCAATAAAGAAAGGAATTCAGAATGTGCTCAAAATATGATGAAAAGAGTATGTCTCTTTGTATACGCGGATTTGCCTAGGGGAAGTCGTGTATGCACGCGGAAAGGAACGTTCCAAGTCGCGTATGGGCTAAAGCACTCAAAAAGTGCAAAACCAGGGGTAACCACCATGGTATTGACCCATTGTATTGGGTAATGATCCGCCTAATTGACCCCGTCCAGGTAGTTTTGGGCTCATGGTATTGTTTTTGCCCATGGTATTGAAAAAGGGGGCTCGTGGTATTGAAAAGGATAAACCTATATAAGGAGAAGAAATTCATTGTGCAAATCATGAGTGTGGGTGCAAGATGTCTGAGCTTGAATGAATACTTCTCTCTGAAGTAGATCTGAATGGAAAGGGTTACACTTGAAGATAAATCTGAATGTATGATGCACCAATGATGAAGAAGGGAATCTAGATCTGAAATGCACTTGTATCTACTAGATCTGCTTATGGAAGGCCTAGATCTGTGATGAGGCGAACATCTAGGCGAACATCTGTCTGAAGTAAAAGGGTAAATCTGAACTGAATATCTGATCTGAAGAAGTATGCTGCTCTGTAATGATTGAAGATCTATACGCTACTTTGCCGCGGAGGAAGCGCGTATGTACGTGGCTTCGCTGAAGTGAAAGCGCGTATGCGCAATGAAATATACACTGAGGTATACGCTGGTTTGTGTGGACGGAAGCGCGTATATACGCGACATCAGTGAAGGGAAAGCGCGTATGCAAACTAGGGTTTGCTGAAGCAAGGGGTATGAAATATCTGATCTGCTCTACTGTGTTTCTGCTATCTGATCTGTGTTGATATGTATCTGTTGGTGATGTATGTTTGTGCTTAAAAGTATGGAAAGGGTCCAGTATGAAAATATGATGAAATGTGGCCTACAAGTGTTGTTCTATTGAAGTTGTTGGATCCAGTGTGAAAATTGATGAAACGTGGTCCAAGGTGGTGCTGAGGGTTGTAGCCTTCAGTCAGGGGGTTGTAGCTCCCTTCCAGGTGAGGCTGGTAAACGAGATCGGGGGGTCGTAGCTCCCTTCCAGGAGAGGCTGGTAAACGAGTCAGGGGGTTGGAGCTCCCTTCCAGGAGAGGCCGGTAAACGAGCGCAGGTGGGTGCCTGCGTGCTGGTCAAGTCTGCGCCAGCACATATGTTGTAAGATGTTTTCTCTATAATAAAATATTGAAGGCTGAGCAACCGCAGCGGTGGTTTTCTCCCGATTTGGGTTTCCACCTAAAAATCCTGGTGTTCATGTGTGATGCTTTGTGTGATGGTTTATTCTGTTCTTACTGCACATGTTTACTGTTTAGAGAACATCTAATAAATGAATGATGGAATGACATAAGTGAAGAACTAATGGCATAATTAGATCTCTGTGTATACGCGAGTTTTATGAAGGATATCCGCGTATATACGCTAGTTGGCTTCAGCAAAGTAGCGTATGGGTTTTAAGGAATGAAAAAGTAAAAAGTTTTGAACATGCAGTAAATACTGATTCACCCCCCCCTCTCAGTATTTTTCCCAACAATTGGTATCAGAGCGGGTCCTTGTGCAGAAGCTTGATCGCTTAAAGGAGATCCGTCGCAATGGGAAGTCAAGAAGGAGTAATGTCTATAAAGCCACCTCTATTCAATGGAAGCACTCTGATATTCTGGAAGGTACGTACAAAAGCATATCTGCAAAGTCTTGGTGCAGATGTATGGGCAATCGTGGAAGAAGGTTATCAATACCCGGCAAGTATTCCTACTAATGCAGCAGAAAGGAAGAAGTATGAAACCAATGCCAAAGCAGTAAATGTCTTGCTAGGAAGCATGTCTCAATCAGAATTTGCTAAAGTGATGCAGCTACATTCAGCAAAAGATATATGGGACAAAATCATTCTGAGCTATGAAGGAGACACAAAGGTAAAAAGTGCAAAACTCCAAACTCTTAGAATTGAATATGAAAATTTGAAGATGCATAGTGATGAGAGTGTTGCCTGTTTCTTTCTTCGTCTGGATGATATTGTAAATCGAATGAGAAATTTGGGTGAAACCATAACTGATACTACTCTGGTGGAAAAGGTCTTAAGATCCTTGACTTCAAAATTTGACTCTAAAGTTTCAGCTATTGAAGAAAGACAAGATCTGCAAACGCTTACTATTGTTCAATTACATGGTACTTTGACTGCTTTTGAAATGAGACAAGGAGGTCCTTCTCAAATAAGAGAAGCTGCTTTTAAGGCATCTACAAAAGGAAAGGAAAAGGAAGTTGTCAAAGAATCCAGCTATATATCCGATGAAGAAGAAGCAAATTTCGTGAGAAAGCTCCAACTAGGTACTGGAAGATTCAAAGGTAAGCTTCCCTTCAAATGTTTTGAGTGTGGAAACGTTGGTCACTATGCTGCTAAATGTCCTTATAGAGAAAAATATGGTAAAGGGAATCAATTTGAAAAGAGAAAGAGTTATTATGCAAAAGAAGATAATGATGAAGTGTCCAGTGAAGATGAAGAAGATTCTGACCAAGATCTGAAAGTGCTCATGGCTAAGAAGCAAAAGAAGAAGGCTACTCGAAACAAGAAGATACCTCAGAAATCATGTATAGCAAAAATTGAAGAAGATGAACCAGGTATTAATCGTTGTTCTTGTCTCTTACTTAACTGCATGTGAAAATATTATGATAGTGAAAGTGACAGTATGGATCCAGAAGTTTCTGACGAAGCTCTACAAGTACTCATGGAAAAGAAGGAAAAGAAGAAGGCCACTTGTAATACTATTCTTTGTGCAAACAATAGTGAAGATAGTGAAAGTAAAGTTGTAGAAGCTCTCAAGACTAAATTTGAAGAGCTACAAAGTTCAACTTCTAAGCAAGAAACTATTTACAAAGAGATGACCTCTCAAATGAAAGATCAAATAGAAATGTTGAATGGACAGGTGGACAAGTATCAAAGGTTTCATACTTATGCATCCAATCGAATTAAAGATCTAGAAGCAGATCTTGAAAAGTCAAGCAAGAAGAATGAAGGACTTGAAGCTGCAATCATCTTTCTACAAACAGATCTTGAAGCATCAAATAAGAAGAATGAAGAACCTCTGTCATTTGAAAAGGAAGGCCTTGAAGCATAAATCATCTCTCTCAAAGAAGATCTGGAAAAATCAAATAAGAAGAATGAAGAGCTGCAACAAACATGTGAAGAAAACGAAAATTGGTTGAAAGAAGAGATTCTAAATCTGAAGGATCAAGTAGAAGATGGAAGAAAGAAAGAAGAAAGCATGACAAAGCAATGTCAAGCCTTGGAGGTTGAGGTAAACATTCTCAAAGGTAAATTAGAAGAAAAGGTTAAACTTTTGAGGTTTCAAGATAGTACTAATATTTTGGACAATATTCTGAGTAATCAAAGATCTCCTGCTATCAAACTTGGTCTTGGTTTCCATGAAACTGCTAAAGGAGAATCTAGCTCACAAGGAAGTGCTAAAAATTCAGAGGATGTCAATGCAAAACCTGAAGTGTTGAAAGAGACAAAAGGTCAACCAACAATGATGAAATCTCAAAGGAAATCAGTCAATAATGTTGAATGCTTTAAATGTCATAATTATGGGAATGTTGCAGCAAATTGTAGGAGCAGATCATTTCAGCCACAAACTAACAGATCCTACATAGAAAGGTACTCTGGTTTCTTCAAGGGATATTGTTTTTCATGCAACAAGTATGGTCACAAAGCTGTTGATTGCAATAGAAGGAAGAATAGAAATACTCATTATGATTCTTATGCTTATTTCTCTGGACACATGAGATGTTATTCTTGTAACACATATGGACATGTAGAAAAGGAATGCAGGTTGAACAGACATGAGAAATTGGATAACTTCCAGCACACAAATAGAAAGTTCAAACAAATTTGGAGAAAGAAGGAGGACCGATCAGAAACGTAGGGAATTCTGACCCTACTGCAGTCATCCGCTTCTGAAGCTGACTTTTCTTATTGACTGCAAGAATGATGTGAGATACATTATGAGATCTAGTAATGTATCGTCACAAGGGGAGCAATGCATGATGACTCTCATGGTTGATTTGAATATTCTGGTTATGTTTACTTCTGACAGTACATTTGATGTGGAAAGGACAGGTACAGGAGGTACAAACTTAGGAGGAAATGAAGGAAGATGAAAATTTTCTATACTTCACTTTCCATACGCGGGTTCAATGAACAAAAGTCGCGTATACACGCGAGTTCCAGCAGACACAGTCGCGTATGCATTGATGATAAGAGAATTTGTCTGATAGCTGAAGATCTGGAGCAGAGGCTCAAGGGGAGCATCAGTCTGACTGTTAATAACTGTGTTATTGACTCAGAAACAGCTTAATTTCTCAGTTCTAAATGATGATATGATGCTTAATGTCTTATGTTGAAGATTATGGATGTGTCTTGTTTGCTTGTTGAATGAAGAGTATTCGGTGCTGAAGTGAAAGAATTATAATTCAGAGATAAGGATAGTTCATGCAGAGATTGTTGCTGATGATTTGCTGTTGAAGTTGTTTCAGATTACACAAGTTAAAAGAAGAGCAATGGTTTAGGGGGAGCAGCAGGTTGAATACTAATGATTGCATTGTTGGCAATATGAATGATTATTATTTGGTTTTTGTGATACTCATGCTCAAATGATGATGTCTTGGTACATGGTTTATTATGATGAGTTTTTGAGCCCTGGTTGCTGATAAGTATCCTTTGTACTCACACATGGATGAGTTGGATGTCATTTGATTCAGAAATAAATCATGCAGAGTGTGTTACTATGGTTAAGAGATCTTTTGCCTACATACGTTACTTCATGTTAAATCTTGAATATCATGGTGATGTTGGACCACATGGATGATTGCTTGACACCTATGTGAAGATGTTGTTCTGATATGAGAATCTCTCTTGGAAAGATTGTATTGATGCTGCAAAGAATCTGAAGGCTTGGTTACTATTGTACTGATGCCACAACCGTTGGATGACGCTTGAAGACACAACTACACCATTCTATCTATCTGTAGTCCAGGAAAGCATTCAAATGTCTCAGAAAGAAGCTGAACATTGTCTTTGCCTCACAGAGAATCAGATTTGATTGAAATTTAGAAGATGGTAGTGGATACGCGGGTTTCCTGAAACACAGTCGCGTATATACGTGAGTTAATGCACATAAATCCGCGTATGTATGATTGCTGACAAATTTTTTCTTGGAGTCAGCTCTTTTCAGCACAGCTGCAGTGCTGTTTGATACTGTTTGATATCTCTGGTGGTGTTCCAGTTCTCATAATTTTGTTTCTAATGTTTTGATGAAGATGCCTTGATGATTTGTTGGTGGAAGTTTTCAGGATGCACAAACTAAGGAGGAGCCTTAGTCATTTGGAAAGTTTTCTTGGTTTCACAGATTCAGGGGGAGCATTAGCTTTGCTGAGTATAATGCATTGTTGGCATTATGATGATTCTGATATATGTTCCTTAAAGTCTTTCTGGTGTTGGTCTTAAAAGTTATATTTGTATTTTGATGAAAAGGTCTGGTTGAGACCCATGATGTAAAATTGTAATATTCAGTCATGTAAGGACTTGTCAAATTTGTAAACCCACTTGGTTGGGTAGCTGAGTCAAATTTTGTAAACCCACTTGGTTGGGTAGCTGAGTCAAATTTGTAAACCCACTTGGTTGGGTACTTGATTCTCATATGTAAATCCACTTGGTTGGATATTTGATGTAAGTATGAGTCTTTGGTGATAGGAAGTTCATAAAGTCATGTACTTCATTAGAAAATATGTTTGAAGATTCAGCATGAACTCAGGGGGAGCTTGGTCACTTCAGCATATATCAGATCTGCAGAACGCTTCTTCCACATGAGGAGAAAAGGAGGAGAGTATGATGGTTTTTGATCCGCCCTTTGCCCTTGATGTCAAAGGGGGAGAGTGATATGGTGTTTGAATGAAGAGAAAGAATGGTGTCAAAATGAGGAATGTGACATGGTGTCATTATATTCTTAATGTACCTATCTGATGTGGTAACCAAACACCATCGTGGTTGCCATCAAGTCCAAAGGGGGAGATTGTTGGAAATATGATGCAGGATGTTGTCCTTGATGGCAACCCACTGAATGAAGATGAAGACATTTGACTATTGACATGTGTTGTCCTTGATGGCAATCCACCTGATGAAGTTATGCTTGACTTGATGGACTTAGTAAATGATGTAAATCTGATGTGATATAATGTTTGTTGACAATATGATGCTGAGTGCTGTCCTTGAAAGGCAACCCACTTGATGAAGATGATGACAACTTACTTGATGAAGTTGTGCTTGAGAGAATATGTTCCTGATGAAGAAAATATGATGTATCTATAGTGTGTACAAAAGGCAATGAAGAAAGGAATTCAGAATGTGCTCAAAATATGATGAAAAGAGTATGTCTCTTTGTATACGCGGATTTTCCTAGGGGAAGTCGCGTATGCACGCGGAAAGGAACGTTCCAAGTCGCGTATGGGCTAAAGCGCTCAAAAAGTGCAAAACCAGGGGTAACCACCATGGTATTGACCCATTGTATTGGGTAATGATCCGCCTAATTGACCCCGTCCAGGTAGTTTTGGGTTCATGGTATTGTTTTGGCCCATGGTATTGAAAAAGGGGGCTCGTGGTATTGAAAAAGGAAAACCTATATAAGGAGAAGAAATTCATTGTGCAAATCATGAGTGTGGGTGCAAGATGTCTGAGCTTGAATGAATACTTCTCTCTGAAGTAGATCTGAATGGAAGGGTTACACTTGAAGACAAATCTGAAGGTATGATGCACCAATGATGAAGAAGGGGATCTAGATCTGAAATGCACTTGTAGCTGCTAGATCTTCTTATGGAAGGCTTAGATCTGTGATGAGGCGAACATCTAGGCGAACATCTGTCTGAAGTAAAAGGGTAAATCTGAACTGAATATCTAATCTGAAGAAGTATGCTGCTCTGTAATGATTGAAGATCTATATGCTACTTCGCCGCGGAGGAAGCGCGTATATACGCGGCTTCGCTGAAGTAAAAGCGCGTATGCGCAATAAAATATACACTGAGGTATACGCCGGTTTGTGTGGACGGAAGCGCGTATATACGCGACATCAGTGAAGTAAAAGCGCGTATGCAAACTAGGATTTGCTGAAGCAAGGGGTATGAAATATCTGATCTGTTCTGCTGTGTTTCTGCTATCTGATCTGTGTTGATAAGTATCTGTTGGTGATGTATGTTTGTGCTTAAAAGTATGGAAAGGGTCCAATTTGAAAATATGATGAAATGTGGCCTGCAAGTGGTGTTCTATTGAAGTTGTTGGATCCAGTGTGAAAATTGATGAAACGTGGTCCAAGGTGGTGCTGAGGGTTGTAGCCTTCAGTCAGGGGGTCGTAGCTCCCTTCCAGGTGAGGCTGGTAAACGAGATCGGGGGGTCGTAGCTCCCTTCCAGGAGAGGCTGGTAAACGAGGCAGGGGGTCGTAGCTCCCTTCCAGGAGAGGCTGGTAAACGAGCGCAGGTGGGTGCCTGCGTGCTGGTCAAGTCTGCGCCAGCACATATGTTGTAAGATGTTTTCTCTATAATAAAATATTGAACGCTGAGCAACTGCAGCGGTGGTTTTCTCCCGACTTGGGTTTCCACCTAAAAATCCTGGTGTTCATGTGTGATGCTTTGTGTGATGGTTTATTCTGTTCTTACTGCACATGTTTAATGTTTATAGAACATCTAATGAATGAATGATGGAATGATATAAGTGAAGAACTAATGGCATAATTAGATCTCTGTGTATACGCGAGTTTTATGAAGGATATCCGCGTGTATACGCTACTTGGCTTCAGAAAAGTAGCGTATGGGTTTTAAGGAATGAAAAAGTAAAAAGTTTTGAACATGCAGAAAATACTGATTCACCCCCCCCCCCCTCTCAGTATTTTTCCCAACACTGAGAGTGGCGAGGGGTCATGCGCTGCATGGCGATGGTTGGACAGGCGATGCATGATCTACAAACTACAGGAGCAAAGCCATTGGCTCGGGATCCCCCAGATAGTGATTAGGTGTAGGGGCATGTGGTTCCCCCAGTTTTGAGTTTTTGTAACATGCTATGGGCATGTCAAATGTATCAGAGTGGATGGACTCTAAAACATTTTGTATGACACATATAATGGATATGCATCATTTTTTATGATTTGTGTTATTGTCTTGTGTTAAATGTATGTGTTAAGTGCCAATCTAGAATATTTTTTACAATGCTATATACATAGTGATTTTGTGCTCTAAGTACATGATTGAATGTGATTATTTCAAATTCACGCATCAAAATATTTACCCGTGAATATTTTCTAAAAAGCATAGGATTATGCACACGATAAACACCATTCAATTGCATGACAAGAAGCAAGGAATATAAATGAACATGAAGGTGAAGGATGCGATGGGAAAGGGAATCAGCTAATAAACCTCATACTGCATCATATTCGGCCTGGTTATTGGTGGTAGTACCAATGCATACGTTGTTCAAGAGAACAGGTGAATGTAAGGGCGTAAAAATGGCCCAACCTGCCGAGGCTAGATTCTGGGAGTAGCAACTTGCACCATCGGCATAACCGATAGAAGGTGTGGATGGGGGGTCCATCTGAAAGTTTCCACATTATAACAAATATGAGGATGATGAAAAATGTTGGAAACCCGAATGCAAAGTAGAAATCAAACAAACACTACTAGAGGGAGTGCTCTAGGTAGGATGTCTACCACCCGCACACCAATGGCTAGGTGGTTTGTGGGAGCTGCCTTGGGGGAATCTTGTGCTCAGGTCATGAAAGTAAACATAGACACGGGTGGTGCCATTCCACTTATGGGTGGGAAAGATGAATTCAGGGGTGGAAAAGGCTTCCATGATGTCGTCATCACAGTAAAATATGGGGTGACAGGTGGAAGGGAAACCACATGACATGGCAAAGCTACCTGACTCATCATCATGAGAAGAAAGGTTCACATGTGCATCGTCATGGGGGGTGACAGAATAACAAGCAGATAAGGGATCCACCGATGTTGAGCCTAGGGTGATCACTGAAGGGAGGTCAAGTGAAACAGAAGGGGATGTCTCAGAGGGATTTTCCACCATGGATCTCATGAATGATGATAGGTAGAGGATGGTGGCCAAGGTCTCCATCATCTCGACATTAGGAGGGGGAATGTCAATGAGAGTCGGTAAATCCTCAAGGTTGCCCGAAGCATACTATGTGTTGTACCTTAAGAGACAATCCCTTAGCTGTGATAAGGAATATGTGATTAATATAATTATATAATTATGTCACAGAAATATTGGTCTTTTTTTAAACACCTCCAATTATTTATCATTAAACCCTCAAAAATAAAATACAATAAATGTCCCACAATGCTATTATCTGCTGATATAGAATGAAATGATCAGAAGAACATGAAAGGTGGAAGCCCAAACTAATATGATGTTGTACAGGATCTATCACCTCAAACTTTAGAAGAATTATAAGAAAAGGAACTGTTAAAATGAAGGAGCGCATATTAAGGGTTTTAAATCTTATTTACACACGTAAAAAGAGACCTGCAACTTCATTACTTCATTTTCTTGAGAGACACAAAACACACCATGTAAATTGGAAGACACATCAATATCAACAAATTCCAGAAGCTTGCTTTTAATTCATTAATAATTTGAAATATGAGTACAAAAAATGTTGTCTGGAGGTCCAAAACTCAGAACCCCTGATCCAATCCAATTTCTGGACTTTATCTTTTTTCTTCACGAGTCATCTACATAATCAGTTATAAAACTGATTTATAAAATAGTTAATAAACTATTTTTGACAACCTTCTTTTCAAAATACTCTTCAAAATAATGAAATTACATTTTTTATTTAACATTATATATAGTATTAATAATAATATATATAGTATAGTTAAAGGCTTCTCTTTTTTACCAGCTTTATGTCATTTGAAAACTAGCATTTAACTAGACTCCTAATACATAAAATAAATTAATGAAGAAGGATCACATGTTCAATGTACAGTTGTGGAGATAATGAATATGGATGGCATGTGGGTTCCATTTTCCTGTACACACATAAATTTCCCAAAACCATAAACCACTTGCGGAGGCACTTTTGGTGGTTTCCCGAAATTAATAGAGTGATGCCGCATTACATCATAATCGTCGATTTGCAAACAATGGTTCAGGCCAAACCACTCTGCGGGAGCACTCTCTCACATAAGTTCCGAGCAATTTGTGATGCTGCAAAACCATAGGATCTAGGTCGGATGATCCAAGTCGTTGATGTATGTTGAACAATAACTTGTTTTATTGAGGCAGACTACTTCCATATTTAATGTGTTTGCTTCCCTTCTTTTTCACGGAGAGTCTCATTGACCTTTGGAATTGCATGCACTCAAATTACAATCTAAATTGTACTGATTTTTGTTTAAATATCATTTTAATTCCAAGTGATTGTCTGAGAAGGAAATTTCTATCATGCAAATCGAATTCTTATAGAATGACTCAAACCCAAATTTCAGAGGACGTTTCTGGAAAAAAAGACATTTGAATAATTGTTGAAATCTCTTAAATTTCTCTGAATTTTTTGACAATTCCAGTGATAAAGTCAATTCAAGTATATCTGCAGAAAACCCAGATCACGGAATTTTAAAATTGTTCTCCGTTTTCCCGAAATTTGAAATCGAAAATCGTGTATTGGGAATGTCTACGTTTTCTGAGATGTGCCATCATTTGTTTCCAATTCTTCATCTTGGCACAACTCATAAAATGTCTTTAAAAAGTTTTGTTTATCTAAACTATGAATTTATATGTATAATTGGATAAGAATCTTTTCATTATTTCAAGGAAATTTTCCAATATTATTTATTTCCTCTATTTTTCTAGGCATCTTTTCATTGATATGCTGCAAAACAACATTCTCCAAAATATGATAGGGAAAAATATTCCCTCCAAATTTATTGACAAGTATCGTTCATAGAAAATGCAAGGGGCTAGATCTATTTATGACTGAAAAGGAGGTAACCCACCCTCAACTAGGGAATTTATATTTGTTTTATGCAACATAAATTTCTTCAATGAGGCATCTCCCTACCTCAGACTTTTTCCACCTCCATGAAAATTCAAACTTTCATACTTGTACTTTTAATTTGCTGACATAATTAGCCATGAAACACATCCAAGACATGAGACGAAGGGAATCATTGAGAAATTTATGTTGGGATTGTGGTTATCTTCTTAAGCATGTAGCAGTTCTACTTAAATTTTTAATAATTTTTCCTCAGCAACCTTGAATTGCTCAGAACTTTTCTCAACTTTAGCTTAGTCAAATTTTGCTACAACACTATGCAAGGACGGGAGAGGCATACTAGTTTTGTTCAATATCTTACTCCCGAATTACCTCCAAAGAAGCACAGTAATTCATGAGGAAGGGACAATGGTGGGTATAATGGCCACAGAGATCACACAAAGCATAGGGCTGGTTGGTGTGGATAGTCTTAGGGTACTTGGTTATAGTCAAGGAAGGAACAAAGGTTTCCAGGACTATAGAATCAGGGAACACGACATTAACCATGGCTTTGATACGATGGAATTATGGACAATGATGGGTGGCATTAATGAAAACATCACAAAAAGTACACAAGGGTGTACGCTTTGGAGGCTGAGGAGGAGCGGGGTTTATCAAGGTGGCCTTGTCTTTGGTGCCTTCTTGCGAGATTTTCCCCTCTCTCCTGAAGCTGTCACAACAGGAGTGGGTTCTTGTTTAGGTGGCTGAGGCATGAAAGCAAGATGAGGGGTCATGGGGACTGGTTGAACCAGGGTCAAAGCAAGGTAAGGTTTGGTATGACCAGGTAGGATGGTGAATGGGGGATCAATGTACTATACTGGGATCCCCAGGGTCAGGTTAGGAAGGAATAAAGGTAGCCATAACATGTATCGAAAATACTCCAAGAGGGGGGGCTAGGAACGGTATCTGACCGTAGGGGTAATGGCCAGTTGAGACAACTCTAAGATGGCTAAGGCTGGGGGGAACCATGCCAGGAGGGTAGAGAGGCTGATGGATATTAGCTACAGATGAGGGGCCTTCAGTAGGGGGTCCTAAAGGGTGCGTCAAGGTGCTAGGAACGGGTTGTGGATGGCGGGGCTGCTGACTAGTCGAAGCGGGCCGCTTGAGGTCAGATCGGGATGATTGCATCATAAAAATATTCGATGAGCTGGGATCAGATACAGGAGGAGAAATATCAGGGAATGAACCAAGAAAAGAGGAGTCTTTTGTAGACTCTGGGTGAAACACTGGTAAAATGTTCGACTGTTTGTTTATTTGCCACTGAGGAGATAATGGACTTAGGGAAGGTCTGAGGCTTCGATTCATAATATGTCAACTGGTTGATGGTGACTATATTTCCATTATGAGGAAAGAAAATATTATAGTGAACCACAGATGGGACAAAAAACATCACATAAGTGTAGCTATGACCTAATATAATGTCGTATTCTAAGGGGGCATCAATAACCTCTACGTCAACACAAACAGTCTTACCCTCAAGAGTAATAGGAAAATTGCGGAACAATCCTATTGGCTAGGAAGAGAGGCCATCCCATGCTCGAAAGGTGATAGTGGAAGGGGCAAACTCAGGAGATCCGAGTTTCTTCCAAACTAAAGCAGACATCACACAGGTAGATTCCCCCCCATCAATGATACATCGAGAGACATTTTCATTACAGATCTTAACGGGGATTTGGAAGGTGATGAAAGAAAGAAGAGGAGGATTTTCTGACCTGTCACCATCGAAGAGGATAAAATGATCATCTGAAGGATTCACACCATCCATGGTAGTTAGTAGAGCTTTTTTTTGTGAAGGGCATGACTAGAGGAGTTCCATCGTTGAGATGGCAATAGGAGATTACACAAAATCATCTACTATACTATATGAATGGGCAGCTTTTCCAGAAGTTGCATTTTGGCATAATGGTCCCTTGGGGATCTTGGCATGAACCTATACCTTAGGTTGAGGGATATGTAAAGGACCATTAGTTGTCGAAAGAGGCTTTGTGGAACTAAATAAGGGGGCTCGGGGGCAGACGTAGCGGGAGGCTTTTTTTACTGATGGGACTGAGTCTAAAGGTTGAGGTCAACGATAATGGGTTGGCCAGAGTTCATTATGAGAATATGGTAATCAGAGGTATGAAATGGAGGAGGCTGAGTGGCTGCCTAAACTTCAGGGGGTTGGGAATCCTTACTAGGGGAGAGGATTGGTAAACACTACGGGCTGAATAGGTGCATCATTGGGAGGAACCAAAGGGGAGGCTTGTTGTCCTCGTGATGCTACTTGAGTCTCCCACATCTGATGCATCTAAGGTAAAAGAGGACAATCATGGGTGTAGTGACCATAGAAATTTCAACAAGAACAGGGCTTATTCGTGCGAATAGGATTGTCCTGCTTGGGCTAAGTGCCCTGTTGCTGGTTAATAGTGTTAGGTGCATTCCCTTGGCGATCAGGTCCTTGATTACTTGTGGTAGATTTATTTTGGGTGCCTTTCCTCTTATTTTTGGAAGTAGGAATATTAGTCGTGCCCTACTATGCATACACCTGCCCCTGGTGGGGTGGTGGTTGCTGTTGCGGGGGTTGAGAAGGAAAGGGAGGCAGCGGAGCTAATGCTGGAGGAGATGGAGCATGAGGATGTGAATACAGATAATAAGGATTTTTGGAAACATTGTGATGAATAGGTTAGGAAAAAGGAGGAGGCATGCCATATCCTAGATACATGCTATCGGGAGAGGGAAAATTACGGGAGGAGTTGGCCCCTCCCTAAGGGAAACCATAACCCATGGGAGGATGAGTGTATGCCCCAATGATACCATTGGTGGCATGGGATTTCCCCAGTGTGTTGGCACCATCGGGTCTAGGGATATCAGGTAAGATGGTATAAGCATAGCTAGAATGCGCATAGATAAGGTCATATTTTAACCCAATCTGGAGAGCAGCTTCTTCGGTCTGAGGGAAATGAGATGTGACATCTTTTCCAATAGCAAGAAAAAGGGATTTAAGAAACTAGTCCATGTAGACATGGTCTTCAAAGGTAGGGGCTCGACATAGGCTCTTTATTATCTGCCATTCATAGACATGATCAGATAGGCTGGTCATAGATGACTGATGAAAAGAGGTCAAAAGTTCGATACCAATGTCATAACAAAGGGGAAGCTGGAAGTAAGATAGAAAAGCCCAAGCAAGAGTCGTAAAAGTAGTATGAGAGGAGGAGGCCTGGTCAACATAACACTTAGAATATTATCCCGTAAATGTACACTGGAACAACCGAAGATGGATAGACTCATCTGTGATGGAGTTAGATGAACACCACATGTGGAAAGATCGAACATGGTTTGTAGGATCCTCTCCAGCAAGACCTTCAAACTTGGGGATGTCAGAAGGGAGCTCAGTTGCAATAGCAGGCCAACCAGGATCATGGTGTATGGGTTCATTCATCAACTGGTTAAAATCGAGAAGACTGAGACCTACTATATAAGGGAGCAAGGGAGTAGTCGGGATAGTTCCTGTCGCGGTCCCACTAGTAGTATTCCAAGCATTAGGGCCGGGGCTACCACCAACATTATGTCCTGAACCAGAAATGGTGAAGGTGATAGGGGGAGAACTGAGGATAGAAGTGAAATGGAAACCCAATGAACCAGAAACATATTCATAGTTGGGACTCGATTAAGGACTAAATCCAATCCTACACAGAGGAGTAAGTCCTTCTAACGAAAAATGAGGATGAAGGCCAAGAATTCTCCGGGATAAATGCCTTGGGGGCACAATGATGAAAGAACAAACAAAAATCACAAAAGGACCAGAGATCATCAAGCGTAAGGAGGTGAAGGATCAAATGATTAAAATGTTGAAACAAGGGCAGAGAGGTGCAGGATCAAATGATTACAATGTTATAGTCTTGGCCTGGCGATGTAAACCAGGAACTCTTCACTTAGGGTGTGTGTTTTAAGTGTGTTAATTTTAATTTTTAAACCTAGACATGTGTAGAGAAAAATAAAGTGTGTTGTATAACTGTAAATAAATATGCAAACAATAGTAAAGTAAACTGAATATAACAGAAAATAAGCAGCTAAAGATGAATCAATGTAAACCCAAGGAGGCAGGCTTCCCAACAACTACTCTATGGCTGGGAAAAAATATAGTCAAAACACAATGGATCTAAACTTAGGAGGGACAATGATCTAAAGGTAATATCTGTTGGAAATAGGTGCAGAAAATAGCAAAAAACTAGAGGGAAAAGTGTTGCAAATGAGGTGCTGAAAGGCTACAACTTGAAGGGAAATTGAAGGGACCCTAGACGAGGACCCAAAAAAATTGAAAAGAGGTGTTTTGGATGGATGAATAACCGATTTGAAATGGATTTGAAGGTGTAGGATCATATCTGAAAAAGGTTGAACACACTGAAATCTCACACAATTTGCTTCAACTGAACTCCTCCTAGAAAGATGGAAGTGTACTAAAGCCCTAGGGGGCTAGGTTCCTACTTCGAAGAAAAAAATAGAGCAAGTACATGTCCAAAACGGGAGGAGATAGAGGTTAGACAACCCTGAACAGTAGCCTATACAAACCCAGAAAAATCACAGAAAAATTCCCCCAAAAAGTACAGGTTGCAGTTTCTAACCTGATTTCTGTAGAGGTCGCAGGTTTTAGGCTGTTTTCTGCATCCTAAAGGTTAAGTGCTATAGGGTAAAATTCTTGGGTTTTTGGTTATCAAATATCCCTCTCAGGGTTTTCTGGTACCCGAGGCAGACAAGAAAATTAGCTGTATAGTTCACAAAGAAAATGCATATATGTTCATGTCAACTTAAACAACTTGATAAAATGAGATGGAAGATTACCTCTTTTTAGATTCCAAAGTCTTTGGAGATCACTTAAGCAGCGAAGCAGAGATCCTTCTTCACTAGCTCCAATTCCCGACCATGTGATCAATCAAAGCACCCGTGTAATCTCTACCACAATATATTTCCTATCAATTAAGTTAACATATGATAAACATTAAGCAATGCATATCTAAGCCATTAATCTCATGCTATGTAAGTAATTGAGAAACAATAACCATATTGACACATTGAATGGACAAAACATATACAATTCTATTGATTTATAAAAAGGAGGATTACAACCGTCAGTTGTACCAAGCCCTCCTCATTCTTCCTATCTCTCTCTCACTTTTTTTGAATGTGGTGATGTCATAATCAACATGTTCTCAATGAACCTCTTTGATCTTTGACCTTCACACTACAACAACAAATGCTCTGCTTCACATGTATTAAAAAAACGTTCGACCTTGGACCAAGAGCGCACAACTCCATTTTATAGGAGATGGAGAGGGAAAACCTTGCCTTTCTCATTCCACTAGTTCTAAATAGAAAAAACCAATATGTTTCCTAAACTTTCCATGCATTTTCCTTTCTTGAGAGTTAAGTTGTTTTTGGAAAGACCTAATAAGAGGTTAGTGCCTTGCAGTTTCTATTTTTCACTCTCTCTATGAAAAAAATCTGGAGTTTCAAATCATTCTCCATGGGTTTTTCTTGTTTCAAACTCAAAACACAGGTAACACTTCCCTCTAGGCTAAATAAAGTTTTTCCCTAGTCACTAACATGACCTTTTCATTGATTAGGAGTGTTATAACACACTTTGGCTATTATAGGGGCACGTTACCTTGGCAGAAGTAGGTTTAGTTTAGGTCTCTTTCTTCCTTCCATATTTATCTTCTCCTCTGAGCTGATGAGGAGGTCATTTGACTTGTAACATTAAGTTTGTAGGTTTTGGCCCAAAAACTGTGACTCGCACTTCTGACACTCTCGGGATCAGGCTTCAGAAAAAAGTGTCATCTCAGCTACGGTTGATGCCTATCACCTGCGGAATAGGTTCAGAAACACATGGAAGTTAGAATTTTTAATTTTTTAGGGTTTTAAAGGTTAAAAACAACATCAAGAAAAGAAAAACAAGAAGCTCAAAAAAAACCCTAGGGTTTGAATTAGATGGTCATGCAGGGATCTGAAAAACGACAACGGTCGTCATCATAAACCCTAGTGGAGTTGCCAGTGTTTAGTGTGAATTCTAATCACAAGCGTATGAAAAAAGCTCACTTTAGCTATGCAGAAAAAGCAACCCTAACATCAAATATGGTTGCCAATTTATTTAGATCTACAGTTAGTTGACCAATAAAATTGCTACAAAATCCATATCTATGCAGTTAAAGACATTAAGAAGTAAATAAAAGTAAGAGTTTCTCCATGCATCCAATAGACAAGACAAGCATATTTTTAACGAATTTTTGTATTTATGACACTTGGGAAGGGAACAGAGAATGATGTTACTAGTCCCCCTCAATGGGATGGGTTCTTGTATGTCGTCAGTGCTTCAGATCTAAGATCTCTCTCTTGATGGTATAGAAAACCCAGACAACAATGGAACTCAAAGGGAGTTCACAAGCAAAAAGATAGAAAAATATGACAATGATGGGGGATCAAAGTCAAACCAAATGTATAGATCTAGAGTGATCTTTAGGAAACAAAAGGTAGTGAATGAATGGAAAATCCCTTCTATTTATAACAAAATATTGAGTTAGTCTAGATATTGGTGCATAATTAAAATTTTATTAACCAAATATAGATCCAACTTTTATGGAACATTTTATTATATTTGTTGGAAGGAAAAAGAATTTTAATTTTGTCAAATCTTGTTATTTGTAAATAATAAATAAATAAATTATTTATTTATTATTTTAAGAGTTTTTTTGAGTAATAATTAAATAAATAGTGATTTATCCAATTATTTATAAATGATTTAGTCAAATTTAATAAGGAATATTATTTAAATAATGTTTAAATAATTATTCCTAGAAAATAATAAGATAAAGAGTGATTTATATAATTAATTTTCCTGTTTTAGGTTAAATATGACCAGGAATATTAATTAAACTATTGTTTAATAAATCATTCCTTCAGGAAAATCAAACAAATATGGATTTATTCTATATTTACTCATGGGGTTTCCTGTTTAGACCATAAAAAACTTAATAAATTAAGGATTACTAAGTTATTTTTCATAGTCAAAGAAATTTTACTTCGGGTAAAATTTGTCTTACATGGTGTACTTTGGTCCATCTAATAATTATAGGTTAGATGACCAAAAGTTGGTGTAACACCACCTAAGCCGAGGTAGGCCACATCGCTACCATCGCCTACAAGACTGAATTAGAGCAATTGATCGATCGGCTTTGTGAGGATATGCCAGAAGTAATTCCTACCTCCATTGTGCCGCGGGCCAAGGTTGAAGGCTTGGTCGCTACTTTGAAGGCATCTCGGACTAAATTGCAGGTTGTTAAGGCAGATTTGGAGCTTTAGATAGCATTTTTGCAGGCCAAGCTCCAGCTTGAGACCCCTCTGGAGGTGTGTGCCCAATGTGTCACGCTTTTCACAGAAGCTAGAACCAGTATTACTGCACAAATCACTCAGGGCACCACATTGTTTGAGACTACTATGGAGTTATGGTCTCGGGTGTAGCGTGACCCCCTCCTTCACCAAATTGATCAGGAGTTGCACCAAAAGGAGTAAGAAGTTGATTAGATGGAAGGCACTATTACCACCCTTGTCCTAGCCTAACGACTAGCGCACCTTCAGGCCAACCACACCCTCAGAGTGAAATTGTGGGGCTCTGACGCAAGAAGCAGGTACTCAAAAAACAACTAACACCCTAGGTTGACGAAGCACTCAAGCTTTCGTATGAGTTAGAAGGGGCCATGAGATAGTTGAATCAAACCTTGGAAACTATCACCGTAGCTACTGAAGGGCCAACTTCATAGAATTTGGTTGATATTTCACAAAATGCATCCGCATAGAGCATAGGTATTCTGCCCCCGTTGGCCACTGCTATTGAGGAGGTCCAAGAAACAATGAAGACCCCGACAATGTTGTGACTCAAGATGAGTCACAAGATTGTGTTGGGGAACTATTGGAATGAGGACCCCTTGTTACACCATTTTTTGGTCATCTAACCTATTGTTATTAGATGGACCCAAGTACACCATGTAAAACCAACTTTACCTTAAGTAAAATTGCTTTGACTATGAAAATAACTTAGTAAACCACCTTTATTAAGTTGTTTATGGTCTAAACAGGAAACCCCGTGAGGAAATATTAAATAAATATACATTTGTTTGATTTTCCTCGAGGAATAATTAGTTAAATAACAATTTAATTAATATTACTGGTTATAATTAACCCAAAACAAGTAAATTAATTAGATAAATCATTATTTATCTTATTATTTTCTAAGAATGATTATTTAAACCCTATTTAAATAATATTCTTTGTTAAATATGACTAATTCACCCTTAAATAATTAAATAAATCATTATTTATTTAATCATTACTCAACCATATCCTTAAAATGATAAATAAATCATTTATTTATTTATTATTTACAAATAAAGGGATTTGACCCAAGTTAAATTCCTTTTCCCTCCAACAAATATAATAAAATATTCCATAAAAGTTGGATCTTGATTTGGTTAATAATATTTTAACTATGCACCGATATCTAGACTAACTCAATATTTTGTTATAAATAGAAGGGTTTTCCCATTCATTTACCACCTTTTGTTGCCTAAAGATCAATCTGGATCTATACTTTTGGTCCGATTATTGATCCACCATCATAGTCATATTTTTCTATTTTTGTCTGGATTTTCTACACCATCAAGAGAGAGGAATTCTAAATCTGAAGTGCTGAGGACTTACAAGAACCCATCCCATTGAGGATAAAAGGGAGCACCCTCTTGTGCTTTCCTCCCAAGTGCCATTAATACAAAATTCATTCGATATATTCTTGTCTTGTCTATTGGATGCATGGAGTAAATCTTGTTTTTTCTACTGTTTAATGTCTTCTAATGCATAGATCTAGATTTTTGTAGCATTTATCTTGATCACTTAACTGCAGATCTAAAGATATTAGCAATCATTTCTATTGTTAGGGCCATTTGTTATGCACAGCTACAGTGGAACTTTTTCGTACGATTGGAATTAAGATTCATAATAACAATTGGCGACTCCACATGGGTTTACGATTGTGACCGCTGTCATTTTTCTGATCCTTGCATATCTAGCTACTTCAAACCATAGGATTTCTCTTCAGCCCCTTGTTTCTGCTTTTATTGATGTTGTTTTTAACCTATAAATCCATAAAATGATAAAAATTCTGACTTTTGTGTGTTTTCGAACCTATTGCGCAGGTGACAGACATCAGCCACAGCTAAGACGACAAATTTTTCTGAAACATACTGCTGAGAGTGCCCGAAGTCCAAGTCACACTTTTTGGCCCAAAACCTACGATGTGGACCTTCATGGCGCACTTTTTAGCCCAAAAGCTACAACCTGGAATTTTTACAGGGATTTTTCTGAAAGTTTTCTGAGCTTTTCTAAGTCTCTATTCAGGGTTGTCTGACCTCCGTCTCTGCTCATTTTGGACCTGTACTTGTTCTGTTTCTCTCAACTAAGTGGGAACCTAGCCCCTTAGGGCTTTAATACCCTCCACTTTTTGTCGAAGAGTTTTTGCTGTTGCAATTTGTCTGGAATTTCAGAGTCTTCAGCCATTTTTTAGATCTAATACCTCACCTTCAGATCCGCTTCAGATTGGCTTGTTATCCATCCAAATCACCTCATCTAGATTTGTTTGGTTTTTCCTCTAGGGTTCACTCTGTTTCCCTTCAGGAGCTAGCCTTTCTCCACCTTTTTTACAACAATTTTTCCTTTGATTTATTGTTGTTTTCTGCACCACTTTCCAGCAGATTTTGTCTTTTAGATCCCTGTCCCTCTTGACCTTGGATCTTGTAGCCTTTTTAGTGTGTTTTGATTAGTTTTTTACTCACCTATAGACTAGTTTTTGAGAGACCCGCCTCCTTGGGTTTATATTATTGCATTATTAGCTGTTTATTTTCAGTTTTTGCAAGCCTATATACTGTCATTTGCAGGTTTATTTACAGCAATATAGCACACTTTTTATTTTTCTCTACAAATGTCTGGGTTTAAAAATTAAAATTTACACACCTTTACACACACACCCTAAACAAAAAATGGCTTGGTTAACACCACCTAGCAAAGACTCTAAAACATTGAAATAAATTGATCCTGCACCTCTTTTCCCTTGTTTCGACATTGTAATCAGTTGATCCTACAACTCCCTATCCTTGTTGGTCTCTTTTTCCTTTGTGTCATGTTGTGTCATCACCATTGCATCACCAAGGCATTTATCTCAGAGACTTCTTGGCCTTCATCCTCAGTTTCCAGTAGGAAGACTTACTCCTCCACATAGGATTCGAGTTAGTCCTCCACCGAGTTCGCGCACCGACTATTCTTTTGGTCCTTTGGGATCTCCTTCTCGTTCCACCTTCAGTTCTCCCCCTGACACCTTCAACATGTCTGGTGCAGGACCTGCTGGTGGTGGTAACCCCAACCCTCAAGCTAGGAATACCACTAGTGGGACCGCAACAGACACTACCCTGACTGTACCCTTGCTCCCCTTCATGGCAGGTCTCAGCTTCCCTAATTTTGACTAGTTGATAAATTACCCTACACACCATGACGCTAGTTGGCCTGATATGCCAAAAAAGCTCCCTTAAGACATCCCAATGTTTGAAGGCCTTGCCAGAGAAGATCCTTAAAATCATATTGGATCTTTCCACATGTGGTGTTCATCTAACTCCATTACCGATGACTCTATCCGTCTTCGATTCTTCCAACGAACGCTTACAGGTGAAGCTACTAAGTGGTATGTTGATTAGGCCCCTTCCTCTCATACCACCTTTGTGACCCTTGCCTGGGATTTTTTGTCTTATTTCAAGCTTCCCCTTCATTACGACACTGGTACCGAAATCTTGAACTCTTTCTGTCAATCATCTACAACTCGCCTATCTGACCATGTTCAAGAATGGCAGAGAATAAAGAGCCTATGTCAAGCCCCTACCTTTGAAGACTGTGTCTACATGGACTGGTTCCTTAGATCTCTCTTGTCTCCTATCGGGAAATATGTCGTATTGCACTTTCCTCAAACCGAAGAAGCCACTCTCCAAATTGTGTTGAAATATGACATGATCTACGCTCAATCACGTTATGTTTATACCGTTTTACCTGATCTTCCCAGACTCGATGGTTCCAATGCACCGGGGCATCTCACGCCGCTGACAGTATTGTTGGAGCTCTCTTTAATCCGTATGCTCAACCTCCCATGGGCTATGGTTTTCCTCAAGGAGGGGCTAGCACCTCCGACACTTTTCCCCCTCCCAGTAGCATGTATCTAGGATATGGCATGCCTCCTCTTTTTTCCCAACCTCCTTATTATCCGTATCCACAGCTTGGTGGTCCAACTCCTCTAGCATTAGCACCTCCTCCTCCCTTGCCTTCTCAACCCCCGCAATAACAACCACAACCCCCTCAAGGGCAGGTGTACGCACAACAGGACATGACTAATCCTCCTCCCTCAAAAAAGAAGAGGAAAGGCACTCAAAATCAAGCTGCCCCTCGTAATCCTGGACCGAATCAAAGTAATGCTCCTAACACTACAAACCAGCAAAAAGGCACTCAGCCCAAGCAGGATAGGCCTATTCGTACGAACAAGCCTTGTTCTTGTTGTGGTGCTTATGGTCATTATACGCATGATTGTACTCTTCTGCCACAGATGTGATAGCCATGGGAATCTCAAGCAACATTGAGAGGACAAAAAACCATCCCTTCCGTTCCTCCCAGTACTACACCTAGTCAACTAGCTGTGCTTACTGATCCTTTTCCTCAATAGGGATTTGTGGCTACCCAACCACATGAAGGCTAGGTGGCCACTTAACCTCTTCCATCTGGTTCCCCCGATTACCAAATTCTCATTATTCCTTGGATCAGCCTTCTCAACCTTCTTCTCCTAGCCCTTCACCTTCAGTTAGTACTCATGAGCACCTTTATCCTCCTGGAATGGTTCCTCCAGGCCTTAACCATCTTGGAGCTATCCCGCCTAGTCATTACCCCTCTGGTCAGATACCGTTCCTAGCTCCCCCACCAGGAGTGTACACGGTACCTGTTATGGCCACCCTCTCCCTTCCTAACCTGACCCTTGGGGTTCCCATCTGGTACCTCGATCCTCTAGCCATTACCCCGCCTATTCAACCCGAACGTTATCTTGCTTTGACCCCAGTACAACCAGTCCCTATGACTTCTCCCGCTACAACAGTGCCTCAGTCACCTCAACAGGAACCACCTCCCATCACGACCGCTTTGGGTAAGAAGGGCAAAGCTCGCAAGGAGGCATCAAAAGACAAGGCGGCCCCGAAAAACCCTGCCCCTTCTCAGCCTCCAAAGCGTACCATCCAGTGTGCTTTGTGTGATGTTGTTGGCCACACCACCCATACTTGTATGGAGTTGCCTCACCTTAATTCCATGGTCAATGAGACATTTCTGGAATCTAATATCCTAGAGGTATATGTCACTATACCCAATTCAATCTTGAAACTCAAACCATTGCACACAAATCACCCTTGTGCTTTGTGTGATTTCCATGGCCACTACACTCACCTCTGTCCTCGCCTCGAAGAGTATCATTCCTCTTTAGAAGCCTTACGCCAACTCGAGGTCAAGCGCAATGAGTCCAGTGCTCCCTTATTTGTGCATCTTATTTCGGCAAGATTAGAGGACACGAATGCTCCTATTGACATTCCCCCTTATGATGTCGAGATGACAGAGCCTTCATCCACTATTTGCTATCTATCATCACCCATGAGATCCTTGGTGGAAATCCCCTTGGAGACTCCCCCTAATTTTTCACCTGACCTCCCTTCAGCGATCACCCTGGGCTCAACATTGGTAGATCCTTTATCTGATTACTCTTCTATCACCACTTGTGATGACGTGCAGGTGACCCTATCTTCTCATGATGATGAGTCAGGTAGCTTCATCGCGTCGGGTGGTATTTCTTCCACCAGTCACCCAATCATCTATTACGATGACGACATTATGGAAGTAGTCACCACCCCTGACTTTATCTATCCCCTATTACATCGAACCCATACATCCAAACCACATAAACCTTGTGGCCATTACATGGACACCCAATGTTTGGGTAAGGGGGCACCCATATTTGAGAATCCAGGAGAAGAAATTCTCTACAACTCTCCAAGTGTATCTGGTCATGTCGGCTCTAGTACCATTATTATTCTACATTTATAAGAACCTCTAGAGTCCCATATCACTTCAGATCACTCTAGGGATGGTACCCCTCATCATTCCTTCATATTACATAAAAAACCCAGTCCCTTCGACATTGTTGTTGACCAACTTGTGAGTTTTCTGGGAGAGCACAAGTTCATTATCCCAAAATCCTCTCTTTGGAATAGGTACATCATGTATGCCAAACTAGAAAATTAAATTCCATTTGATACATATATGCAGTACCAAAAGAGATTAGTAATCCTCCATTCCCTTTCTCAAACTGCATAACCATCACGAAAACAAATGGAGCACCATATCATTAAAATGTGTTTAGATTCCCCTTTTCCTAAATAAATTTTGGCATGACCACAACATGCTTAGGGGAACCTATGCCCCTCAACCTTAAAAATCCCAGATCTTAGCCAAAAACAGCATTGAAACCCTCTTTCTCTGATAGGTCGCACTTTTTAGGTCATTTCCTTGGACAGGTCGCAGTTTTCTACCCAGTACTTTCTACTCAGGATGCAGAACAGACCCCAAAAAGTGCGACCTGGCCTGTTCATGAGCTCTGCGTACCTCAAATGAACTTTCAACCCACCGAAATAAAAGAGTAGGCTCAAGAATCTTACCTAAAACCGATGGATCTCAAATCCCAATGGTTGATTTGTGTACTACGCTCGCCGCAAGATTTAAGGCCTTCTCTCTTCACAACATTCACCACAACTCCACCTGCAAATGAGTGAATTAGGAAGAAAAATGCCTTATTAAAGAAAACCCCTGATTTTTCTTTCACCTGCTGCAGACAAACCATAGCTCAGTTTGACGAACCATCTATACCATTGGAAATATCTCACCAAGCCCTCAAATGGGTATCTGTTAGTTTTTAGTGAATTGATACTCCACTAGGACACATTTTTTCCATGAAGCGTCACTTCACCCCTGCTCAAAATCGAATTTCTTTACTTGCAACACTCGTACTGGGGGCACCCTTTGCCTCCATACTGGTCCACGCTCATGTTGATTTTCATCATGATTTACCATCTTTTACTCATGTTTGTATGGTCCCCATTAGACCTTTTCTGTGTGGTAGCACCATCAAGTCACCCTTGTTTAGAGCATCCGAGTTGAGTCATCATTTCATTCATGGAATCTATCCCGAGTCCCTTCGCATCCCACTATAGTCCTCCATCCTTAATTTCTTGGTCCCTCTTTCGGGTGGCACACTATGGCCTTCAGTCCCTCTGTCCTCTATCCCTCATGATATTGTGTCAGTCGCTACTAGGTCATCCATGCCATTTATGCTCTAACAAGGGAATTCGTTTGTTGCTACTCAATCCTCGCCATTTCATCATCATCATTGGTATCAGTCTGTCAGTCACTCTACTATTTTCTCTCGTGCCTTAGTTGAGGATCCCTTATTGCCTCACCTATGGCCGACCCCCTTCTGTCGAAATCACCTCATTCATTCCAGAAGACACGTCTAGAGGGCAGTGTACCTTGGTTCCAGCTCCAACTCTTGTTCGGTGCCTCGGATCAGGCAAAGGGACTCATTTCCCTTTGACTTGATTGTTTCTCAGCTCCAGCTCCTTTCAGCATGATCGAGATCTGTATACTCGATGGCTCAGTGATGCAGCAGCTAGCATCATTGATTCCCAGGTGTGTGTGAGATGTCTCAGCCCTCATGAGGGGGTGGCCCTATAGGTATCCCCCCACACACCTCGTTATTATAGCCTTCGATGCAGCTCCATACATTTGATGATGCTGGCCTCAACCGCTTGTAGAGCCTTTTTGTTTTCATGTATCAGTCAGATTTTCACAACCCTTTCCTTTTTTCAGGGGCATCTAGGTTGCATTTATATCTTATGTACTCAGATATCACTATAAAAGTCCTGGTTATTATCCTAGGCACAATATGTATGTGGGATTTATTATTTTGTTTTTTATCTGGCTCATGTTTATGCCATCATGTGTTATATTGGCCAGTCTTGTGGTTTTTCGGATGCCTTATTGTTTTTACTTTGCCTCGGAGGGCATTGGTATGCCTCCCCCACCACCTATAGCACAAGTACTAATGCATCAAAGATACTTATCGCACCTGTAAGTCTCGTCTCCTCAGGGTCTAGTTCTTTCAGCGCTTTGGTATACCTTATATTTCTCTCTCTTTGACTTCCCCTTCGATGTCTAGTGATTGAGTTCTTACAATGTACTTCGATCATATTATTAGCTCCTAACATTCGCACGCTGGAGGGAAATATGTTACACCATTTTTTGGTCATCTAACCTATTGTTATTAGATGGACCCAAGTACACCATGTAAGACCAATTTTACCTTAAGTAAAATTGCTTTTAGTATGAAAATAACTTAGTAAACCACCTTTATTAAGTTGTTTATGGTTTAAATAGGAAACCCCATAAGGAAATATTAAATAAATATACATTTGTTTGATTTTCCTCAAGGAATTATTAGTTAAACAACAATTTAATTAATATTCCTGGTTATATTTAACCCAAAACAAGGAAATTAATTAGATAAATAATTGATTATCTTATTATTTTCTAAGAATGATTATTTAAACCTTATTTAAATAATATTATTTGTTAAATATGACTAATTCACCCTTAAATAATTAAATAAATCATTATTTTTTTTATTATTACTCAACCACATCCTTAAAATGATAAATAAATCATTTATTTATTTATTATTTACAAATAAAGGGATTTGACCCAAGTCAAATTTCTTTTCCCTCCAACAAATGTAATAAAATATTCCACAAAAGTTGGATCTTGATTTGGTTAATAATATTTTAACTATGCACCAATATCTAGACTAACTCAATATTTTTTTATAAATAGAAGGGTTCTCCCATTCATTTACCAACTTTTTTTGCCTAAATATCACTCTGGATCTATACTTTTGGTCTGACTATTGATCCACCATCATAGTCATATTTTTCTATTTTTGTCTGGGTTTTCTACACCATCAAGAGAGAGGAATTCTAGATCTGAAGTGCTGAGGACTTACAAGAACCCATCCCATTGAGGAGAAGAGGGAACACCCTCTTGTATTTTCCTCCCAGGTGTCATTAATACAAAATTCATTCGATATATTCTTGTCTTGTCTATTGGATGCATGGACTAAATCTTATTTTTTCTACTGTTTAATGTCTTCTAATGCATAGATCTATATTTTTGCAGCTTTTATCTTGATCACCTAACTGCAGATTTGAAGATATTAGCAGTCATTTCTGTAGTTAGGGCTATTTTTTATGGGCATCTAAAGTGATCTTTTTTCGTACGATTGGAGTTAAGATTCATACTAACACCCCTAACCGAATTTTTGGTCGAGTTTTGTAATATTTTTTAATACTTAGTCTAACGCAAGGGCTTTGGGGCGGGTCAAAGCCCCCGATTAATTGTAAAGGGTAAAAGCGTAGATGAGGATTCCACAAATGATGGTTTGCAGACCATAGAGTAGCGTAGGCTAAGATATTATAAATAGATAAATAAATCAAGTATAGAGGAGCCTAAGTAAGGAATAAGCTTGGATATGAAATTGTGGATCTTTTTGTCTCAATTTTCTGGGTAAGGGCTCCTATTGGCTCTGTGTGTAGAGACCCTGAGTCCTGTTATGTGCGGACATCGCTGGCTATGTGCACGAGTTGATAGATAGAGTATGTAAGTTGGATTTGATATGAATGAATGAGAAGGCTATTTTTTGGTATTTAAGTGTTTCTATGTTATGATGATTAGTTATTATATTTGTTCACTAAATACTTATGATGTACTAATGCACACATGGATGCGATATTATGAATGTGTAGATCTGGTTTAAATACTCTGCGTAAGTTACATGTTATTTATGATCTGTGCTCAGCCGATATACTATTAAGGGTTTCTTTATTAGGGCTTCCCCTACATAGGTATATCTGATCTAAAAGGGCACACTTCAGATTACTTTCTCTCTCTCTGGGTATGGAAACTTGGTTCTAGCACCCTCCCATACTACTTCGGGTGAGACCTTCGCCTGCGCAAGTGGGTCATTTCTGAAAGGGCCAGTAGTATAGGGATTTGTTGGAAAACCTTAAAAATTGAACCTGGGTCAAGACCCCTAAAGAAAAAAATTCTCCTCTATTGTTGTACCGGTTTTGTTATCTCTCTCCTCTTCCTCATGCATCTCATGAATAATGCATGGGACTATCAATGTAAAGAGATCAAGTCCATCTTGAAAACATGAAAGTGTTCCTTCTCCTGACGCAAGAACTATTGCAGCTGAGGGTGGTGGAAGTTTCTCCTCTTCCAAAGTGATAATACTAACATCTCCCCTTGGCTCCACATGTGCTTTCTCATATATGTCAGGAAATGTTTGAATAGGAATTACCTTTGGTTTCCTCTTATCAAACTTCTTGATAAGCCTTTGAGTAAAATCTGCATAAGCAGGCACTCTTTCATGTTTCAAATGGCTGAACCACCAAACATTTGCCTCACCCTCAAGGTGTAGTTCTACAATATCAATAGCTTATATTTCTTCTACTGGATGTAGCAGGAAGAATGCATCTCACTTTTTTCTCCAATCCTTTGTTGTGCTTATGTATGACACATCAAAAGTAGACAATAGAAATCTATTGTGCCATTTTCTTCTACTACTATTGCAAGGTCTTCACTCTTGTTCGATATGAATGAATTGCTAGAGAGTTAGATTCTCCTTAAAATCCCTTGATTGATATTTGTACTCTGTAAGATAATCATTTAGAGTTTCATGATATAAATTTCTTCCATCTCCATGCCTTTCACCTTCCTCTTCAAACAAGGTGGGTACAATAGATTTCTTTGGAGCTCTATGCAATACCGGTTTATTCTGTTGCTGATAGGAAGTGCTTGAACCTTCCTCATCTTGAAACCTTCTTGAGGTCTCCTTGCATCTCTCCCTTATCATTTTTTTTATCTCCTTTGATAGGTCATGCATATATCTGAAAATAAATTAGGCAAAAATCATTCCCTCCATTATTATCGATCTCTTCTTCTTGTGTCATAAGATGTAATGCCCACAAGATGAGCCAGAGATCATGCTCTGATACTACTATAATATCCAAAAATGGGAAAGAGAGGAATATAGAACATAAATTGGAAAATTGAGTGATACATCAACACATAAAGTGAAATAAGATCATATAGCCATCCTATTAAACATTATAGTAGAAAATTTATACAAGATCTTGAGGAAAAAGACACTCAATCTAGGTAAACAAGCCTCAATAGACAAAGTACATGAAATATGAAGCACAACTTCTATACCAGAATGCCGAAGGCTAAGCCAGCACTGGGGCTTACTGCTGTTGTAAATAAAACACATGGATCTACTGATAGGGTTCTTATCAAATGTCGGGATCAAAGATCTAGGCCTTCTATCACTATTCCAAGATAACCCTGAAAGGGTTTCTCGAAATACTCTAAATTCATAATATACAAAATGTGGTCCTAGGGCTGAATAATGCTCTACAACTGAGGATTGATATGAGGTGGTTGATATGATGTAGAAATGGCTGATATCCCTCCTTACAATATTTCTAGATAAAGGGCTGATCCCTTTACTGATAAACAGGGTCAATAACTTGGGTACTTCACCTCCCACTGCAAATGCATTGAAAAATAACACAATTTCTGGAGGAGACTGTGTTGTGGGTGAGTGTTGTTGCTTGTCCTGAAGACAGATGGTGGAATGAAGCTCTAATAAATTCCTCAGAAGCTTTCCAAATGAAGGGTTGCTCCCTCCACTAGAAAAAAAGCTCAGAAATTGGGTTTCTCAACCATCCACTACTGCAACCTGCAACACAACACAATCATGAAGGAGACTGCGCTGGGAATAATGTTTGAAGCTTTTCCCAAAGCCAGATAGTGGAAATGATGCTCAATAAAAATCTCCTGAGTAAGCACTCGAATTCCCCCAAGGATGAGGGTGCGATTCCCGCTCGAGAACAGGCTTGTGCTAAATATCACAACAGACTTAGATAAACAGTTGAAGCATGAAAATAGTCATACAAGACCAATACAATATCAATAATCCAAATAATGCCTTCTATGGCTACCATAATCTTTCTTTTATGCTTGGCGAGCTTCCTCACCCCGGGTCCCACTCATTAATGGAGTTACTCTCATGCATACACTCCTCCTCTGTGACTACATTGTCCTTCATTAATCCTCCACTATCTCCATAATAGCGTTGTTGATTTGGTCAACATTGATATTTTCCACATGCTTTATCCCCTGTTCACACCCCAAGGTTCTTTATATAGCTAGTATAATGATCCACATTCACATGAGAAGTGGTTTTTATTCCTACTAAAGAGATTTATGGGTCTCCTTACCCTCTTATTCATCTATCTAAATGAAAAAAGAAAAAATCAATATTCCAACTAGTTGAAAGCTAATTGGGAATATTACAATATATCTTGGATGGTCAAGTAAGGTAGAATGGGAGAAGGTTCCCATGAGATTTTTGATATCCTAGGAGCTAAAGAGTTATCCTCTCTAGTATGAATTTCTTCTTGATTTGTGTGCGGGGGCTGACACATTATGCTAAACTTCCCAAATATTTGAAGTAGAGATGTGGATGAGACATGGGAACTGTAAGTGATAATATCACATGGTTGTAGAGCATGTGTTGTAACTTTCATGTCTATGTAGAAAATATTCTATGGGTTGGTTTCACTTATAAATATTGTTGTTGAGTTGGCATGAACATCTAAAGGTGGCATGCCTGAAGTAGATGCATGCCACTTATCGATCCTAGAATTATCAACTCTTGGGAGAAGAACAAATGGTTTTGTGTCGATTTGTTGTAAGGGGTACCATACTTATATGAACCCAGAGAGGCATGGGAAATGATGTGTTTGGCATTAATATTGTGTGAAAATATGAAAATTATGGTGATTGCACCCTGACGAGTTTTTGTATACAAGTCGAGGGTTTTGGAAATAATATTGAAGGCAATTTAGAAGCTCTTCCAAATTTAGACAATGATTTCTTAAATGTCCCTATTCATTGCATTGGACACATGAATGGGTGAGTTTTGAAAGAGTCTATTTCATCTTATTTGTCTTTTTCTTGTTGAATACTGATGTAGGATGTCAATTATGATGGAATAAAGCACGTGAGTGTGTTTTTCGTGGAGATTATTCCCAAAATACACATAATATAAAATGAGTTGCATCATCATCTGTTGGAGTGGAAATTATTGGTGAAAACATACTTTCCTGATTAAGGGAAACCAATGTGTCCTAATATTGAGGGAGATTAGGGAGATTATGGGTATAATTCCCATGTTTTGTGTAAATAACACACAGGTGGATAGTGTGTAATCCCTCGTTGTGTGATGAGGTGGCCTTCTCCCCTAGAAAGGAAAGTGAAGGTAAGGGTTCCTTATAGGCATGAAGAATGAATTTGGGCTCTTATAATGATGTAATTTGGTTATTAGGGTGCCTAATTCAATCACATAATGCACACGGGGGAGGTACCCTAGGAGAAGAGGTAGTTAGGATGTCATTCTTCTTACTTTTATGTTTATCCTTTTTAGTGGCATTCTCTGGTGCTAATGTAGGTGCTACTATAGGTGGAAAGCTTTCTTGAGGTGGGTTTGAGTTAAATAATCAAATATAAGTAACACTTGATCTTTTCGACATGGCATGAGGTGTCAAATATATAACGAGCTTCATGGGAGTCATATTTGGTAAGGTGAGGGTTTCCATGACTTGGTGCAAAAAACAACTAGGTCGAGGATATAAGAAAGGGGTTTGAGAAATAACATAAGGAACAAAATGAAGTTCGCATATCACAACATTGGGTACTTTTTAGTTTGGTGTTTGAGGGTCCTAAGTCTAGTAACTATCTTATGTGGTCATCATACATATATACACTGTGAAAATTGGTGTGATGATTGGTGGGTCTCTTGGGTATGTGCCAAGGAGTGATGATGATTTTAACACTTCTACAAAAAAATTGGTCAAGGAAGGGAAAAATTCATTTTCTCACCCAAAAAAGTGTAACACACCATTAGGGGAAAAAGATGCTCTTGTCTCATAATGTTTTAATTAATCAATGGTAAATATTTTTCCATTATGGGGGAAAATCATGGTATGGAATATTTATGATTCCACTTCCTTCATGGAATACATGTAACTTTTTCCAAACAAAATTTTGTAATCAAGTTGGGCATGAAGGACCTCAATGTTAATGAGAACTATATTTTCAGAGAGATCAACTAAGATGTTATTAATAGTACAATAAGTGACATTGGGTGACATGAGTATGCCCTCAATGTGATCAAGGAAGTAAAGAGTTTGGGGGAATATATTTTTTAGAAACTGATTTTGATATGATACATGTGGATGCTCCCTCATAAAAAATGCAGTGATGGATGATGACACTTTAGATAGTGACCAAAATCTGAAAGGTGACTATGGATGGTAGTCGTGGTTCCAAACTATCCAATTCAAAGATGATAAGCCATGAATTTAAAGGATCAATTGCACCTAATGCAGAAATAAATTACATGTTTGAAGGACCTCCAACACCGACATGGCTAATAGATATTGTGCAAGGTCATTAATGATACTATAGATATAAGTTTCCTTCAAATTATGGGATGTGTGGTCTAATGGTCCTTTAAACATATTTAGAACGGGTTCACTGGGATGTTTATGTATCATCAAATGGGGAATAATTGTACTAGTTATGGGTATTGTTGAAGGATTAAATTTCAGAGGGTTTCCATAATCACAACTACGGGTTTGGAGAAGGACATCTATTCCTTGCATATATGTCACAACTAGTGGTGTCATTATAACTCCCCCCTATTTGGTTTTGGTATTGGGGAGGAATAGCCTCATGTTTGGTAGCTACTGCTCCTTTATGGGAAAATAATTTTTTCATTACTACAGGTTGTTATTTTTCTCCATCCTAGCCCCGGGACTCTCTCATGTATTTCAACTCTGGGAGTTTAGGGCAATGATGGATGTAATATCCATATTCTTAACCAAAGGCACAAGAGTGGTTAGGCCTAAGACCAACATTCTTATTTTTTGTGGATTATTTGTACCCTGGTTTTATTTTTGGTTTTAGTTAGGGGGATTTCCCCTAGTCGATTCTCTAGACTATTTTTCTTGATTTTTATTTCCCCCCATGACCTTGATATCCTTTATATTTATTATTACCTTTATTTTTATTATAATTGGGTGGTTTTGTGGTGTTTAGTTTCTTAAACAACTGATGTTGCTGAGGGAATCAAGGTTGAACAAAACAAACCCCCTGATTTTTCTAAGGTGGAGTGGTACTCTATTGTGGTTGTAGGAAAGGAAAATAAGGATTTATCTAACAAGGGTTTTTGTAGGTAGGTTGATAGGTTGACACTCATTTCGATGCATGTGTTGTGGACTGATTTCCTCGTGTGGGAGATTTTTAAGGAGGTATAGGTTGGTTAGGATAATATTCAACGTGTGAGGGTGTTGGAGGTTTATATGTTCTAATGAATGGTTGGAAATTTGGTTACTTACCATACATATTTACAAGGAATTGGGGAAATTTTTTTGGTTGATTCTAGGTGAGGATATTGATCAACCCATCAACAAAATTTGATGCTCTAGGATTTTCTTGAAAAATGGCTACAAGCAAGGAGCATCAAATATAACAAAGTAGAGGTACCCTAATTCTATGTAAATAAGCTAAAATAGTTTGGATTTACTTATGGACTCTTATTTTGTTTGCAACATGGTTGTGGAAACATCTTTCAAATTGCGTGAATATGTGACTTCAGTACGAAATCCAAATAGGAAGGTTTTGTTACATCCACTTTATAAATACTACAATGTTTCTGCCATTCATGAACATGGTCTGAAATATGCGTGGAGGTAGTATGTTGAAAGTGATTTAATAATTCCAACCCTGTGTAATCGTGAATTTGGATATAAAATAAGGTTAGGAAATATATTTCTAAAGACCCAAAATTTTGATGGGAACTGGTGGTCTCGCTAACATACCATTTTACAGCAGGACTGGTGAGGGTAAATTGAATAGTCTCAGTCGAACTGATTCTTGAATAATACTATTCGAGGAGAACCATAGATGGAATTTCATGATATGTTTGGTGGGATATTTCCCTTATTTTCCTTCAAAGTTAGAGATATATGATGGTAACTTCGTTGGCATAGGGGGCTATTATTGATTATGTGCATTGGGATCATTTGTAAGCTTCATGAGATTTGGAAGATTCAATGAATCTATAAATGGTATTATATTGTTATTTTCCATGATCGGATGACCTTGAAGTGGGGTTTCTAAAGGTTTCCCCTATGAGGTAGCATTGTTAGGGGTACCCTATGGGGTAGTGTTGGTTTTCCCTTGAGGGATGATGATAGGGATACCTTGAGAGCAGGTAGATTCAAACAAGGTTGCATAAAGAATGGATGTACTAAACAAGGTAGATGGGGATGTTTTCTCCTATGAAGAAATGGTGAGAGACTAGAAACACCTCCCAGTAATGGGGGGAGGTATTGTAGATTCCTAGAGAAATGGGTAACCCTTGGGTTCCCTATGGTTCCCTAGGATGTGTGTGGGGAAATATTGTGATGGGGGTTTTTAGCAAAGATAATGAACCATATACATAAGAGAAAGTGAAAAATAAATGGTTGATTTTCCCTTTAACTATTTAATGTGTTAAGCAATAAAAAAAAAATGTTTGTGACATTTTTTATATAAGAAAAAATATGAAAAGAGCTAGTGGCCTTCCACTCAACTAGTAATTGGGCCTTGTGAATATTTTATAATATGGTACTAGGGCCACATCCTGAAAGCACTAGTGATGCTTCTAGCAACCAAAAAACATCAAAGGTATGGCATAGGGTTATATGGATGGGTATTAGGGCTATGCCATGAAATTGTTGGTGATGATTCCAATATCATGATAAAAATCTCCTATAGGTGAAAGTGCTCCCACACCCACTACCTATAGGGAAAGATATACACCCACTTCCCACATCTACCCAAGAAATAGTATATACTGGGTAAATATGCGACAAAGGCTATTATAATGAAATTCAATCTCCTAGGCGACCTTAAGGAAGTGGAACTGATGGAAACATAACATATAGACCTTGTACATCATCAATGACACCCCCAGGAGATAACCCAACCTTTAAGGACTCTTACCCCTAGGTTACACTGAAATTTTTGCCTCTTTGAGCCATAGTCATAGGAATTCCACTGCATGCCAGTAGCCAAGAAGCTATATGCACATCAATAACATTGCTTCCTAGTATCTAAGGCCCCAATTTCTCAGTTCTGTGGCTAACACTCCGAGATTTGAGACACATTTTTCAGGCCCATAGCCCGGGTCACTGCCCAGAACTTCATGAAAAATTAAGGGAAGATAAATAACAACATAAAATGATAATAAATAAATAAAAATGAATAATAACTCATCTATACCCCTCCTAGCCATCACATGCATTTTTTTCAAACATGTTGCAAATGTTGAATCTACAGGTGTAAACAATAAATTTAAACATAGGGGCCTCATACTTATACGAGAATCGCTAAGAATCATTACTCCCTCACATAATTAGCTACAATAAAATTTATTTTACCATAGATACATTGTGCATTCCAGTAGTGTCCAAATGTTCAGTGATCAAATGTACTCTTTCAGATTTTCTTAGTTGTGGTCCTAGGTAAAAATTTCATGTTTCAAGCCAATTTTCAAATAAAATTTTGTTCACTAAATATGTCTAGTTCTAAAAAGCTACTCCCTAGAATCCATTCATGGCCATTATCATCTTATAGATCATTTCATCCATTTATCATTTAGGGTCTAAGTCCATTCACCATACCTTCATTTAGGTGTCAATCTAAGTCTCATTTGTTTCATCATCATAACAATCAATTATGTCATAAAAAAAGGCGAACAAAATCTCATTTTCACCATACAAGTCATTTGCATAAGGAGTTAGAAAATATAGGGAAATAAGTAAAGAACTCCTCTCTTCTCACCATCATACTGCAAATCTTCCAAGGGTTGAAGAAAAATAAGAAAATTTGTGCCAACGCTACTTGTGCTATGCTTCTAAGGTGTTGCACTATGCTTCTTCCAAAGGTTTTATGATTTTGGGTTTTAGCCCCCAAGTTATTCATTCAAGCTTAAAAAAAAGTGCAGAAAGCTTCATAGGCATCCTAATTAGTAAGTGGACACTCTCAATACCTCTCTCAATTCAATTCATTAGCATATGAGTGGATTCCCTTCTTAGGGTTTTGCTCCACTATGTTTTTAGTGACTTTCATCCTTGATTGGTTTCAGTTATTTAAACCCTCATCCCACCATATACAACCTTCACATATATTCCATATAATATACCCTAACACTCTCTATCACTCCCAACCCTCTTTAGCATTATTTTCATTAAAACCCTGATTTCCCACTACATTTCCACACGAAAACCAAGAAATCCACGTGTTTTCACATTTTGGTCAATCTCCTCCTACCCATTCCCAAAAATTCCACTTGCAGATTAAATCTGATTCATCACCATACCTCCTCAATTTTTTGGAGATTTTTTCCTAGCTTCTTTCCATCGCTTTTCTTCCCCTAAAACTACCCTACCACTATCCCTTGTTTTCCTAATTCTATACCTCCCATACCCATTTCATCTAGCCAGGGTTTCATCCTATTCACAAGCACTATGGAGGGTTAAAATAAGATTCATAAGGGAGGCCACCATTACAAATTTGAGCCAACTCGTAACCATGCCATCCTTTTTAGAGCTGCGTGATCATTTTCTAGGATCTACATTGCAGACAGGGACATTTTTTCTTCAAAATCATTTTCTGAAGTAATGGAGATTACCTTTTAAAAAGTGAAAGAGGTTTTTGTGAGTAATAGGAAAAAGAAAAATAAAGTCATTCATTTTATGCATAGGTTTTATTATTTGAGATAAATTCAAAAAATACATTTTCCCCAGGTGATTTTATGCACTTTTCAATAGGTTGTCTTCAAGTCAATTTTTCAGGGGTATGGAGCAGGGGTTTGTAGTGATTGATGGTTCCATTTAATATAATACATCCTAATATTTCCAACCATACTATGTGCAGCCCAAAAATTCGCTAGGATGGCCTCAAAAATCCCTCTCAAAGTAGGTGCTACGCTTCTCCTGAAAGTGTGCTATGCCTCTGCAAATGTTTTTTGATCAACTTAAAACTTGGATTCTGAGCAAATGGGAAAGTATTTTGACAAACTGGAGGAGGTTTTTATTCATAAATTTCCAAAGAACAAAAATATCTCTGTTTTTTACAAACCACGTTATTTTTAGAGATATATTGATCCATTGTTGAGCCCTAGTGTTCTAGAAAATTTCTAGAAAATCTAAAAAAATGGTCATTACAGAAGCATCGCATAGCAACGCGACACTTTTTCTCAGGTCCTCTAAATGAAGAAATTTTTACATGGTTGGATTGATTTTCACTTCTACATCACATTTATGACCTCAAATTTTCATTTCACCCTCCCATTTTGAACAAAAAAATAAAAAAGCACCACTTTTTTCATGCTTCTGCCACCTATTTTTCCTCTGTGTGGCGCGTCTGGCATGAGGTTGGGAGGATGAGTTTTTGATGTCCTTCTAGGGGTATTTATCAGTTTTGAACGTGAAATATAAATTTTACACGTAGGGCTACCTATAATAACTCTTATATTTTCAAATGGGTGCCTAAAAGTCAGTTAAAATCAGTTCCAAAGTGGCACGATGCTTCTACTGGAGAGACAACGCTTCTACTAGGAGGCATGATGCTTCTATCATTGGATTACTTTTGGAAAATTGTCAACTCAGAAAATATTCAAAATTCGAAGTGTAGATGTCTTATGAGGTGTATTTTCGGTAGGAGAGTTTTTTTTTCCTCTCTTTGTGGATGAATAATGTAATTAATTAAAGAGACACACATTCCTATTTATTCACTAAATTTGAGGAAATTGTTTCTAACTTCCCTAGAAACTAGGAAATGACTCATAGGGTGCATTTATGAAATGTTTTGGATCATTTTTAGACCCAATGAGGTGGAATCACTTCTAGTTTCTATATGTAGTCCAAAATAAATCCTTTTTAGAGGTTGTATGGTTGTTATTTTCATTGGATCTATTGTACAAGATTTTTTCTAAATGAAATCAAAGACAATGTTGTAGACATAGTGTTGAGACTCCTGTGGTATGCCTTTTGATCATTTTTTTTTCTCTATAAAATTATCATGTTGAATGTTATGTTATTAATATTTCACATATATTATTTTGTTGGACTGAGGGGTCGTAACCTAGGTTCATAGTTAGCCTATAACCAAAAAAACCCTCTTACTACTGGCCCTTTTGGAAATGACCTACTTACGCAAGCCAAAGTATCACTCGAAGCAGTATGGGGGGGGGGGGGTGGTCTGGAACTAGGTTTCCACACCTTAAGAGATAAATACATGAAGCATGCGTCTTCAGATCTATATTATTACACAGACTGTCTTGCACCCCAAAAACCTTACCCAGAAACCATAGGTTAATTAATGTAGGTTAACCCATGCACGCATGCACAGACAGTAGATACATAATCCCTTTGACCATTTTAGCAATGTAATATTTTGGTTTTAAATCAATAGATCTATGCAATTATCATTCATCAATAGTAAAATAGGTACGCACCCGATCCGATCATAGATAATATAAATCATATGCATGAAACATAAATTATGTGTAAAACATAATACATAGCGAATCACAAATGCATTTGGTACACAGAGTTATCAAAAAATATCTTTATTCATCAGTTGTTCACAGAAACCTTTCACAGTTCACAAAAACCCTTACAATTCTTCATATCTACCTGTAGACACAACTAGTGGGGTCCACACACAGCTGGACTAAGGTCTGCGCGCACACAACCAACATAATCCTTTCGGACACAAGATGAATTTACTTCAGAGTTCTATCATTAACTTCGATAAAAAATGACTTATCTGAATCGATCTAGACTTCTACTTATACTTTATCCTACACTAATACTATGGTCCTCAAACCGTGGTTTGAGATCCCTATATTTACCCTTTAACCCATTACAACTCATGAAGGGACTTTGACCTGCCCCAAAACCCCTTGACTCTTCATTTCTTAGTGCACGTGACTCAAAACTACAAAAAATACTATTGTTTAACCGAAAGTTGCAGTCCTAAGGGATAATTGCCTCTATATCCTATAGGGCTTCATCCAATCCCTCTGATCTACTAGCCATGCCGAAGGTTAACAGGAAGCTTTCAATCATTGTGACCCAATTAAGTGTCCCTCAGTGCAGTGATGTCTACAAATACCACCTAGTAGGGATTGATCCCAACGTATGGATGAAAATTTGAACCCATTCGGCCATGGGCTTCTTATCCCAAACCAACATCCATGTAGCCAGGTGTTTGCATGGATCACCTCAGCCACCAAAAATCTTAGTTGGTGGGGAAGTGGGCTACTCAAAGTACAACCCCATCATTCTGTTACATTCCTCCTCTTGAGGAAATTTAATTACCTATGATTTAATTATCAACTCAGGGGTTTCGTAAAACTTATGAAGCTTTCATGCACTATATATGCTAGAAATTATCCTCAAATTTAGATTAATCTAACTACGAAATCAAATAATGACAAACCAAAAACATAACTAAAATGAAATCAATCTACGTAAAGGAAAAACTTAATCTATGAAATGCAATTCAAATCCTACTCACAAAATTTGTCTAGTATCAACGTGGACACAATCTCTTGAATATGAATCTTTTAATATAGGAATGAAAATAAATCTAATCTTCTTGCATGAAATGAAAAGCTGATCTATACTTGAATGATTGAAATCAAACCTAATCTAATGACAAGAAAGTAAATTTATGCTAATGAAAGAAAATCTAGTCTAGGAAAGCATTCAAAACACACTTACTAGAATTGAATTCTTAATCTACCACATATGTATAAGTGGAAATATAAACTATCACAAATTCACAAATAGAAATCTAAACTAGAAGACACTTGCCTAGAGTTGGAAATCTAGTCTAGACACAGTTCATGAATTCAAAATCTAAACTTCTTTCAAGGATTGAAAAGAATGAATTGAAATCTAAACAATCTTAACTACAATGAAATTAGAGTGACCAATCCATCTAACCCTACAAGAGCACACAAAGAAATTGATCATATGAAAAATTAACTTATGAAGGCATGTAAATGAACATGAAAAAAATAATAAAAAATCCTGAAATGATGAGACATATATCCCTTTGTCCATGATTTTTCTCCATGAGATATGGTTGATTCCTTTACCAAATATTCTTCCAATTTTGAAGAGAATTGAAAATTGATCCTTGGAGGCCACATAAGAGTGCCTTGGAAGCTTCCAAGTGACCTATACTTGTCATGAAACTCAAGCCACTTTTATATATTAGCAAGCATATGTCATTTTTCTAATTTTTAATCATTAATTCACTATAAACACCTGAAAATTATAACTTTATGAAAATACAATTATGAAACTATATCATGTTATAGATGTACGGTTATATAGTGACAAAGTGATGGAATGAAGTTGATAAAGGTGAAATGAGGTGTGAATGAAGTCAAAATATATGTCATTTTAAAGGTATTTTGGAGACCCAACATACCACCGAACTAGATTGATTGCATGTACTCATGAAAATATTGCATTATTTCATTTGATTTGCTTGCAATGTCTTTGCTTTTGAATGAGCTTGCCTTATATCAATGCTCTTTAAACTTTGCATTCGATTATATTTGACAATTTTTTTATTTTTTTTTTGCAAACTATTCCTTGTCATATATTGAATTGCAACATGTTTGGTTGGTTCTTGTGTGGAAACGATATTTTAATTGGTATTAGTTCTTGTGTATCAATACCTTGTTTCTTTTTTTTTACAGCAAGGTTCCTTTAACATTTTGAGAATTCATCACTAAATTAGCCATATAATATGATATTTATTTAGTCGTAATTTTCAAAATCATACAATTTTTGAACCATAATTCAATCACAATTGATTAGGACAAGTATGTTAGGATGAAATGAAGTGAAACATAATGAAGTGATGTGAAACATTATCATAAGTGGATGTTCCTACCCCCCAACTAAAGGTTTTTTCCAGTTTTTAAATGAGAAAGGAAATATGCTAACAAGTATTTTCCAAAAATTATAATTTTAGTATTTAAGGAATTCTATGATTAAAATATAGGAAAGAACATACCTTTAATTACCTAAGAAGTGGAAAAATTGTCCATATGTAGATAAGTGTATATCCTTCTACTGAATCATGGAATATAATGTAGAATTTCATCTTCTTCTTGGTTGCATAAATGGTGGATGAGGTCGTGAAAGTGGATTCTTTATTTCTGCTACTAAATTTTTTGTATTCACTGCAAAGTGCTGAAGTGATATAGTGTTCATTTGCTACAAAACCCGATGGTACAATTCTACTCATGCGAAAAATGTGTTGTTGTAGAGCATGAAGAGAAGTCATTGGCTTACCAGCTATTAATGAATGTCATTGACCAATGCGAGAAAAAATTTCCCTTAATGTCAATGAGTGCCAAGGTACGTTAGTACATCTTGTGAAGTGTGAATAGATGAGCTGATATCGAGCCACTTGCAAGATCCAACGATCAAGGGACATTGATATATTCCCATGATTGTCAGCGAAAGAACTTGTAATTAATGCATACAAGCCTCAAGGTACTAATAAGGACTCTAGAGGCCAAGAATTTTTATAAGGGAGGCATTAATGAATTCCCCATCATCTAATATGAGTATGGAATCATTATTTTGGAAGGAAAATGGATGAAAATTTTCATCAAGGAGGATTTATTTAATGGAAAGGAAAATTTCAAGAGGGTAAACAAGTGAATAGAAAGAAAAAGGACAAATCAACATGTAAACAAGATGAATGTCCTTATTGATGGTTTAATGAAAATGAATGGAAATTATGGAAAATGTTAATGGAAAATGTGAAGGAAACATGTGAAACTTGCAAGGAAAATGGTGATGATGATGTTTATCGAAAATTCTTGAATAGCTTGTGAGTTTGGGGAGGAAAGGTGATGGAATTTATGAATGATAGAAATGGATCTAATTGGTTCATGTTTCTTGAAATTGGTCATAGAAAACCAATCATGCATAAATTGGCTTCCTTCAATTCTCCGATTGTCCTGGAACTTGAAAACAAGTATGACACTAATATTGCAATAAAACGTAAGTG